>JAOUZG010031484.1:2111258-2138977 GCA_026289955.1 Argiope argentata | reverse complement strand
ATATTGTTATTATAAAGTTAATGTAAGGAATATTGTTATTATAAAGTTAATGTAAGGAATATTGTTATTATAAAGTTAATGTAAGGAATATTGTTATTATAATGCAAATTTGAAAATATTGAAAAAAAATATCCTTTAAATTACAATTTTGGCATTACAAAATATATTGTTTCTGATATATTGTTGATTTCATTCTCAATTACATTCTTATTCATTGTTAGGTGAAAGTGCAACTACCTCGTGAGAATCCATTGGCACATACACAGATTTGTCTCAAATATCTAAATCAATAAACACCGAGATGAAACAAAGTAAAATAAATGTCCAGCAATAGACTCCCTCTTCTAATAAATGATTAACATAGTTTCACATTTCAGTAAATTTTTAAGCTAGTCTACATAACAACGATCTAATTTAATAATTTATTTTTATTTTGATAACCGAAAATACATATTTTTAAAATTTATTTTATTTAATTCATTGAAAATGATACAAAATTAATGAAAAATTAATCCTTTTTTTTCGGTTAAAAATTCTTAACACCAGGTATTAGTATTTAACTAATATGCAGAAGTATCAGCAAAAAGTAAATTTGAAACACAAAGTACATTGGAAAATATTATTTTCAAAGTAAAAATTACAAAACTAATGAATTAATATTTATTATTCCATCATAATTTTAAAACGTAAGTGCTTAAATTTATTACGACCATTAATAATTATTAGGATATTATGACCCTTCCTCTAAGATATACGGGCTAGACAGCTGCCTAGTCCTAAATCCGCAAATGTCTAACAGGATTTTCTATCTTTGGTAAATAAAAAAGTGCAAATTATATTGTATAATTTATGGAAAATAATTGTGTGTACCGATGAAGGTCACGATACGAGACGCTAGGTCTAGTCACCTGAGACGCTAGGGTCAGTAGCCGAGTAACATGGCCATAATACCAAAGTCGACTTCGGTATCGTAGATGTTATCTGGCTTATGAATCTAGCGCCACAGTACTCCCCCACCAGTAAGTCGGCGGAGGGACGAACTAATTTTATAGCTCCAAGCTTTATAACGAGTTGATTGTCCATGCAAATGTCATTAATAGCAACAACAACTTAGTTAATGATTTTAAATTTACATGCAATAGTCAAGTTTCGTCATATTTTTTACTATAGTGACCTAAATAATGAGACGCATACGTTAGAAATTCTAAATGATCAAATTGTGCGTGATTTGGAATGGTCATTAAAATTTGCAAGATTGTTGAAGAATTTATATTATAGAAAGTTTTGTGGATAGCATTCTACTTTTGAACCATTACTTCCAACACTTCCAAAAAGCAGCGGAAAAAGAAAAAAAGGTCACGAATCGGAATTATTTGGAGAGAGAGAGAAGTATCAATATTTTTTAGAGCACTCATTTCTAATCCCAATATTTAATCAAAGGCAACACAAACAAGCATTTCCTGGTAACAAATGCCATTTTCGGCAATATTTTTCCTCGAGGTGGCCAATAAATTTTTTATTTAAGTTTTTGATATTCTTTCTTGTATTCGTGAATTTTTTCTATTAACTTGATGTTGAAATGAGAGTCTTATCAACACTACATAATGGAGGCTAGCAAAAGTAACATTAAAAAAGAGGGGGAAAACCCTGAAAGATATGAATTCGAGTGGTTTTAACTGTTAGTTGGCAAGAAATACTAACAAATGTCTTTGAAACTAATGAAGTTATTATTTAACTTATGGTGAACTTATTATATCCATTTGAAAAAAAAGACTTTCTAATCAACCATCCAGATTTCCGTGAATAGTCTTTGTTAAAAAAATTGACAGATATCTACAATTTTACAGCAAGTTCACAAACTAAATTTCAAAGGTTTCACTTAAGAAGTTTTTAACTTATTTTTTTTTCTGAGACAGAAAGACAGACATAATACCAAAATGCTGTTTTCGGATTCAGGTCCGAAAAGTGGAAATTTATCAAAAGATCGAATTCGAATTTTTAGATGATTACAGTATTTTCTTTCTATATTCGTATATATTTTATATATACTAGAAAATAAAAATGGGAGTCTATGGGTAAAACAGGAAAGCGAAACACTTTTTTTAATTTCTAAATTAATATACATATATAAATTATTAAATACAAGGAAACAATAATACAGAAGTAGCAAATTTTAAACGATAATCAATAGATAATTTTAAAAAAAAATTTGTTTCGAAAGGAAATTTTCACTATTACAAACTCTATATCCATTTATCAAAATTTTATAGCTATTTGTCTTTTGAATCTACTTACGTTATTTTGGTCATTAAAAAACCACATGAAAAATCCTGACATATATAGATATTTACTTTATTCTAAAAGTGCAGAAAATGCCTTGTAAATCCCATACGAATTATTTTTATATTCTTTTTATACAGTGAAATCCAGTAAAGTTTTCCTCTCTGCATTTTTATAGGAATGAATTGATTAATAAAACACTTTTCCCTTTAAAGAAACACTGGGATCATTTCTTCTTAGTAAAAATTGAATAATGACGAGCCTGGTTTTCCAATATCGACCAGAAGTATAGAGGTCATGCTCATACTATTCAATGTTAAAAAAGAGAGAAAGAGAATACTACCTTCTCCAGATATAAAGTGGCGATTTAAACTCTAAGTTTTGGAGGCTAAAGCTATATGCTTTACGTTTTTCGAAATTCCCCAGACAAAAATATCTATAAATATGTTTATGCTTTTCATCGATGATGAGTTTCCAAAAGAAAGGGAAAGAACCAATATCGATGATAAAGAGGAAATGTTTGCACGGTGGTTTTAAACTTAGCAACAGAATACATAATCGTGCATAATGCATGAAGAAAGTTAGGAATATTGTTCTATATGTTCCGGTATAAATAGCGAAAGGGAATGTTGTGAGGGGAAAAAAGTACCTAAAATAGAATATAATCGAAATAAGATTGTTGCTAAAGCAAAAAAATATTTCCTATAAGATATAGAAAATATCGCTGGTTCGTGTTTTTGAAAATATACTGATACATAATAATAACACACTATATCTGACATATGTACTATGCCTATAATAATGTATAATAATGGTTATTCAACTCAAAATTGCATAAACGGGGCTTCATATCAATTTCATGAAACATATTGACGAAACTATCCTGCATCACTGAAAGTCAGTGTCGAGAAAAAGGTAGTGATATTAGATGGTTTTCCTTCTCTAACTCTACCTCATCCCTACTATTTGGGAAAACTAAATGTAATCTGAAGGTCGATTTTTTTAAATAACATTTTCTATAACGTGCATGAGCAAATAAAGAAAGGTCTCATTCATGTAATCAAAACTGATCGACTTATGATTCAGGACTGATAAATAAAATGTCATTATTTTAATCTAATTAACGGGCGGATCGGGTGAACGTCACAAGCTGAATTGTTTCTGGTTTGCGTGACGGCCATTGAAATAATTTAAAATCGTTTTAATTAGAAATATTAAAAGTATCATAACTAGACCATTTTTTATCATGAAAGTGAAGTATTTTTTAATGTTATTGTTGCAGGAATATTTTATTAAGCTTGATCCTTATGAAGTGTTGAATGTTTAAAAACAGCGTAGGTGTCATAACTTATCATTCTTATAAATTTAAAAAGACAAACTCTAATTCTTTATATTATTTAATATATTTTTTTCTTAAAGGAAATATATATCAAATCTAATAATTTGCTAATAAGCTATGTTCAATATAGATATAGATAATAAGCTAATACTCAAGCATAATCGATCAAATCACGATTATAAAACAGGGTCAGACTAACATAACAATTCTTGACTCATGGGCAAAGCAGAAAATTTGAAATTTTAATTCATTCAAAACTTTTCAGCTTTTATTTTTTCATTAAGTGTTAATTGAGTTAGGTAAAATTCTTAATCATATTGCCTTTTTCAAGACTTTCTGTTGCGTTGCTTTTAAAGACTGGTCAGGAAAAAATATATATATGTAAACAAAAAAATGTGACGAGATTCAAAAAATCAATATTATTTCTTGACTTTCTTAATCATTTCATGATCACAAATCATTTTTATGTTTAACACACAGTAAGCTATAATTGAAAACACACATAGATTTACTGAAATCATTTGTTGAACTAGTTCGAAAAAATAAACATTCCATTCTAACCATTTCAAATTTTTTAAGTGATTTCATTTTCATGAATTAAATTTAGTTCATTAAAAAGAAACTATTTGATAAAAGGAAGCGAACGTTTTGCTTTGCGTTTTTGTTAAATCGAAGCCTTTACGGTTTGACCCTGACATCCATGGTTACGTCTATACTCTTCAATAAATGTGGTTTGTTTGATTCTTTGTTCCCAAATCTATTTTCTTTTCTATCCATGAAAAAAAATGTATTTAATGGGCAAGAAGAAATATAGAAAGCAGAGATAAATGCCTGCTTTCATTTAAAGAACCTTTGTTTGAATGTTTCCAAGAAAGGAATACTTTTGGATGAGAGAGATATAGGAATTTGAAAAGAGTGTGGAGTGTTTAGATTGCATTTCCGCAGACTGCCACGCTCACTTCATATAATATTGCGAAGGACAAAAGAATTCTGCAATAGTTTTCGGTTTTCCCTAAAAAATAAAGATTTTTCAAACTTTTAACCCTTTAACTGGTTTATTTTCCTTACTATCTAATAAGATGACACCTTCTATTTTGGGAATATTTTCTTATTTTGAATTAAATGGAAATCCAAGGAATGCTTAGCTTATCTACGTATTCGAAGTCATTTTACTTTTGAATTATAATTGTTAAGAATGACTTATTTTTTATTTACAACTATCAAAATTTGATAAATCGATGCACGCACGGGCAAACCGGTTAAGGGGTTAAAACATTTCAGAAGATTCTAATGAATGTAAGGCTTTAAATTCTTAACATATCAACAAAACTAAATTTACTTTAAGATTTTTTAAGTATTCTTTCTGAATAAAATCATATTTGGGAATATTTGTTTTGAAAAGAGAGATTTCAAGATATAATTGAAGCAGAAGTGTTGGCAGATCAATGATACCAAACTGGGTACAAAATTGGAGTCACCAAACGATTTTAATAAATAAAATAGATTCTGGAAAATATAGGAATTATAAAAATATTTCTATTAGAAACAGAGATATCGAGATTTTTCTAAAAAGTCCATAACCTATCGAACTGAAACGAGTATGCAAAGTGGTAAAGTATTAAAAATTAATTAAATTTAATTAATGAAATAATACTCGAAAAAAACTGAATTAAAATCAAGTGTCATCCACTACAATTTTTTTAAAAATGTATTTGAACTTGAATGGTTGGCTAATAAGTAATTTATTAACGTTTGAAAAAAGAATAAACATCTATAGTGTCGTGGACATTTGTCAAACTTTGAGCCAAATGTATAATACGTAAACGCTATATTTCAAAAAATACAATGATTTAAATATAACAAATATTGAATGGGATCTTGTGATTTTACAAGTGTTTCTTTATTTGAATATTTTTTTGTTTCAATCGGTTGAAAACGAACTTGTCTAAAATAAAAATTCAGATTTTGGACACTATTAAACCATGCCCGGCATAAATTTCCAAGTAATTAGCCAAGGATGGCATCATATTTGGAATTCATTTGGAATTTCATTTAAAATTCGAAATTCATGCCAAAAGTTAATATTTCTTCACTATTATACGCCAACCCCATTTTAGATGTTTCAATACAGTTGAACTATACTAAGTATCGTCATTGAGTCCGAAGAATAATTGGTAGCCTTTTCTGCAAATCAAGAAATAATCCTGTTTATTTAAGATAAATCGCTAGCTTCAGTAAGATGTTTTATTGTGAACAAAACACATCAATGGTCGTTATTCTATCAGGACCAATTTGAGATCTCTTTCGCAAAGCTTTGAGATAAGGGATAATGGAATTGTGGATTGGATAATGATTGGATTGGTTAGGGTTACAGTTTTTGGCTGCTGTCAATTATGTCTAAGTAAATAAGATTGCTGAAAAAGTTTATACTTTTTTTGAAAGAATCCACGATAAATTAAAAACGCTAAGAATGTGCTAATATTTTTTCATGTTAAAAAATTTTTTAGATTTTTGTGCAAATTAGTAAAGTAAGTAATTTTTTTCCTTCATTTTTTTAAAGCGACATTTGTTTGAGTGATTTCTAAAATGTTCAGTCCAATTACAACTTTTTCATAAGCATTGTCTTATTTTGTTCTTAAACGGAAATAGAATAGGAATGGAAAATTTTTGGTAATATATTTATTGCAGTTTTCTATATATGTAAGAAAGAGCATTACAAATACTTTTCTCATAATCACTCTTTGTTCGAGTACTAAATATTGTCTGATCTTGAATTTAATTTTTAATTTTAAAATTCCAATTAAATATAAGCCAACTTTATCTAAAATAATTTCAATCCCAGTTTCATTTCAAATATGAACACATTGTTACGTATATCTCAAATTTTAGATGTTTTAATTTTGATTTTTTTAAATACAATTATACAGGATGGCTACTCTAATTGCGACTAGTAACTAATTTCTAAGTCATTAGAGGTAGGCATATGCTGCTAAATGGAAGCATACTTTATGTTATATAAAAATTACTATTCTGTTTAAAATAATTAATGATACTTTGAAAAAATTATTAACTATTTGATATCTTATTAGACATCTTTAGTCTTTATTAACTGCTTGAGTGCTTAAGAATTTTCTTATATATATGTACCGTTTGAAGGTCGCAATAGGAAAATACGACTCTACGACCAGTAGCCTAATAACATAACTACTATAACAAAAAAACGACTTCGGTATCATAGATGTTATCTGGCTTATGAGGCTAACGCCACAGTACTCCCCACCAATGAGTCGGCGGAGGGACGAACGATTTTTATAGAGCCAAGCGTTCTAGCTAGTTCCTGCTTGCTTGCGTCAAGTGAGTCTGAATACTTTGCTTTGCTTGCTTGCGCCAAGTAAGTCTGACGGTATTGTTTGTTTTGCTGCCGGTAGCTGGCACCACGACCGTTGCAGGAGGTTGCTTTGTCAAGGTCACCAATGTACCGATTGAAGGTCGCGATACAAGTTACGTCGCTAGAACCAATAGCCGAGTAACATAACCCCTATATCAAAAACTCGACTTCGGTATCGAAGATGCTATCTGGCTTATGAAGCTAGCGCCACATATATGCTAAAACGACAAGTAAAGCGCGCTAGCACTTCGCGGCAGTCAAACGGTTCATTATTAGTCACTTCTTTGTGACTAAAACTGATAATCTATATCATATTTTAAGATGTTATTGTGGTGACTTTAAAGAAGAATCGTCAATTAAAGAAGGGTCTTGCTTGAGACATCCGTTGCATTGTTTAAAATGATGTTATTCAAAATTTCGTACCTCGATCAATTTTGATTGTAGAAATCAGGTTTTTGTTTGTTGAAACTGCCCATAAGAAAAAAATGTCCCATACGATTTGAAGCCTTTAATATTTAAAGATTCAGATAAAGGATCTTAAGATAAGTATTTTGATGTATAAGATATATAACCCCTAATACGTGTTACCCCGTCATAGTCTAATCACTCGCATGTCATGCTTCAAAATACTGGTCTTCTCAATCTGTACATATTAGAACACTGCATACCTTGTGGGACATTATTTACAAAATGTGGTTAATAGTAGTAAGGAGAATTGTTTAATTAATATAAAGCAATTTATTAATGTGTAAAACAATTTTTATACCATTTCAAGCATTTTCAGCATTTAAGCATATACCTATTTGTAATTGTTTAGAAATGTATTACCAACTGAGCTATATTTGCTGAGGATCAAAATTGCATATCTTATTTTAATTTCATTTAGAATTACAATTCACTTTTATTTTCTTAAAGATGTAGTATCATACCCAATGGTTTATAAATAATTTTGTACAGCAGTCTTTTTAATGCTTTTAATGGGATAAGAATTTAGATCCAAAGATGATAAAATAAATAAAGGTTGGAAGAAAATAAGGAAAAGTAATATTTCGTGAAAACTTTTTTCTTTTCTGAAAATCCGTGTCAGTTTTAATCAATTAATAAATGCATATAGGCGTCGAAGGGATAACTCTAAAAAAGAGAAAAAAATTGCAAGTAAAAAGTGCATCTTATGTATGTCAGGAGAGATATAATTAACGAAAGTTGGAAGAAACTTTTGTTTTCCATGTTTGTGAGGATATTCTGCGATCTTCATATTACACTAATAATGAATACAAAAAAGTATTTTTTTTTGTCGCAATGAAAAAAGCAATTCTTTTTTTATGCTATCTTTAGGCAAGCTTTATCTAAATATAAGAGAAATTCAAGCTTTGAAAAAAAATGTAAGAGAAAAGATTGCGCATGCTTATTTTTCTTTTTTTTTTAAAAAAAAGGAAGTCACTAAGCAAAAAATTAAAAAAAAAATGCTTGCACCTTAATAATTTTAAATTAAAACATTCATTTAAAAGACGTTTTTTTAACGTAAATTAGTTTGTTATTATCTAATTAAAGAGGACCGACGAAAGTGTTTTAAAAAATAATAAATGTTCTAAAAAATGCCTGCAAACGAAGAAAAGTAGAAAAATAGTGCTCTTTATTCTCTTGAATAGAACAAAAGATCGAATAAAAATGAACGGAAATAGTCTTACCAAAACTTTCTCACCTATTTTAATAAAGAAAAACACCTCTTCCTTCTGTATAAAATTATGGACATTTGGCAAAGTCATGAATACCTCGAGTGTGCTCAAATTTTTATTTTTAAGTCTCACAGATAAGAGCTAAAAAAAGAGAATTGGTATTTGGGAATAATTTTGATGCCATTGTCAAATAGGAGTAACGAAAAATCGATCATAAATGTGAATCTAAATTTTTACTGAAACTAGAGTGTTGTAATGACTTGATCCTGAGCGATTAAATAAACGGGTAGCGTTTAAACACAAATGTTTTATTTACAGATTTATACAATAAAAAAAACACGTCCTACAGATTAATATGCTTGGAAATATTTACATCTGGGATAATAGTTCCAAAACTATCACAAGGAAAAATCACAGGCTGTTCGCTTATCCAGCTACTACAGTTGCTCAAAAGATCTATGGATTACTTCCGGTAAATCTTTAATCAATAAACTCGAGATCATGTGTATCACTTAAGCGCATCTCACAGCTCACAAGTCAATTCATAGCTCGTCTCGTCTCGTCCAGTCTCTGGTCGGATCAGCTGGTCTCGTCAGATCAGCTCGTCTTCTCGTCGTATTAGCTCGACTCCTTGTCATCTCTTCCTTTCCAAAACCTTCCATTTTAACCTTTGTCAAACTCCGTCTCTCAGTTCGCATTGGCGCGCTAGAGATGCCGATCATACAATAATTCTTCAGAAATATTCCCAGTGGTCAGCAGTTCAGCGAGGAAATATTTTCTACTCACCCCCCCCCCCTCCTAGCAGACCCTTCACAATAGGGAAATATTCACATCTGGAGGTTTTAGCATTTCTTTCTTCAAAGGGATGCAAATGCATGTGTGGTCCATTATCTGAACTTTATTCCAGTTCGGATGGTCCCATAGAAGAAATAGTTACGTCTGGTGTTTTGAAACGGTTTCCTCTTCAAAGGGCCGTAAACCGCATGGGTGGTCTATTATCTAACTCTATTCAAGTCCAGAGGGTAACATCAAAGCGGGAGAAGCACAATCTGCAACAAAGGGAGAATCGTCTCACCACTGGCCAGAAGTAACTATGTTCGAACATGTGTCTCTTCAAAGAGAGATAAGTTTTACGACTTCTTTACACTGCTATTTACTGAATTCTTTTTGGAAATTAATCACTAGCATGAGGTTAATATACAAATACCAGAAGATTGAATATTTTTCATGCGTCTTTTTCCGCTTGATGTATGACAAGATTTAACACAGAATTACAAAATTATATCCCGTATATCATTTAAAACCATTGTTTTTACTTGCTTGTGATAGTACAAACCAACAAATGGATTTGGTTTGGTTCCAAACACGTTCATTTGGAATCATGTTGTAACATCTTTTAAGTGGAGTGTCTTCAGAATTAGATAGGTATTTTAAATTTTTGAGCAAAAATCATATACCAAATTTCATCGAACTAGCTCTAAATATTTGAATTTTCTGTTCAAATACATACATTCAGCTTTCAGATTCAGGTATGTCTAAAATGTAAGGATTCGTCGAAATCGAATTTTTCGAATTTTGTTTGAATTCTTGACTTTGAAAAGTTTTATGATTAAGTTCTTTAATTACAAACTCAGAACTAAAAAAGGAATTTCTTCATAACTTTTCTTCAATTATAAGAGTAAATGCTTCAGAATCTTATCTTTAGAGTGTTAAAAAGTTCAAAATTTGTAACGATTTGCTTTTTATTTATTTTACAGAATCTTACAATTTTTTTTTTTTTGTAATTTATTCAATATTACAATATAAAACAGGTGAAGACTAATGCTTCAATCGCCTTTTCCAACACCCCCACCAACCTCCCCCACAAAAACGAAGGCTATATTTTTTCTGTCTGGTATTTAGTGAAGAATTGAAGATCATTTAAGTGTCTGCGAAAGATCAGACACTGTAATCACGTCGTAACATGAAAGAACAAATGTTTAGAAATGTTAATTCAACAATAAAAGCAAATGTTGCAGTCTTATCATTTTGACAATTTTATGTTAAAAAAGTCTTCTAATGTTTTATTTATTCTTCTGAAAGCTACTATTACGGATTTAACCAGAAATTACAGTCTGAAGCAGATGATGTATATCACTATAAATCTATCGATTCTGTCGCGTTTCTGTGAAAAGGAAATAATAAAACATATTAAATGCTTTTTGAGAGCTTAGAGAAGCATTTTAGACCCTTCAAGTGTGAAAGCTTACATCACATCGTTATAAATCATGAAAACCGTTTGATCTTTTATTTTGAAATTTTGTTTAAAGCATCTGCCATTTTTTCCCCTTACTTGGAGTATATTCTTTTTTCTTCTAGAAATGAAAGTAAAGGAAAAAATGCGATTAAATACAGCGAGTGATCTTTCTTAGAGGATTACTTAGAAGATTACAGCCATGATCTATTTATAGATATGGTACTGATACAGGATATTGGTTGTTTACGGTGATGAAAAATATCACCTTCACACAACCCACCATTTTCTGTTAATACTTTTTTTTTACTTTATGGAATTCTGTTTTTATTTCATGAAAAATTATTGATTTCTAAAATAGGAATGGGTTTTTTGTTACAAGTAGCGTTCTTTGAAAATAAATATTACAGCTTCTAATCTTTTTTAAGCTTTGTTATTAGGTCTATTAAATTTTTTATGTAAGGCATACATATGTGGATTGCCCTAGGTCCAAACTCGTAATCCCAGGGTTGGTAGAACAGTAGTGTAGCGCTAGCCTTATAAACCAGATAACATCTACGATACCAGGTCGGCATTTGGCGTAGTGGTTATGTTACTCGGCTACTGGCCCTAGCGTCGCAGGTTAGTACCACGACTTTCACTCGCTACATTGGTGACCTTGACAACGCAACCTTCCGCAACAGTCGTGGCGCCATCTACCTGCAGCAAAATCTTCAGACTCACTTGACGAGCAACAGTTTCTCGTCAAAACGCTTGGTGCAATACAAAATCATTCTCTTCTCCGCCAACTCACTGGTGAGGGAGTACTGTAGCGCTAGCCTTATAAGCCAGAAAACATCTACGATACCGAAGTCGACTTTTGGTGTAGTTGTTATGTTACTCGGCTACTGGCCCTAGCGTTGCAGATTCGTACCTGTTATCACTAGCTACAGTAGCATATCCGTTGGAACAAAAGTGGCACTTTATGCCGAAGGATGTTATCTGGCTTATAATGCTTTCAACGCATATGAAGGATTTTTTTGTCTTTTTTCTTATGTCCTATATCAACATTATATGAGAAACTAGATGTAATAACGATAAATTTTGAGACAGATTTTATTAACTGAAATTTTTTTTGAATAAATAAGGTGTAGAACTAAGGAATATTTTAAGTAGCATTAGGAAGTATTTTGTAGGTAAATGAAAAAAGATGTGTTACATTCTATATGATAACCATTCTTAATTTAAGGTAAATGGATGTATTGAAAAGCCGATTTTAAGAGAAAATGTGCAATATTTTTTTTTTCTTATACTTAATATCTCTCTCATGGTTTTCAGGAATCTCCATGCTTTAGACCCTGTCGAGTCTGAAAAACATATTTGTGAGATTATACCAGCTTATCTAAGCAAAGAATATCTCAAAGACGCTTTAAATTAATTTAATATGCAGTCTTTTCTGAATATTTTAGATTTTAAGCAATATCGATTTAGAGGAAGTCTATATGCCCGACTGTTAGAATCTCTATACATATAAAACGCTAACGAATATGGCAAGATAGAGCTTATTCTAATTGTCGATTGGCAACGGTTATTTTTTCACAAAATATCAACTGGATTTCAGACTGCTTTATTCATTGAACCTTTTTTACAGTTGTACCGAATCAAACGCTTCATTTAACTAATTTAATGGCGGGTCAACATATTATTAGAATCATTTTGAAGGTAGTTCACCATGTCACCAAAAAAGAGCATTTAAATATTTTATATCAGAGCAAGAAAGATATTAAAGAAGTCAAGAAATAAGCTTCAAATATAGAGTTCAATTATTTGCAGATAACTAATTACTGCCAGATTATTAACCACTTCACATACAACGACGTGTCTGACACACGCATCAATTACTGAATTTTTTTCAAGTCTGCAATTAAGCCACAGAATAAATTATTTAAATATGAAAAAATCAGTATGAAACGATTTGGTATACCAAATGCTCCATAAAATATTTTTTAAAAATCAAATTAACAATAAATTACCAAAATAGGATGAGTTATATAATTAGAAAGTTACATAAATTCATATGTCAAGTGGTTAATGTGAGGTCTCTTATCACGCAAGACAAATTCGTTGTTATGACTCGGAACACCACTTTCGTTTTCACAATCAGTTTACTTTACACAGAGCAAGAATGTGCTGAGACTATTTACATAATGTTGATAGAAACTGAACAGATTATTTACAAATGAAGTAGACTTAAATTGATCAACTGATTCGTTCATCAAAAGATGAAAATAGTGTAACGCATAAAATTCTATTTTTAAAGCAAACATAACTTATTCCATTTTAATCAAAAACGGATTGCCAGCTTCCAAGTTAGAAAAAGATGTAAGGCAAACTCTGAAATGAAAATAAACACGAAATATAAAATTTATTAAGAGTGGCAACAATTGTGTTAATCGTCAAAAAATCTCTAATTTTCAGAAACCCTGAGTGTATATCATAAATGCTAACAAACAGCTTTTTAAGTTGCAAAAAAAATTATCACGTTGATATTTGGCGAGAAATCGCTCCCAAAGGATTCAAATTTGCGCCCATTTATTAATTTTAAGTGTATCCGTAATCGCACTGACTTGCCTACGGAAATCGGTACTCACATCTTTTAAAGTAATTATTTCATAAAATTGTCTTTTTAATAGTATAAATTTCATTTTTGTCTAATTTTTCATTCAATTTTAAAAATTACTTTTAATTAAATTTGATACACTGTCTGGTAATGTTTTTAAATGCTAAGATAAAATTCAAATACCCCATCAAAACATTTAAGAGTGTTTAATTAACAGTAGAATTTCCACTTTCAATTTTATTTCGTAATATGTAACTTTTTAATTTATAGTAAATATATGTGCTTAAATCGTATCAAAATACAAGTGAAACGTTTTTTACATAAATGTATCATGTATTATTAATAAATAATAATAAGAAGAAGAAACAATAGTTTGCTAGACATTAGATATACTGGTCGCCAAAAGCAGCTTGGGTAAGTTAATGCGATAGCTACAAAAGAAAGATCCAAATGGAAATAACACAATATACGTATTTAACACCTAAGATATAGATGCATAAATTGGAGCTAAACCCATAAAGATTTTCTATCGGGATGCAAGAATGTAATTGTAACTCTTAAAAATTCAAAAATGCATTGTTTAAATATATAAAAGCTGGCATGTGATTTTGTGACGACAATCGATGTGCGGTTTTAAGTTTTGATTTTAACTCGGTAGGAAACAATGGGTCTAAAACATAAAGTTTAATA
This sequence comes from Argiope argentata, assembly GCA_026289955.1. Lineage (NCBI taxonomy): Eukaryota > Metazoa > Arthropoda > Arachnida > Araneae > Araneidae > Argiope > Argiope argentata. The sequence continues at coordinate 2,124,772 of JAOUZG010031484.1, read as the reverse complement.
TTGAGGGTACCAATTAATAGTGGAAAAATCGCGAAAAATCACACTGTAAATTAAATAAGTTCGTTAAATTCCAGAGAAAGATTAATATTTGTAAATATTTAATTTAAATGTCAAGTAAGGCCCATTTTTGCATTTTAAATTTAGTCCTTATATTTTGTAAAAACAACATATTCTTAATTATAGGGATATCCACTTACAGAAAGTTCAATAAATTAAAATTTGTCTGAAATATTTTTCTTGGGTTTGTTCAATGAATTCTACAGTGTTTGAGCTAAATAATCAGCAATCTAGAATTAAAAATATATTTCATAATTAATTGTTGAAATGTCTTGAAAATGCTCTATATTTTGTAGTTACTCAATAATTTATAATGTCAGTAATTTGAAAATTTCATACCAATAATCTATTGGACCCCAGAATTTATAGTTTGAACAAAAATAGACTTTATTCTGAATTATAAATTAGGTAGTTAATTTCATGTTGTTGTTTCTACTTATGACACTTGCCATGGACAAATACCTCGCGGTTACAGCAGCAAATTTAAGCCGAAAAGAGAGTCTCTTGTTTCTGAAGTAGCGCCAACTAGAGCCAAGAGTTCGACTTAGCTACACGCTCACCAGATTTGCTTGCTCAACCTCTTTTTACAGGAGGGCACTTTCGCACATCTCACAGATAGTGCACAGAATAACAACCATAACCGAACCGGGACTCGAACCCGGCACTCCCAGAACACGAGGAAGACGCGCTATCTCTGTGCCAGAAAGCCGGCAGTTTATTGCATAAGTTAACCATGAAATCTTACATAAATTATACGAAAGATTTATAACTTAGATAGATTTGATAGATATAAATTTGATGGATTTAGATAGAAAGTTTTTGATAGATATAAAAGTAAAACAAATCTTTTCAGCAAAGTAATAACATTTTATTTAAAAAAAACAAGCAAAAAGCTGCTTTTCCCATATTTAGATCAACTTTGATTTCTTAACTAACATTTTTTCACAGGTTTTTTTTTAAATATATATCTTTTATTCAAAATTTCAAGTATCTCAAACCTTGTTCCAAAATATTCACTCTGCATGTAACCCGTGAATTAAAACCAGAATTATATAAATATGTTTTTTTAAAAAATAAACAAAAAACTAGAAATATAAATAAGAAGGCTAATTTTTACGGACTATTGGTCAGTAAAATGACCAATAGTCTGTAATATATAAGAAATACATTTTTTTTCCTTAAACAAAAGGTTGGATATTTTCCAAAACATCTAATTATCAAAACCTAATTTTTTTTGTTTATCCTAATTTTTAATTAATTAAATTTATATTATTTTTTTAAAAAAAATAACTCCGGTGTGCCCATCTCTTCCTTATGAGATATACAAGCAGAAAATTTGGGAGATGTAGAAAAAAATGTCCTGACTTTCAGAGCACTAAAACACACACACACACACACACTGCAATAAAAATAATAGGTAAATTAAAATGCATTGTAAGTTTAAAAATTAAACTTTTTTCTGTCTTATTTTATGTGTAATGATATCAAAATTTTCTGGAGCATGAGAAAAATTTTGATCGGTTTTAGTATTCGAGAAAAGATATTTGAAAGAGATTCGAGAAAGATATAGAGAAATTCGATATGTCTATACAAAACGTTTGGATTATTAAGCATCAAAGGACAAGCTCAAGTTAAGTTTGTACTCGTAAAAAAAGTTTATAAATAGAAGCGTATTATTAATGCTTTATCATATAAAATTGATCAGGTTCTTATACTTTTATATCAAGCTCACTTAGTTATTAGAATATTTGCAAATATTTAATAGCTGTTTCAATTCTTTTGAACAATAATATGATTATCCATCAGGTAGTCTAGAATCGTAACAGAAAAAATTAAAATAAATTCATTTTCACAAAGTTGATAACACAATTAACAGAAACTTGGTGTTGCTTTGAAAAAAAATTATTAAAAGATGAATCTATTATATTAGTACTATGTACCTATTATATTAGTATTTCAAAAAATATATTTTTTTTTAATTTGAATTAGTATAAAATGTATTAAATTGTGTATTATATATAGGAATGCAAAATACATTATTCCGCTACGGATACCTATTTGTAAAAGCAACTAAAGAAATAATCTTTAATTCATGATCAAACATTTTTCTGCTGTTGAGTCGCTATTTGAGAAAGAGTCGAAATTGAGCCAATAAAATCCACAGATTCAGCAATGCCCTAAGGAATAAAGATCAGAATGGTAGGCGATTTCAGAATCTTTCAAAGTTACACTTCAAAATAGCGATAAACGAGAATGGAATATTCATTGAACCCGAAAGCATCTTTCTTTGGGACAGAAGAGTCCATCATGAACTGAAATGGCAACAGGGGATACGTACTTCTGGAAGAAGTTTTTTTGTGTCTAATATTTCATTTATTACACATTTGGGTGGTATTTTGATATTATGTGGTTCTTACTCTCGATCTTTATCAGAAAAAGAATGCATCGATTAAGATGAATGTTCTAAGCGAGTCAAGACATTTATTCGTCATCTCAGAAACATATTCTTTCCCTATTATCTAAATTTATCTTCATTGAATCGCCTCAAATTAGACCCAAAGAGGACCCAATGGGACTCCAGAAATTTGATACAAACCATGTCGAAGATATAAAATAAAGAAAACTAGTGAAATTTAAAGAAAACGAAATCTTTGATAATAAATTTCAAACTATCATGCAAGAACATTACCATTTTTAAGTCATTTTTTGTCTTAATTAATATATATAATAATAATTTTCAAGCTTTCATTTTTAATTTTTCTAGCTGTAAAACTGAGTTTTGAAGCTCGACCGATTTTGAGTTGAAATAACAGCTATGATGTCTTAGTTCTTCGTCAACCTTTTTAAAATGCAACTGCTTTCAAAGAAGCATACGTAATAATAAAGCAATACTGGCAAAAGCATGTCAACCTTTAGAAAGTTCATCTGCTTTCGAAAAAGCATACATAATAATAAAGCAATACTGATAAAAGCAGGTAAATAGTATTTTTTGCCCGTTCATTTCGGAGACATCAAAACCTCCTAATGAAAACAACATGTTCTGAAATAACAAGAGTATATGTACATAATTCTATCTCATTAATTTAATTTAAATCCTAATTAGTTACCTAATTTTATCTTAAATTAGCCCATATAACTTTATTAAAAAGTCGCTCATTTCTGACCCAAATCCCACTTTTTTAATTTAATTACTGCTAAAAAAATGCTGAAAGAAGAGTTTTTTAGGCTCCGAACCAAGAAATAAAAATTTTTATTACCTACGCTTTTTTTAAACGCATACTTAAGATTCCCTTTCCTGATTTGGCAAATGTCAAAGAAATCCCTTTAAGAATCTCTTAGTAAAATCAGTTAAAAAAATCAGTTAATAAATGCAAAAATATTTAACATTTATTAAACTTTTAATTAATAAGATGCATCTTTGAAATTTTAATTTGATTAGAAAATAAATAGAACCCAAGTCTCAACAGCAAAACAAAACTCGTAACAATTAGCTATGCAGGTATTATTTACAGTGATTTCAAAATTTGCTTTTTCGTCAATGAAGTAAGATAAATGAATTTTTCAGTCAATTTCAACAAGTTGAGAATTTAAATCCAAGATTTTTGAATTTGACTTCTCTTCTGTATCTTTCGCCTGCTTTACAAATAACTTAATTTAACCATAGATCTTTTATTTGTTCTGGATTTCCAGGCTAAAATTTAAAATGATTTCGGATTTCTTATAATTTTATATTAATCAAAAGTGATTAATTATGCTTAAGTGCTCAATTACTAATTTATTTGCATGTGTTTTTGAGAAAGAATTTTTGGTAAAAGTGATGTTTAATGCTCCCTTTATTGCGCCAAGGATGCCAAGTCGCCAATAAAGATGACGGACAAAGTAAACAAACACTTCTGTGGAATTGTTAAGGTAGCCCTTTTTCGCGATATAATTATGATTTTTTTTACCAATAGAATTGTTTTGTTTTATATTTTCAGACCGGTCGCATTTTGATGACGGGTTTTTTTTTTTTCAGAGCAAAAGTTAGAACATGCGATGCCACAGGCATCTGTTAAAGGCACCGGGCAGAATTTTTCAACTTAAAAAAAAACATCCCATGGCTTCGCTAGTCGTGGGAGCGGAAACCTAGTAGCTTCGTTAGCACATTGAACATAAGGATTGTGTGGATAACAGAAACAGTGCATAATCAAAAAAAAAGAGAAGGAAACAATCAAAACATTCTCCATAAAAAATTTCAAACAAGCATTATTTCCTAAATTCATCTTCTCGTAAATATAGATTTATATTCCACTTACCCTTCATCCATTCTGCTGATTCGAAATACTTTCTTCCATTCCACTCTTCTAGTACAATTAACGAATTAATAAATTATTAAGGAAACCAACCGTTACAGCAAAAAAAGAATTATCCGAATTGCGAAAAACTCCATTGCATCTGACTTTTAAAGTAAGAATAACAGACGATTTCGTAAAATACGAATTCAGACGATTTTTAAAGCGCATATTGACAATTAAAAATTGCAAAAGAATAAAGCTCATTAATCCGTGTTAAAATAAAAAATAAAATTGCAGAGTCTTAATAGTTGTAAAAAACCTTTTCATTATGAAAAAAGAACAAAATTAAAATATTTCATCGATTTTTTTTAATTTAACGTTTTTGTTAAAATAGTCCTAGTGAGTCATGTTCAACTCAAACATTGTTAGCAAGCAAAACAGCATTAGGGCTGCTAGAAGATCGCTCCGTTGGGTTGCCATATTGGCGACAAACTCGGGGGGCACAATAGTCGTCACTTCAAATTTTATTTTGGAAGGAATTATAAACAATTCAATGGTACTTAACTCCTATGTACTATTGGTATTTAAAACAACGTGGCAAATTAGATATTTTTGAGGATGGTCAATATCAAATCAAATTGTGGTATTATTGCCAATAAATTATACTATACATTACTTTAATCTTTCCATTATAGAAATTAACAAATTTGGAAAACATACCAACGGAAATGTTCTACCTTAAACTTTCTCAAATTCTTCGTATATCTTATTCCTTACTAATCTGCAAAAAAATGTGGAACTTGGGTAATACTACGATTATCATGCATTACGATGGTGAACAATATTGACCCTTGGCGAGAAACTAGTATTTTTGCATTTCTACCGCGTAAGATTTGGCGATTAAATTGGTATATGATCAGTACATAAGTACTCAAAAATTAAATTTTCCAAAAGCCAAAATTTAACATGGATCTACAATAGTAATCACAAACTCGTATATCAAATTTTATGGATTAGTCTCTGGATCTATATACATTCAAAAATACCGGCCGACAGACAGTCAGCTGTTTGACATCATTCAAAATTTGATAAAAGTGGATTCAAAAAGAGTTTACCAATTTTTTTATTTATCTATATCTAGTAGTTTTGTAGTATTTGTTATTTCAGATAGCTAGATAGATTATCAGATTTCTAGAGCAGACGAAACTACAAAAAGGAATTTTTCGAACTCGGAAGGGTCTGGAATATAAATACGACAAAATTTGGAATTCTAATTTTGTTTGACGATTACAATAATTTTTTTAACAGAGAAACAAAAAAGTAATAACTTAAACTCAGCATAATTTCATTCAATGTTCAATTTCCTATCTTGTTTTAAACGAAAATTTTAATTAGAATTCTCTATTTCGTTACCTTGCTTAAAATTGGTGTTCCAAATGCACTAACTATTTATATAATCACTGAAAACGAATTTGTTCGAGATTTAAATTCTTTTGAATTTATAATGCAAGTCATACTCATCATTTCACAAAAGGATTTCACATCCTACATTTTATACTTTTGCTTATTCAATATATTCTCTCAGTGCAATGCCTTAAACAAACAACTCTTCGGAAGAGAATAGTTATTGTTGCTTGAAATAATTTCCTTTGCTCATTTGGTATTCATTGTTATTGCTCAGCAAATATTATTGGAAATAGAAATTATTAAATGCTTGAGCTGGCAGTGTTTACACTAATTGATATCCATTATTAGGATGATAAGAATGATGTTTCAACTTTTTTTAGCTACCTAATGTGGTCAATTTTTCATTGACAGCATTATAGAGAATTTTAATTAAGGCGCTAAACAAAATGGTTTACGAAATAACATTTAAGTTATGGATATATGTACAGACTTTATTTACATTCTTTTAACATCGAGTATTCTTTGAGATTAAAATTTTACCTTAGATAGTGAAAAATGATTCATGAATTGAAATTATATATATATAACAAAAAAATCGGCTTGTCATGAAGTAATCATTCGGTTGCTTTGAAATTTCGTATGCATGAGTGTTTTGACCAGATATGGAAATTATTAAATTTTGGTGTCCAATAAATGAATAGTTTGATCTCCAGGACCTGCGCGGAACTGCGCATTTAGCAGATGTATATATGGAGCAGTCCTTCAACGGTTATTAAAACTTTCAGTTTGATTGCGATTCAGATTACCTTTCAACAACTTAAAAAACGCAGGGTTCCTGCTCATTACGAGCAACTTTCAGAGTTTGACAGAGGTTGTATCATTAGATTGAAAGAGTCCGGTAGAGCAAATCGGAGATTTGCTCGTCATTTGAGTCGAAGCAATGCGGCTATTCGAAGATGCTGGCAAGGATGGGCGGAAAATGGCAGAGTACAGCGTCAGGATGGTAGTGGTCTACCTAGGGCCACAGCAGATCGTGAGGACAGAGTGATTGTTCGATCAGTTGTCACAGAGCCTTCTTCATCTCTATCAGCCATCAGATGTTCAACCCAAACACCAGTGTCCACCATGATCAATCACAGACCGTTGAGACAGTGAAATCTATGCTCTCGCCGACCGTTACGCCACCTGCCACTCACGTTTGCACACTGCCGAGCCAGATTACAGTGGTGTATGGCTCGATCAGTTTGGAATGATGCCGACTTGGGGACATATAGTCTTTAGCGACGAGTCCCGCTTCCAACCGTGTCCTGACGATCATCGAAGACTTGTTTGGAGACACCCAGGGCAGAGGGGGGATCCTACTTTCATTATTGCATGCCACACCGGCCCTCAACAAGGCAATATGGTCTGGGGTACCATTTCCTTTGATAGTCAGACCCCTTTGGACGTCATTAGAAGTACAATTACTGCAAAGCGGTATGTCAAGGACACCCTAAGACCTGTTTTTCTATTTTATTAATTTAAGAGAAGCTTTGTAAAATGCTTTAGTTAGCGATTCCCACGCTCCAAGAAGAAAATGAAAAAAAAAAGAATAAAATGCATGTAAATGAAATTCTTTTTGAAACCTAGGTTTCACTTGCCTGATTAGGAGGAAATCCCCATCGAAATCGCTTTGTATATAAGAACTATCAAAAATATTTTCCCTATCAAAATATCATGGTATACAAGACCAGGAACAACTAATGATGCCTTTTATGCTATTCTGCTATTGGCCGCGCTGTGAGAGGAAGCACCTTGTCCACGTCTCTTGTAAATAGTAACCTCGCTGGATGGAAAAAAAACGAAATCAAAAATTCAGCCGGTCTTCTCTCTAATTTCGACTCTCGACTCAATATCGGCTTCAAAAATAATTTACACAAACACACACACACATACACGACACAACAATTTCTACTAAATCAAGATCCTTCAATGTATCAGAGTAGAGCAGCGATAAATTAGATGTCTAAAATACTAGAAGTTATCTTCTTTAAGGATAGAAGAATATATGATAGAAATGTGCCATGTGGAATCGTGTATTTTTAAAATAAAGTTTTGTTTACCTCAAATTTATTATTTTAAACTAGAGAAAGAGAATCAAATTGCGCATGAATTCGAAACCAAAATGTTTAAAATATTAAATGAGTATACATAAAACGTTTGGGAAGCTTTTTGAAAACAAATAAATCTTTGGAAACTGATTTTACATTCACAAAATGTGTTTAAAGCCTTTTGTCTTCGCTGATTTAATACAATTCATGCCAATTTTCTGATGTCACCTTCGACCACTAAAACTTCGTAAAAACCCCTTAAATTTCTCTTCCTTCTAAAAGAGACTTCGTATTTTCCATTTTCTAAGTTTAAAGATGTTTGTTTCAGAAAGAATGATCAAACACAATAATAAGTTCTATTCAGATTGGAATTTCTTTGCATCTTTTGAAGCATATGAAATTTGTTCTATTCTCGGTGGGTTCCGTGAATGAAATCAAACAGAGTATAAAGAAAGGAACTTTAGTAGTCGAAGTTTACATTAAATGTAAACAGTTTCCAAAGATTTGTTTTCAAAAGGCTCCCAAAAATTTTATGTATACCATAGGTCATTTAACAATTTAAACATTTTTGTTTCGAATTCTTAGGGTATCAATTTTTTTCTGTAGTCTGTTAAATTTTCTTTTAAAAAATAATGAAATATTAATTGTATTTTTTTGTACAATTTAAAATTTTAAATATCTAAAAAGAATGACTTTTGTTTTATTTTTAATATTTAAATATTTCCATATTTTATATTCACATTGATCAAATATGAATTATATTGAAGATTTTTAATTCGATTTTGAATTTTAAGTTGTCGAACTTAGTTAAAAAAAACTAACTAAACATTAGCATTCTTTTGAAAGCACTGAAGAAATCAAATAAAAACGTTACTCTTTTTAGTAGAATTATTAATAATTTATGTATTAAGTATATTTCATTTGTTAAAAATCTTTTTTATGGAAATTAAATTTCTACTTTTTTTATTAAAAAAATGAAATTTTCTTTTTTTTATTCAACACATTTTCAGATCAAAGTAATCGAAATAAAAAAAATACAATTCAGATAAATTATTTTTTCATAGCATGCTTGATGTGCAATCTTTGAGATAGTCAAAATCCAGTTTTTAAGAAAATATTTTGATTTAAAATATAAACACAATATTTGTTACATCGTTCAAAACTTTGTATTAACTATACATTGACATAATACACTTTTCTATGAATTTTCCTTAATAGAATAAGTTTTTTAAATCTTATAGCCCTAAAGAAAATCAGATAAAACTCTATTGAGCATTTCTTTTATAAAAAGTCTCTAGAAAAGTATTTTTTTATGCTTTCCTCCCTTAATTTATATCTAAATAATTAACGAAATATTTAATTTTTTTCATCCTCGTTGTGTATTCAAATCCGTAATATAGTTCAATAGCTTTACGCAGTATGTAACACTTAACAAAACATTTCTTACTATCGAATCATTAACCATGTTAAACTTTCCTTAAAATGATTAATGTTCTATTTTACAAATTACGCATAAATGTTGAAAGACCCTTAAACATTGAACTATGTTCTAAAAAAGGGTAACCCTGTATAAATCCATGCAAGAAATTGACTTTATTTTGTTTTCATAATTCTAACAAAAAACTTCTACGAAATTAAACTGTATCATATCGCATAGGACATATTTTCTACTGAAAGAAAATAAAAATGAGTCTAATTAAGTTTTTAGCAAGATGTATCAATTCTTTACAAATTATGTATGGCCTCCATCAATTATAACAACATAAATTGAAATTGTTCGAAAATAATTTTTCAGCACAATTTGGGGATAATTTTTCATATTATAAAACAGAATATCTGATGTACGAGGATCTCATGTTTTCTGTTGCCCTTTTCTCTTTTTGAAATTTATGAGATGACGAAAATTTTGTTTCTATTTCAAAACTTCTATGTTTAATGAATAAAGAACTATTAAATTGTAATGAATTTTCTGTAAATTCGATGTAAATATTTCTGAATTGTTGTGTAAATATTTGTAAATAGTTTGACTGTATAAAATTAATTCTAATAGAAGCATCAACAAGAAAAGAATGTTCTAAAGGAATTTACAACAGAAGATCGCCATGTTTAACTAATTTGACGATATAGGTGCATTGGTGACATGATGAGGTCGCTAACGGTTTTTCTAACACGCTAAAATGTTTAGTAAAAGGTAACAAATAGTTATTAGAGAATAATTGAGGTTCCTAGACTCGTATGTAACAAACACACCATTTCTAGGTTTGCCCCGCACACTTCAGTGGGACGTTATTTAAGACGCGCCTTAAAGGCGGGAAGTCATTAGAGTTCGGAGTATAAGATACGTGGTTAGCTGATCTTGAGAGAGTGTCTCTTCTCTCGCTGTAAGGGGAATCTATAGTTTCAATGTTATTTGAATATAGCGGATTAAGTAGGGTTAATTCGCTGTGAATTTTGTGGCTTGAGTTGCGAATATTTAATACGCGTTTTCATAGACAATAAAGTCTGTACCTTCTTATCACTCTTGTGTGAGAATTCCTACTATTATTTTCGTAGCAACATGTTTAAGATTTCATGGAAACTAGAAATGACTGATTATGCATTTTGCATGTTCTAAAAGGAAAAGTATCCTAAAGTGAATTATTTTATGAATTATGGTTAAATCTTTGGACTAAATTTAACTCAATGCATTAAAAAAGTTAGTTTATGAAAAAGCTTATTTCCTTCATTCTCAATGTTTCAAATCCTTCTAAGTTCCCAAAACGCATTTATGATATTATACGATCTCTTTCTGTCCGTCTGTCTGTTTGTAGACGGGGTAACTAAAAATCGCCCTGAGCTAAGAGGATAAAATTTGGTTTATGGACTTATGGGCTAATTTGTAATTCATTACCAATAACTTTGAACGTAATAACTTACCAATATTTCAGTTTTTCCACCTGTTAAAGTGGAATTAAATTTTCTGACATCAAAACTGAATGAACTTGGTACACTGATTTGAAATGTAGACATTGACATCTAAGATGTAGAATACTATCAAATTTTGAATCGAATCCGTCAAAGGGTTGGCAATCTGTCAGTCTATACTTCTGAATGCACGCAAACAAAATAATTAAATAAAATAGAGATATTTATATTAACGAATTTTGATTTGTTATCTTGTGACTATAGTTATAGTTATGTGTCAAATTTTATTTACAATCCTACAGAAAAAATTAAAAGTTATTTTAAAATATATAGACACACTATATAATCATGAAAATGCTGAATTAATTATAACAATCTATATTTTTAATTAATTAAAGTTTATGAGTTGGAGAAAACGCTTAGTGAGAAGATGCCAGTTAATTTTGGAAGAACATTTTCCACTGGTAAATACATATCCGAATTGCAATCTGAAAGACAACTTTCGTTCATGAAATTAAAATATATATAATTTTTTGAGTATGTTTTTATAATATTAAATCTCAAATTTTCAGTACTTTAAGGCTCTTATTTTCTTAATAATATAAGAAATTATCACTTGACAGAAATGAAAGATAATCAATATTGTTTACATTAATTATTATCATGAATTAATTAATAAAATTATATTCGTTATATTTTTAAACTAAATAATTTTTTAACGTAATTAAGAATTAAAAATAAAGCAATACTGCTTTTTGATTCATATCATTTCTGTGATACTGTTTTTCAATCAAATCCTTTTCCTCTTAGTGTAATTATTTACCCTTTGCAATCCGATGTCGAGTGTGACTCGACATTCAAGACTGTGCATCATTTTGACTTTCTATTTATTTATTTTTCGAATTTAATTGTTAAAAACGCCTACATAATGGTTAAGAGATGTAGATTTATTTTTCAAAGAAATTCGACTTCAAAGAATTATATATATTTATTTTTCATAGCCACAAACAAATCCTTGTTTTAGGTGAATAATTTTGCATCTAATTATTTTTCGGACTGCAAAAGGATAAGTTATACATAGTTTCTTTATTTTTACTATCCAGACGTTTTAATCTTTTAACTTGTTAATTAATATATTTTCTGAATTCAAAGTTAATTCAAAAGAAACTTCTAAGTTATATATAATATAAAACACAGAAGTTTTCGTTAATTATCCTCATCATATTAGATTCGATCTGAAATATTCAAATAAATAAAGGTTAATTTTTTGTTGTTTTCGACTTAAGACGTCTTAACATCACAATTTCAATCTTTTAGTTGATAAGATTTTTCCTACCATTGTGTAATTAGAAATTGAATTAAAATTGAACATCACATATTTATAAAAAATATACTTATTACTCGCAAACAAAAATATCACCAGTTATTTTAAGCTGCAAAATTACAATTAAACAAATACAAGAAAAAAATAAACTGCTGAAATAATCTGAACAGTCACAATGATACCAAACAATAATAACAGAACAATAATCCAAAACAGTGATAAGCGGAAGAATAAAGCGACATCTGAATCAAGAATTTCACATTTTTGCTATTCTCCTTATTTCAATTATTAGAAATTTGATTATTACAGAAAGCAAAGCAATTTTGAATTCCCGTTGTTTTCTCTATTGAAATAAATTCGATTGAGATAAACAGACTCAACTGACTGATTCAAAAATGATTGCAGATTTAAATTGCAATCGTTGTTTATTCTCTTAAAGTAAATACAATTGAAATAAAAAAGTTTAATTGAATTCGAAATTTTCAATTAAATTTGATCTCTTGAATACTTTAAAGACAGATAAATGAAATGTGCCGAAAGAAGATTCTCAATAAGGAAAATTTGACAACATGAACTATTTAACCCAATCGTTAAAACTGTCTTTCGTGAAAGAAAATTTATTAAAGAATTCCTTAGATTACAGACTTGGGGCCCATTCAAAATAATTAATTTAGCCTTTTTTAGTTAATTTTCACGCATTTCGATAGTTAATTATCTAAGGAAATAAATCAGACTACGCCTTAATAAATTAAAATGCAAACATTATTTATCCTCAATACATCGGGAAATTTCCGAACACACGACCCAATCAACACGAAGATTAAATTTCACATATTTATGTGTGGTAAGTGAAGGACACAAAACTAAAGATTCACAATACTAAACACACAATACTTAACAATACTACTTAGATTCACAATACTAAAAGTATACTTCAGTATCATAGATAATAACTGTAATATGAATCTATGACACAGTGCCTTTTAGCATATACGAATAAAAATTAAACAAAATTAAAATAGAAACATGAATCACTTCATCAATTGTTAATTATAGCATAAAGAATAATTATTTACTATTTTGAAAGTCGTTTGCTCTTGCATTTATGCAATTTTAGACTGAGTTAAAAGTATGTTGATATAATAGAGATACAGTTCAAGGACTATTACTTTATGCTGTACGTTCCGATTTTGAAATGTCACTCTATTTCCACAAACAATGAAATATTCTTTTGAAGTATACATAAATATTAATCGACAGGCTGTAAAATGCCATTCATTTAAATCTATTCAAAAGCGCCAAGGTAGGACCTTTATGTTTAGAATATCATTTTATACATGTAAGGTGGACTTAAAGAATAAATAATGGGACCGATTTATATAATAAAACAAAACATAAATAACTTTTCAATAATTTTATATATATATATATATATATATATATATATATATATAAAAT
>JAOUZG010031484.1:2044528-2091258 GCA_026289955.1 Argiope argentata | reverse complement strand
ACAGAGAGAGAGAGAGAGAGAGAGAGAGAGAGAGAGAGAGAGAAATGTACCCTTTTATTGTTATTCTCATTTATATTAATGAAATTAATGTTATAATTCGCGTATTTTATTACTAAACTTATGAGTATTTGCAACATTCATTGAAATTATTTGATATTTCATCACAATGTTAGATTTTATTTTGTATTAAGTCATTCTATTATTATTATAAAAAGCAACTATATTTAACATACACTGAACTCAATTTGAATGCGATCTTTTATACAAATTTTCCAAGTATAATAAAATAATCTATATTGTAGAGTGACGCATTGATTGGGCTTAGTCATAATCCATACTGCTATTCTTATAGCGTGCCACGCATTTCATTTTTTAGTTCCTATCCGCCACTTATACTTTTATTATTAGCATCGGTTATTTTCTTAGCTCCCTAGTCTTCTTTTATTGATGGCAAATACAGCCCCTTTTTATCGATATGGCTGTCTTGAGATTTCCGTAAAATTTAATGTCTCATAATTCAGAAGATGGATCACTATTTTGATGCTGACAAGTGCTTCCTCTATACATATCAAGATATAAAGTAATTTCGATTTCGGTACTATAAATCGATATCGAAAAACCAGACATGTTGTTCTCTTGTTCTTACAGGAGAGAATTATCTTGGTACGTTATTTATGAGTCAAGATAGTATTAAATTGATTAGGCAATACCTTAAAAATAGAAGCATAAAAGACTTTACTGGCAACACAATATTTTTTTTGACATTTCTTATACTTTTAATTTTTTTTCTTCCTTAATCTTCACTAATAATAAAGATGAACTTGTGTATGTCTGCTTTGGCTCGTCATAGGCATAACGCAAACATATCATTAGCTCTAGAATTTTCTAAAGCGTTTCACATATATTTGGGGAATGAGGGGTATTGCAAATACATAAACGAAAAGAAAATTCTTTTTTTAATTTTAATTTCAAAAATATTACAGCAGTAAGATTTCAAAAAATCATCTTTTTAAGGAAATTAATTTTTAATGTTTAAATCTTTTCTATTTTAAATCGATTTTTCAAAATAATAATATTTCTAGCACTGTTTAAAACAATATATATAATTTTTGAAATGCTCAAAAGGCTTTCATTTTTTTGTGTGGATGTGTGTGAATATTTCATCCTGGCTTTGCCATTGACCCTTATATGAAAATTTACATAATCATCTTTTGCCACCATTCATTATTCATTTAATCTTCTTTTGAATTACGAGTTCCGGCCCAAAGTAGCCCAAGTGTTGATTCACAGCGGGACTTTAATATAACTTAACTAATTAACCCAACAAAACGCATTAATAGTGATTTTTTCAATGTTTTCTCTAAAAAAATTTAAATGGAGGTATTTTATAATTTTTTTACCAAATCAAATTTAGAGCTGAAGTAACTAGTATAATAAAACTTAATGGTGCAGATGAGAATAACAAAAACTATTTTTTTATTTTCTCTGGTAGAGCATTAATTGCGTTAGGAAAAACATACAAATTAAGTGGTAAATGCTTACAAAAGCGATACATTTAGAAATATTTAATATAATGAAATGATATTTATTGTTTGGAAAGTAATAGTCAATAAATTATGACATCACGTTAAAAAATTTTATTTCCGAAATGAGAAATTTCAAACGTATGACAAATTGAAGAAAGTCAATAAATTTGTATTATTAATTAGGGTCCAATTTTATGGAGATACTAAACAAACTTTTCTGTAAAACTCTATCATAATACATTTTTTGAAATCAATTTTTTTTTGCATCTCATTGCATAATTTTGAATCATAGAATGTAACTCGTGGGAAAGTAAAAGGCTTTCTTAAACCCTTGGAAATATTTCATTTTGATATATACTATATATAGTTTAATATACGAGTATTTCTATTCTGTATATTTATGCATAGGGCTTAATTTTATTCACAATTAAAAGCAAATTAATAACTTCAATAAATAGTTTAAAATAATTCAATATTTTTATTTGCTACTAAAATATTTTAATGAATATTAGCCTTTAAAAAATATATAAAATCAATATCTCAAGGGTGGTGGTTTGTGATAAGTTCTTGTCTTCGGGACAAGAGAATTTCAAGTTGGAGATTATTATTAGTCAAGACATTATTAAAACATTTCAGTATACTCATTTTTGAGACAGAATTTCTGTTAAGCGCAATGCTTAGATATTATTAATGAGTACTTAAAATGCTTGTTAACGGGATACAAATTATTTATGCAACCTTATTTTGAGTGGCAATAGATATATTTGATATCTATAAATGCATGTATTTGTAAATACTATGATATTGTTTATAATAAAAATTATACTTGTAGCCATATAACCAAACTTTGAATTCAAACAATATAAACATTTCGAAGATGATTGAACTCAAAATTATCAAATTTAATGTAACGTTTAATATTTGCTTTTGAAAAATTCTAATTTACAAAGATTCTTTAAAACATCGTCTGCTTATTTTTTTAAAATAAAAATGGCGATATTATCGATAAAAGTTTTTGGAATAAACTTAAAAGAACGGAATTAAAAACAATTTAAAGATCGTTTGCGCGAAAAAAATAGAAACTATACAGAATTCATCAATAAAATGTGAAAGGTCCTTCAACAGTGTGCAGTGTATCGGAGATAGATAAATATTTATCTTAGAATATTAACTCAGTGTATTTTTAACATTGTATTTTTTCAACTAAAACTTCCGAGCAATAGTTTTCACATAAAAAAACATCTTTGAAAAATATATTTCCTATAGAAGCATTAAAGTTATCCAAAGATATTAAAAATTGATACTATTTTTTTAATTAAATGTTAAAAATATTATTTTATCGATAAGTCAGGAGAAATTCTTTAAAATTTATTTGTGGATGTAATCAATTAATTTTTTCAATAGGAATGATGAAGTTAGTTTTAATAGAATTAAATTATTTTCTGCTTTATAAAAAAATTAAATGTGAAAATTTTCATTATAAAATGCATTTATTAAAATTAAGCATAAATGACAATTTATAATTATATGGAAAATGTATATTTTAATCTGAAATTTTTTGTATAGTTTTCATTTTTCGGTTGGCATTGTTTTAATTGTTTGAAATAATTGGTTATTTTTTTAATATTTGATGTGAATGTTTTATATTTTCTTTAATTATACAATTCTTGTTCTTAAGATAAAAATTTTAATCAATGAATGAATTCTTTTATAATCAATTTAAAGAATTCTTTTATTAGCTGTTAAATAATATTTTTTAGAGTTAGCAACAAATAAGTTACCCTCATTAGAGGGCTCTTAAAATGTGTTCTATTGATCAAAATGAGATGAAATTTTAATTAGAGACTACTGAGATAATGCGCTTTACATTGATTAAATAAAAATAGTTAAAAGATTTACCGTTTGGTAGCGTTGTAATACACATAAAACCATATAATGTGGTTTATAACTGTTAAATGAAGTAAAATTAAAATTGTTCAATATCTTCGCCTTCATTTTCAACAATTGGATAATCATATTTTGTGCCTAAATAATAAGAATATGGCAACAAATGTTATCCTTCAAATTTAGAAGAGATTACGGCTTTTGACGATAGAAATTGCATTTCAAATGACCCCACAACAAAAAATCACAATGGGCAATGTTAGGCAAGAGAGGAGGTGGTGCTATTGGGAAATGACGGCTGATAACTATGGGCTTTTGTAAAATACTGTATTAAGAGTGGCTTTTCACGACGATCAATATAAGGAGGTGCACCATCCTATATAAAAATGATGTCTTGAAGGCATCCATGATGTTGAAGAGTTGGGATTACAAAATCCCTTTTCATATCATAGTACGTTTGTCCTGTGTCGGAACTAGATTGAGTTCCATTTAAAGTTATGTCTTCAAAGAAATTCTGTGCAATGATAAAGTAGCTATAAAATCATACCACACCATACTATCATCACTTTATCAGGGTTCATGGGTTATTCTTGGATGGCGTGAAAGTTTTCCTCCGCCCAAATTCTGCAGGTATTAACTTGCCTATTGATTAAAAAGGGTGTCTCATTACTCCACAGAATGCTCCATTGCCAAGTTGTGTCAAACCACCTTTCGAGCAAGGAACTGAAGTGCAAAAGTTTTACCAACCTCTAATTCCCCGTCCTGTAACAGGTGCACACATTTGATTTTGTATAGATAAAAATGCAAAATCTGCCCTACGATTTTCCGTAAGTTGGATAAAGTATGTGCAGAATATGGGAATAATTGACAAACTCATACTATTATGCTGTGACTGACTACTGGCTTCAATGAGAGTGGCAGCAACCTTAGAGTCCCATCTTCCAACATCGTTGGGAGACGGGATTTTTTTTTTCGTCTTCTACCTGGAAGTATTCCGAGTTGCTTCGTTTTTCAAATTTCTGAATCATCTTGTGTAAGGCACCTGAAGATATTGGACCTCTTCGCATCTGTTTCGTATAAAAAAATTGCTTTAGAGCTGCAATAGAGTCCTGTTGGTTCTGGTAGAACAATTTCACCAGTAGCGTCTTTTCAAATAACGTAGGCATGACCAGAATAGAAAAAACTAACATTCGTGTAAAATACGCAATCATTTTATCCAAAGAAAAATGGTAATAGACAAGCACTGTAACGAAAATTATATGCCACATTTTCAGTATATGCAAATAAATGCCATTTGTGTTGCAGCGCCATCTATTGCTGAATTTGTTACTATTTTTTTTAAAAAAATTTAATGTAAAATGCATCAGATGCATAATATGTGGTTCAAAAGTCAGCTTATTTGGACCATTAGAACGCGTTTTCACACTTTCTAAATTGGGAAACTTATTTTTTGTTAACTATGTATGTTAAATTTTTTTGGCATTTCAATTATTTTAATTTAAGTTTGTTAGAATTACTGAGCATTTTACTTGTAAATTGAATGGGCATAGTTTGAATTTATAATTTATTTAATAAGTTACTAAAAATTTAATTAACATTTTATCACATCACACTTATATATATATATATATATATATATATATATATATATATTATATACTGAAGTGACAAAAGTCATGAGATGACTGTTAATATTGTGTCGGTCCTCCTTTTGCCCGGCGAAGTGCAACAACTCGATGTGTCATGAAGTCCACAAGTCGTTGGAAGTCCTCTGCCGGAATATTGAGCCATGCTGTCTGTATAGACGTCCATAATTGTTAAAGTGTGGATGGTGCAGGAGTGTGGGAACGAATGGACCTTTTGATGATGTCCCATAAATGTTCGATGGGATTCATATCGGGCGATCTAGGTGACCAGATCATGCGCTGGAATTGTCCGGAATGTTCTTCTGGCCCGGTGACATGGCGCATTGTCATCCATAAAATTCCCATCGTTGTGTGGGTACGTGAAGTCCATGAATGGCTGCAAGTGATCTGCAAGCAGCTGAACATAACCATTTCCAGTCAATGATCAGCTCAGTTGCACCAGAGGACCGAGTCCATGCCATGTAAAGACAGCTTACATCATTATGCAGCAACCACCAGCTTGAACAGTGCCTTGCTGACAGTTTGGGTCCATGACTTCGTGGGGTCTGCGCCCCTCTCGAACTCTACCATCAGCTCGTAACAACTGAAATCATGACTCATCTGACCACGCCACGGTTTTCTACTGGTCTAGAGACCAGTCGATATGCTCACGAGCCCAGGAGAGTCGCTGCAGGCGATGTCGCGTTGTCAGTAAAGGCACTGGAGTCAGTCTTCTGCTGTCATAGCCCAAGGAAGACAAATTTCACCGCACAGTCCTATCGGACACGTCCCTCGTACGTCCCACATTGATTCCTGCAGTTATTTGCCGAAGTGTTGCGTGTCTATTAACATTGACCATTCTACACAGACGTCGGTGGTCTCGGTCGTTAAGTGCAGGTGGTCGCCCACTGCGCTGTCCATGATGGGATGTGATGCCTGAAATTTCATACCCTCGGCACACTCTTGATAATGTGAATCTCGGAATGTTGAATTCACTAACGATATCCGCAATGGAAGGACCCAGGCGTCTAGCTCCAACTAACATTTCACGTTCAAAGTCTGTTAATTCTCGTCTTTCCGCCATAAATCACGAAAAACCTGTTCACATGAATAACTTGAACACAAATGAAAGCTCTGGAAAACGAACTGCGCATTTATACTTTTTTGCTGCGATACTACTGCCATATGTATATTTGCATATTGTTATCCCATGACTTTTGTCACTTCAGTATATTATATATATATATATATATATATATATATATATATATATATATATATACAAGATTCTTTATTAAATTTTGTTTGTAGTATAATGCAAAATAATGGATTTTTCAAATCAATATAGGCTTAAAATGTAAACTAAGCCTCATATCACTGAAGTGTTTAAAATCAAATGAATCGCCTTTAGATTTATTTTTTTAACTATACTGAATTTGTATTTCACAACGTTTTAAAATTTATTCTAAACTATTAAATCCGAAATGGTTTATATTGTCGTTACAAGTATTTTGACGTAAATCGGTGCTATTTTTAATTTTTCGGCCTCAAAATGGAGAGGAAGTGTTGTAAATGTCAAAGAATTGAATCTTGAAATTTTGACGAATCTCATCGTTTCGAAACTCCCTGTGTCCGAAAAACAAATTTTTTTCAATATATCAGTTTATCTTACCGTGGAAAGGATAACTAAAACGTGTTTAGCTAAACAGATAAAATTTGTTATTTAGAATTATGACAAAAATTGCAAATTTGTAGAAAGATATGAAAGAAATCCGTTCGCATGAAGCCTGTTCGGTTAGCTGTTCAAATACAAGTGAATTATATAACAAAAAAAGACAAAAAGTTAGGTAAATAAAATTCAGTGTTTGGATTTACTTTCTAAAAGGTAGATTATTATCAAATTTTGAACAAATTTGTTAGACTTTTGCATGTACGTAAACTCAATGTCTTAAATTAATGATATTAGGTATGTATTAAGTTTTGTATTTCAGCTATAGTTTTTTGTAAAATTTTGGGTCAATAGGTCAGCAGAAACATGCAAAAATTACATATTATCACTATAAAGTGATAGTTTTAAGCCAAATATCTACATTTCTTAATATTTGTTGTAGTTTTTGTTATTAGTGGAACTTGCCATGGACAAGCTTCGCCTTGGCATCAGTAGGTTTTAAGCCGAAAGAAGCGTCTCTTGTTTTGAAGTAGCGCCAACTAGGGAAAGAGTACGACTTAGGTACACACTCATCACAGTCACTTGCATAGCCCCTTTTTACAGGCGGGCACATTTACACACCTCACAGAAGATTAATCATGACCGACTCGGGACTCGAACAAGGGAAAAAAGTTTCCGGGGCCCAGCTAACGGGGAAGACGTGCTACCTCTGTGCCAAGACGTCGGCTTTTAATATTTGCCTATTCCATGCAAGGCATTTGCGACATTATCTACACAGGTAGCACATCCTGTAACATAATATTGTGTAATATTGTGCGATATTACATGATATTAAACAATATTACGAATATTTATCAATTTATTCTGTGAAACATTATCGTGGAGAACGTGAGAAATTTTTGTAGACACAATTCCTGCTAGCCAAAATATATTAATTCAAATTTGTATACTGAATATGAAACAAAATGTACTAAAGTTTAAAATAAAGAATTCGGAAAAATAATTGAGTAATCTTTAACAGACTGTTTTGCTACATTAATAACTTTTCTAAAAAAGGCCGCTGTATAAATAAATTGATAAGCCTTGCAATTTTTTGTACCGATTTATCTCCCTTAGTTGAATTTATGACTTCAAAATCAATTAAATGTTCATTTACTTTACACAAGATCTTTAAGTAAAAGCTAATTTAGTACTGAAAATGTACTTTTAAAGAGAAACGGAAATTATTTTCCCTAAGAAGTTACCTATATTGTAATCACAAAAACTCAAATAGGACAAAGCACTTCGCTCTGTGCTGCACAAGTTATAAAAGACAGAAAAGAGTTTGTAAGGAACGGGTTTAAACACTTGAAATAGTCGAAATTTTGTTACCGTATTTTAGTTTTTCTCTTAGGAATTCGA
This sequence comes from Argiope argentata, assembly GCA_026289955.1. Classification (NCBI taxonomy): domain Eukaryota; kingdom Metazoa; phylum Arthropoda; class Arachnida; order Araneae; family Araneidae; genus Argiope; species Argiope argentata. The sequence continues at coordinate 2,083,153 of JAOUZG010031484.1, read as the reverse complement.
TTGAATATATTGGAATTTCACCACTTCTCGTAGCAAGTGTAAAAGTTAGAGCTTTATCTTTCAGCGTGAGACTTTTTTTTGCTAAGCGTAAAAGAACAAAGTAAATAAAAGCATTTGAAATACTGAGTAACCATGGGAACGAAACGAAGCAAAATTTGGAGTTTTTGTATTTGGAAATGCGAGCAAATTTACACCTGGCAAACAATTGAATTGTTTTTATTTATTTTCGGAACTTTGGAAAGAATTTGAATTTTTGTTTCTCGTGCTTTTATATTTATTCTACGGAACACAGCTATAAAAGATTGCTCTATTTTCTGACAGATTCAAAGAATTTGAAATTTACTTCTTCCATTTTTAAAACAAGCATGAATGAAGTAAAAAAATCCAAGCTAAATTCTATATCTATTAATAGCTGGTATGGATCGATTTGTTAATCGTCATTTTGGCAACAGCTTATAAATTCGTATTATTTACATGCTTGTTCTGGTAAAAAAGTCTGAGACAATAATATTTTTTAAAAATTAAATTACACGAAAAAACGAATGTACAAAGAGAAGTTTCGCTTAAATATCGAAATCGTAGAAACAAGAAGGGACGAAAGAAAGTACTTAAAATTATTCTTAGAAAGATCCATTTGGATTAAACGAAACAGAGGTACATTTATTTAATTTAAACTTTAGGATCATCGCTACCTTTCGTCGTAACCTTAACTCGCAAAATAATCTTATTAACACCTGTTGAATCCCATGTCTTTAACGTTATTAATGTATCGGCCAGTTTTATATATGAAGACTCATGAAAACAGGAAAAAAGAATCAATTTCGACTTTGAAACCTTTTAGAAATTTATATATATTATTTATATATATATATATTGTTTCCTAATATTTACATAAATATCTCGCAGTTATCAAAAAATTTGATTTTAGAAATTGATTATTTATTTATTAGAAATAAATAAATGAATATTAGAAATTCACAAAATTTGAAGTAATCTAAATTTACTTTTAGTAATGAATATATTTATCTTTTTTCTTTCATTAGTAAAACTGAGTAACAGCATAGAGAGTTAGATTCTCGTAGTGCCTCTAAAAGAATAACAGCCATTTGGAGATTGGTGAACGGAGCAAAACGAAGAAAGAATCCTTTGATATTAACTTAAATAATATAAGGTAAATGTTAATCAATTATCTTAATTTTTAAAATCTGATTATCTTTGAACTAACGAACAGCAACTTTATATGAAATTAATTTATCTTTACTGAGTTTACCACCTTCAAATCTATGTGTCTGCTCGGCTACAAATTAAGTTTATCTAGTTTTCGTCTTTCACACTAATATTTAATTCTGTATACACTTTATAAATACTTTGTACTCATTTTTTTTACTTTAAAAATATTAAAATAGTGTTAAAGTTTACAAATTAATGGTTTAAATATTGGAAAATTATTGATTTGGGACATTGTTGCTTTTTCTAGATTCAAGCTGAAATTAAAGTTTTATTTTATGAAAAAAGAGTTGATAATTTGTGTTCAAAATTCTCTATAATCAACTTCGAAATCGTATTTATTATATAATTATTTTAAGCCCATAAAGGATGGCTTTGCTTTAATGCCATTCATGAAGTAATAGATGATATTTGAATGGTAAAAGAAATTGTCTAAAATATTGGTAAAAAAGCAATTAAATCAGTTTTAGTCACAGAAGAATATTGTATTTTTTAGCTTAAAATATTAATTTATCAAGAATGTTTTATTACTTCCGACAATAAGAGTTAGAGATTGTGTAAAAATTAATATTTTATTCATTTAAAAGAAATGTACTTATGGGAATAAAAACTGTAAAAGTAACTTTAAAACATTTAAATTTAATTATTAAAAAAAATTTCTATTTAGGAGTACAAATCTATATCTTATAGTTAAGAAACGATGAAACAAAGATATAAAAGATACAAATAAAAGTTAAGAATTTTTTACATGTTATATAATACTAATACTTTCCCAAACGTGTTCACATATTCGTTAACACTAAATTTACGGGAACCCTCATTTTGACACATTTCGAATTTAATAGGGATAATTACAAAACCCGTTTGCAATATTATTTAATCTCTTGTAATGACTTTTGTCCATTGATAGAGGTAAATAGTTGAAGTTATTTCCTCCAAAAGTGCTGAAATATTGAAATTCTTTTTGTGCTATACCTATCTCTACGGAAAGACATCAATTTAACGCGATCGTAATTTAGACAAAATTTTGAGTAAACATGCAAACATGGCATCAATAGTAAATAGGAATGTAATGACAATACTTTGATCCTTTATCCGATATCGTTATCTCAAATGAAACAAGCGATAAACAACTGTTACCGATGAGCAATAACAGAAAGAACAAACGCAGAATGTCAATGGATGTCAGAGTGCGAAGAGATTTTGAAGGTTTCAGTTGCTTAGTTCGAGTATTGAAAAATAAAATACTAGTATATTTTTTGAATTATTAATGCTATTGCGAACCTCAATTTCATACTATTTTGATAGATATCCCTTCTTTATCCTCTGTATATGTCTAGAAGAGGAAATAAAATTTTACAAAAAAAAAGTCAGCGTTTGTGAGGAGTATTCGTTCATGCGTCAAATTGACGCGTGTTCATAGAGATAGGTATATAAGAAAAATCCGTAAACCTAGTGTTAAATTAGCCTTTTTTTGCCATCTATTTGTGCTATTCATTTGAAGAATATGAGAGTAATATTCCTTCTAATCAGTGGGTTTAAACACAATGGAAAATCCGTTCTTCGATTTAGTTAGTATAAATGACTTTACTTATTCAAAGGTCAGATTTGGAACCCAAGATCATTAAGAAACAATCGGAAATAGATATGACCATTTATAAATACAATGACAGCTTTGCATCCCAGTTGGTGATTGATTCAAATATCACTTAATTTGCTTCTGAAAAAAATAAGAACAGAATGGTGAAGAAAAGTCCAAGAGAAATTATTTCGAGAGAATAGTTAAATTAATTAGATTAGACTATGAAGGCTTCTTATCTTTTTGAAACTCATAAAAATGATGCTAGAAATTACGCATTGTGTGCTACTTCTTTTGTTCTGGAACAAAAGTTTTAAGAAATTAGAAGAATTAAATCCATGTATTTCAAGGTTAGAAAAAAGGGCAGAATATTTTAAGTGATTATTTTGTACCTTGACTAGTATTTAGAAATAATAGTTTACTAATATATGTTACAAATAACGGTAATATGATAGAATTAATATTAGAAAAATAAATTCTAACAGAAACAATTCTCTTCTATATAAGTTTGTTATTAAAATTTTAACAATCTCAGTTAAATATTTTCAGTATATAATAATGTATTCAATATTTTTAAATGCAATAGGTTTAATCACACAAGAGTAAGAACAATTGTTTAAACTAACCTTAATTTGAGACAATAATTCTGAATTTTCATAAACCAACCTGATTGAGAATTAAATGAAAGAAATAAACATTAATGGTTTTTAAAAATAGCAAATTAAACTTTACTAAATTTTATATCGCATAAAAAGGCATCAGAAAATTCTTATTTATTGACATTATATTTTAAAAACAATTATCACATTTTTGCTGTTATGTAATGATTAAATTATTTTTTTAATTCACTTATATATTTTATTCGTATATCAAATATTTCAATTTAAAGCAATCTTTCTCATATCCTTTCAAAAATTTCAATATTCGGAAAAAGGAAATGACTATTATAATCTTAACATAGCAAAGATATTTATAAATTTTGTTTAAAATAGTGCAAATTTAATATATTTATCTTTTATATTAACTCATAATTAACTCATTTTAATCATTATCATAATTAAACTTGATTTTGAGAATGAAGCTTTTGTACAGCAAACAAATTACTGATTTAAAATGTATGAAAGTTATTCCATTATTAAGATATATTATTTACTCCTAGAATTATATTTAATTACCTAGAATTTATTTAGATGATCCCCCGAAATTGAATGGAATTTTGATTGAGAAGCTAGTGAATTTCTAATAATAATTTTGGATAATAACAAAAGTTGACGAGAAAAAATATTTCAGATATGAAAAAAGGAAAGAGTTAATTTACTTATTTTTCACAGTTGATGTTCAATTTAATCAAAAAGTGAAAATCAAAAATGAAAGAACTATAGTAAGATATTTTTACTAGAATTATTTTATTTAATATTTTGTATTTATTTTACAGTACATTATAAACGTATTATCAAATTTATAATACAAAATGGCATATAAATTTATTAAAAAAATTCTTTAAATTACTGTATTAAATCAAATCTGTATTAAAATTATTATCTATAATCACTAATATTAAACTTAAAAAAAGTTAGTATATCTCAAACATTTGCAATCTTAGTACAACTTTATATATCTTTTTATTTTATAGGATCTTAGATACACGAATCTAAGAAAGAAACCAAATCTTTTTGGTAATCAGTTCTTATAAAAGCAGCTTAAATTACAACATTTACATGGAATGAGGATTTATATAGTATATTATTATTATCGATATCTATGTTAGTTTATTTGCATTCATAGAAAAGTTTTCTTTATCAACTGAAGAATATCAAGTTAAGTGAGATTAATTAGAACTAACTAGAAGCAAAGTTCCAGACACTGTTTCTTTATTTTTATTATAGTGTCTTTTATTTTTCTAATTAGACGAGCAGGAATGATTTATTACTCATGCAGATCAGCGGTCAGACAGAAAAAAAATAAAGAAGCCAAAACGAAAATTCAAAACAATAGAAATAATAAAGATAATTATTATAAAAGTAAAATTGAGCTTTCCCTTTATTATCACTATATTTTGAGATTTGTAGAAACAAAATATCGCCATTCGACAAGGAAATTTCATTTTCCAAAGAATCCAAGTTTATTTTCTGTAATGAAAACATCAAAAAAGAAAACTTATACTTTTCCTTTATAATAAGTAGAGAAAAGTTAATATGTATAAAGCTACAAAATTTGGCCCTAATATTATTTTCAAGATGAAAAGAATCATCTTGGAACTATTTTGCAATAGAATTTTAATTAATTAAAAGTTAAAGTTATTTACGTTTTCCCGATTGAATAGATGAAAAATAAACTTGAATAAAACTGAATTTTACATCATTTTTGAAAACTGATTTAGAACAAAGTAAGGCAACATGAAAACTTTCTTAAATTATTGGAAAAGAATACTAAACATATATGCATTAATTATTCAAATATTAATTTTAAAAAGTTAATATTTAAAAAGAATATTAGCTATTCAAAAGTGAATTTCATCATTTCGGTGGTGGATTGCAAAAGTGGATTTCATCATTCATCATTCACATCATTTTTATTGTTTCTTCGAATATTTAATGGAAGGAATTCTTCATTTTCAAAAGTGAAAGAAGAATTTTCCATATTATATGAGTTATTTACTCAAAAAATATTAACCAATACTCGGAACTAATTAAAAACTAATTATTAAGTAATTATAAACCAATTATTCTGAAAAATTAGAAATTGATATTACAGAATCGCAAAAGATAACATGAAATGGTAACCCAGACACTTAAGTTTTTATAGTCTTCTTTTGTCACAGGATTCAGCTGTATTTGGCAAACTTCCCTTTTATAAAGGGATTGAGAATTTGAAGTTATGTAAAAGGATTGTTATTTAAGTAAAAAAAATAATTTTAAATCACCAGTGAACCAAAAGCGCTTATTTTCTGATAGAAGTTTTTGTAATTTGAAAAAGTAAATGCAAAATCTTTATTGTTTAACTGATGAATTGAAAAAGAAATAACTATCAGATGCTGATTATTTTATATTTAGTGATAAATTTCATTTATTTTAATAAAACGCATCTTAAATTAAAAATGGCAGTTTTCAAAAACAACCTTTAAAATTTCAAAATATGAATTTTCTTGCTATGTACATTCTAGAAGTAATAGCCATTAACAAAATTAACTAGACTTAGTTTACAAAACAACCTTTAAAATAGCAAGAAATATATTTTGATATGAACATTCTAGAAATAATAGCCATCAACATTTTTTATATTTCCTTTATGTTTTTGAATAATTTTTTTTAAAAATATATTTTCCAGCCTTTAACTTTTCCTCCTTTTTCTCAAAAGGAAATTCCATATTAGTATATTTATATGATTACACATGTTTATAAAATTTGACGTTTTCCACTATTTAAATAGATTGACTTCAATTGTATAGTTAATGTCTCGTTATCAAAAATAATGGCAACTTTTCTGTTTCTTGCAAAGAAACTTTCTTTTCTGTTTCTTGCTTATTTTTATTTAACTAGAAATAAAGAAACACTTAAAAACACTCGCACATACAAAACTACCTATTTACGAAAAGTTATTCGAAAAATCAAGCAATTATGATGTTACATGTGTATTAACACTTTACTGTATAAATTAATAAAGTGTTGAAAAAAATTGCGATGGAAATACCTTTAATTATCAATAAAGACATATTTTAAAAAATAACGAAAAGTTATATATTTTGATTTTTATATTTGGGCTAGTATGCTCCGAGACAAAAACCATTACAGTAGAAAAGCGGAAAAATTATTATCCGTCTAGAAAGATAAGTATATAGATTTTGTGGAAATATTTTTTTTGTCAAAAAGTACTTACGTTTTACCCTTATCGGTTTTTGATTCACTCGCACTTCAGTTCTGCTTTTTAGAATAGTTAGAAAAGATACACATATACTGCCAACTAGGCGATTGCAATTACAGTTATCAAACAAAATTTAACCTATTATATATCGTCAAAGGATTTGCACATACAACGTGTTAGCTTGGATTTCCACAACACAAAAGGATTTGATTTAGCAAAGGATTTGGTTTTCAAAAAGATGATACAACGATTTAGTAAAGGATTCACACAACAACTAAATAGCAATAATAAAAGCTCGAGAGATTTAGAAACAGGATTGCATTTTTGTATTCCTTATTTTAAGGGGTTAAACTTGATTCAATTCTGTTCAGTATTAATCTAATATTTTATACATTTTAAATAAATAAAATTTCTAATAAATAAAAAAAATTACAATGACATGCAAATAAAGACAAGCAATGATTTTACATCAAGCATCAACACTTTGATCCTCTGCAAGATGCATCTGAATCATTTTAAAATAAATTCAAACTAACAAAATGTCAAAGTCTGAAATTAATATTTCTTTTTTAACAATTATATATTAAAAATGAGAGATTTAAGAAAATGCATTGAAATATATGTAACTAATACTTATTCTATCTTTTGATATTCTAATACGTTTACTTATATAACATTTTCAAACCGACTTACGCAGAAGTTAAATTAGCTTCAAAGATATTTTATTATTGTTCTACCAATTTTATATGAAAATAGAATCACTTGCCTATTTGTACAAAACACCCAATAATGTTATTACAATATCTTCTTGATATTGTCTGCTATACAAAATATTGTGGAATAACTTCACAATTTTGTTCAATATTTTGTATTATGAAATCGATTTCCTTTAATTATGTAATAAAATTGCTTATCAATTCTTAATGAAATTAAAGCAGACGCGCATTGCCCGAGTCCCGACTCGCAATCTGAGGGTTTGTAGCTTAGTAACATGACCACAATACAAAAGCAATTGCCTTTCTATTGTAGATGTTATCTGGCTTCACGACCTATTCTTCCACCAATGAGGCGGTGGTTAGAAGAATGATACAATTGCACCTTGATTATGGCGTGTGCGAGTTGGTGAGGTCGACTGTTGTATTTAATGTGCCTGAGGACTTGTTTCCGGTAGCGGGTGCCTCAATAGCTGCGCGAAGTTGCTTATTCAAGGACGCTGATCACCTCTGGGTCACCATTAAAGCAGATGCGGATTGCCCTCGGGCCGAACCCGCAATCTGAGGGTTTGTAGCCGAGTAATATGATCACAAGACGAAAGTAATTGCCTTTCTATCGTAGATGTCATCTGGCTCGAAAAATTCTCACTACAAAACAGGTTTATACTAGCCACATTTGAAAACAATTTAGTTCGATAAAAATTTTATTTTTTTATCTGAACATATTATGCATAACTTCATATAAAAAAGCAGTACTTTTAAGTAACAAAAACACAGACTTTTCTATTTCGAGTGGAGAATGAAAATACATTTCCTCAACATTATGAATATTATAGTTTCTAGGCTGCTTGAAAAGGTGGAACGCCTTTACTTTTCGATTGCTAATTTTAATATTTCAATGAAATGTCTCACTGACTTTTTGCTACTTGGTAGTTTCAGGTTTATTAAAATATGTGCAAAACCTAATCATTCAAGGACTGTTTACTCTTCTCACAAAGGTATAAATAAATTCGCATCGTCTACGAAAATCGAGAGAATTTTGGCTTGATTTTTTTTTATCACCAATGCTTGTATTTACAACCCTGACTCCTGGTGCCTTCGCCTTTGCCTTTGCCTTTGCCAAATGTTTCACATTGGCGAAACTTGGCACACTGGGGTGAAAATTTCAATGAACCAATCTACTTTCAAAATGCGTTTTATTTTAATTTTGGGTCTGTACTTCAGCTGTTGTCGCTTACTATTTTAATTAAGTCAATGTAAAAGGATGAAATCGAATTACATAAGAGACAACTGTGCTATGCTTGCTGTATTGTTAAATGCGAGTTTTAAGCAAGCAAGAATTAGCTATTTGAAAAGATTCATCTCTAAATTTTTCCATCAATACTACGATATTGGCTAGGTGGAATAAGGATATGTTATGCCTATGAAACTGAAGGTGAAGAAATGCCGTAATGCAATACGAAACCGAGTTCAGTGCCGTGTTAAGCGCGTTTACAGGGTTGTTTTAAAAATAAAATTCCACGAAATGATAGGAAAACCTTTAGTACGGCTGTTTAGTAAGCAGCAGTTTTATAAATAAGATTAAAACGGTACAATTTGAAGACTGAAAAACATCCGATCATAAAATATTTGAGATAATAGTACGGAGTTTTATAACTAGCCCTATTCGATAAATTCCAAACATTAAAGATATTATAATGAAGTAAATATTTCGTTTGGTTTAGAACCAAATTAAAACTAAACAGAAGTTAAACTCATGGTAAAAGTTTTTAACTATCAAAATCGGAATTTTGAATTAATGCAGGAAAAATTAACTTTTTGGTTTTTTAGAAACTACACATTTAAAATAGGTAGCGTTGCTCACACGGAAGCATTTTAAAATATTAATGTTATAGGAAAGAAAAGCAATCTATGGTATTAGGTCTTCAAACAGAGATTATCTAAAACTTCAAAGAGATTTGAAATCAGAAATTTCTTTCCCGTATTTCCCCATATTACAGTATGCCGGATATTACTATATTATAAACTTTGGAGACAAGGTAGATTGTTTAAGGCTTATTTTATACAGTTATTCATAACTGTGACAAATGTTATATACGGAAATTCTAGCAATTGACGAATATAATAAGATTAATAAGGACGACAGTGTAATTATAATTCTTGGCGTTATCGAGCTCAGATTTTCAGCTGAAAGTATCCATTTTCTTACTCGCACGTCTCTGCCTTAATTTACTCGAAATTAAAGCAATTAAAACAAGTTCTTTTTCCTTAATTTACTCGCACCTCTCTTTGTCTTAATTTACTCAAAATCTTCAAATGAAAACAAACGTTAAACAAATGTGCAAAAAAGTTTTAGGAAAAACGTTTTTAATAAAATTTTTCCTTTTTACGCTGTAACATGCAAGAATCTTTAACTAAAAGTTAAATTTAAATATAACTCAATAGTGAGTGAAATTATATTTTTCAAGATTCATGCTACAAGATTTAATTTCATTTCTAGAATCCAAATCGGGGTAATAGAATTAATTTGAATCAACTTATATAATTCCAGATTTTAATAAATTAATACATTGAAGTATAAAATATTTAACAATTAGTGAATGTTTAAGCGAGATCAGTAGAACTACGTTTAGGAATAAATTTAGACAAGAGTTGATTATTAATCCCACCCAAGTAAAAATGGACTTTGGTAAATATTCAGTGTAAATGATAGCAACACGAAATAAATTTTCAAAACGAAACAAGTTCTTTTGTCAAATAATTTTTTTATTAATTACAAGAACTAGGAAAATTACAGGGTTAATTGAATACATATTTATAAATACAATACTGCACACTGGCAAAAAATAAAATTTCATTTTTGGCAAAATAAAATTTTAAATTTACAATTATAAGCATAATACAAGTTTAAGTGCATATTTTACAAAGCAGGGTTGCATTTGCAGTGTTTGGGATAGAAAATTATTCTGAAAATAAATTCAGAAACATTCTAATATAGTTCAAAAGTTACAAAATATAAATTAAAAACTACATAATTCATCTCGAAACAAAGTATCAAAATATCGAGGTTTCAATTATCACATTAAATTTTCAATAGTGATAAGTCAATTTACTTGCCATTATGATTCATAAATTAAACGTTTTACAAAATTCAAATTAAATAGGTTTAAATTCCATTTTTTAATCTAAATTTTCATGTAAATTTAGCCAAACATTAATTAATAAAAATCTCGCATGTTGATCCAGCTTCAATAAATACTTTCAAGCAAAAGTAGCATACATATAAGTGACAACATTAGGAAAAATAAACGTTTTTAAAAAATTCATTTTCTAATTCAATATCCATAATATTCAAATAACTAATAAATTAGAAATGAGGTTGCACATGCATAAACTATGCATTTAGAAAATATTTCTCAAAAGATTATTCGAGAGCAGTTTCAACTATTTTAAAATCAAGAATTTTATTCTATTTCCGAATTTAATTTTAAATTGAATTGAAAACCTGAAATTCCAACAAAATTTTTGTAAATTCTGCAAATCAAAATTTCCTTAACAGAAGTTTAAGCTGTATCATAAATTCGAATTAAATTTAGATATTTAAGATTATAAAATATGTTTAAGTTAATTTTGTAAATACTACCGATTTCCAAATCCATCAACAGCAGAGATCATTTTGAAGGACACAGCCTTCTAAACTTTATTTTTAAAAGGGTACATCATTTGGAGGCTTCAATAAGATTGAAATAACATTTCGTACTTCAAAAATTGTAAAAAGTTCATTTTCAATACTCAAGAAATTTTCAATACTAAAATTCAATTACTCAAAAACAGATAAAAACATAAAATTGTTTTAGGACAGAAACCAATTTTAAATTTCAATATATATTCACAAAGCAATGACATGAAAACATAATTAAAAAATATCTGCTTCCAAAAGATTTAACTTCAACTGTCAAAGTGCACCACAAGATTATATCCATTTACAAGCTATATAATAATAGATCCATAGAAAGAAGTAACTAAGCAACATTAAAAAATATAATTACCATTTTTTATTCTGTGTAAGTTTCACTTATTACAATGCTGTTATTTACAATGTACAGAGACAAGAAAATAGATATACGGAAAACAATGATTAATAAATTTCTGGATGAGATTTTAAAAACATTTCTTGCATATTCATTTTTTAAATATTTGTTTCATCATAGTCATATATTATAGATTTGATAAAATGAAGACGGGGAAAAATTAAAAGCATTTGATATAAATTTCAAATGAAAAGGAAAGATCAGTGAGTACTCTAAAATCAAATTGAAGCAATACATTTTTAAGCAAAAATTACACGTTCCATATATAGCATTAAAGAAGTTTAAAAGTTTCAAAAACTAGTATACAAGACATAAGGATAAGACTAGGCGATTGCTCTTTACTTTGTGTTATCTTTCAAATTATCAGAAAATTTTATCATTTTCCCCAGTCTTGGTTGATTACAATTTGGTTATTTTTTGGAGCACCGCCCAGTATCGTGTATAGTTGGTCTACTTTTAGAACAAGATGCAATGACAATATTCACAGGCAAAACAATACAAGATGTACAATAAAATTCAGAAAATACTCCAATTTTCCATTCAAAATGCATGTATATGCCCCAAATTATATATACATGTAAATAAACCTTAAGTCGTATATAAGTATTTGATGCTCGATAGCAATATTTGATCCCTTCACCATTTTTGCAACAATAACAGCACACAAAGAACAATCCAATCAGCAGAAAAGAAAACATTCGTAAAGAATCTCCAGAAGCCTTCTCATCTGTATGTTTTTTTAACCACAGTAAAAGCCACATGCCATTTACACATCAATCGCTAAGAATAGCTACAATACCTTAACAATGAAAGGACTTAATGAGTTCACTAAGCTGAATTCTAAGGTTTTCGAAGTTGATTATCCAAGTATACAAATCTATTTTCTATAGAAACAATTGTAATATTTTAGTTTTGCTTTTTTGTGATAATTATGGTATTGTATGTAATACTGGAATTGCTCGGAAGAGCATTTTAGTCATGGATTTCTGTTATCTAAATTTGTGCCACGACAGCTTATTTTGTACAATTTACGCAACTTTTATTTCCTACTGTAGGCTACATACCCTTTTGTTGACTAATAGATTAATAATTGGAGGCAACCTCTTACTTTATTGATTTCAGAAAATTAAAAAACCTAGAATTTTAAAATTTCAACGGCTCTTGTATAACTATTGTAGAAGTTAGATTAAGATGAAATTCAAGTTTTTATGGAAATTGCTTAGACTTAAATGTTGAAATTAAGATTAATCTTTCACAGAAGCATTTAGTGTATTTTAGTTGAGGATTCATTTCTTATGTCAGTCCTAAAATAAAGACCAGGAAAGTAAAGCCTAGACCCTTTGTACACGTTAATCATTTCTAATGTTAATAGTTATCTAGTTCCAAATTTTGAATTTAAAATCTTGAGTTTTGATATTTGACTTAATATTAGCTCTAATTCTGATTTTTTTAATAGTTGAAGTTATAAAATTAAAATCTACGAATTTCTTTAAGACACTCTACCGCAATGCAAAAAGAAAATTAGCTAAAGAATGAAATTTTATGTACGCTACGAAACTTTAGCATGAAATTTAACTTCAGGTAGATTACTATAGGAATAATATTGAATGCAATGGTTCTCATAACAGGATTATGGGGAAGAATTATTAGTTAGTCCTCGATAATTATTCCCTAGAGCCCAAAACGATAATTCCTTCAAAAAGTTTATGTACGCGCATAACGCTTTGCCTATTTTATCTTGTGAAAAGGATAACTGGAGTAACTTTGTTTGGATTTTAACTGGCTTGGCTAGTTAGAGATACAAGAATCTCGGGGGGGGGGGGTCTTAAATGACACGTCTAGCTCAAAGGGGTTGGAAATGGTGGGACTTGAAATTTATATTTTGCTTTAAATTTATTCATATTGCAGGCAGAAAAATAAAATCAATTATCGCCTCTAAAGGCAAAAGTTTTTTAGTCTTAAAATTTTTCAATAACTGCCATATTTATAAAATTAGTGGTTGGAAAGCGATTTTCACCATTTCTAACATCAATTGATGTAGCCAGATAGTAACTTAGTTGCAAAGTAATCTTCCTATGCCTACAGATACCGAAAAGAGCTTTATTTTCGCATTAATGCTAAACATTGACAACATTAGTTAAATATTTCCTCGAAAAGTTTAATATATTCAGAAATTGGATCGAGAATGTCCAATTAAAGTTCGATTATTATTGAGTAATTAAATGCAAAAGTTAATCTATGAAATTCTTCCAAATCACTTTCCCATTTGTCAAAGCGTTGTTTATTTAAAAGAAAACCCATCAAAAGTAGCAAATTGTTAAGCCGTTTCTTTAGATTTTCAACTTTACGAAGACTGAGATTGAAATTTCCACATCGGAGCCGGAAATGAGGGAATATAGTTTACTGTTAAAGGCTAACAGCTTAATATTCAGATAATAAAACGGATTAGTTTTTAATTTTATACAATTGAACTTTCCGTTTCTGCAAATAGTCATATTTAACCTAACAGATTAAAATCGAAAAGATTTATTTAAGTGAGACTTAAAAAAATAATTTAAGATTTTAACTTTAAAATCCGATTCTAATTTTTTTCTAATCTTGATTTGATATTAGACTAAATTACAAGAAATTTACATATTGGATTCCAGAAAGATACATTAAGCTTCTTTATTTCAATCATGCATACATACTCGTTAACCCATTTTGAAACCTTAAGTCCTGAGCCCACCTGCCAGCCGGCTGACCCCTACCCACCGATTTTTAATTTCGAGATCTCACGAGCTCATCCTCAATCTTTCATTCATTCATTCATTTTCAGTTTTCTTGAAATACTACATATATTCATGCACTCCAAATTTCATTCGATCTTTCAAGCTCAATACACCATTCTATCAACTTTCTTTCAAGTTAGATTTCAATGGCATAAAGAAGCATAATTTATTACATCCAAATCCAACTTCTTTATAGAATTAATATAATTGCCAAAGAATTTAGAAGAGGTATTAAATTTAATGTAAAAATTACTGAAAACTTAGACACCAAAAATAGGTTATAGAAATGCAAATTTCCTAATATATAATATTCACAGCTACTAATAATTGATTTCAAGTTACATCTACTTAGCCAGCGAAGTTGAGCTGCAAAATTTTGATTCATACTTTGCTCTGCATAATTTCAGAAGAGAAAAGTTCTAATGTATTAATCGATAACATTCTTTCCAATAAGAATTAAAAACGCATAAAGAGTGTTTGCAGATACAAAAGATTTATCGGAATCAGAATCGGATTGCGAATATTTGATTAAAATTTAAACTTTCTTTAAATTTAATGCTAGTGCCTTTGAAGTTTCAAATAATTCGCATAATACAGATAGAAGAAAAGTTTAGAATCGTCCGAATTCCTCGTTCCTCTGAACTGAAGTTCGATAATTTATGCGATCCATATTACTGCCAATTAATACCGAGTAAAAGCATTTGAATAAGTTAAAATTTTACACATCTAATAATCCAACCATATGTTTCTCGGAAATATTAGAAAGGAGCCTAATATTTTTTGCAATAACTTATGAGCAACAGATTAAAAAGATTGAATTTATTTCAAAAATTTGAAACTGGTATTTCACGAAATTAGAGACTCTTGGGGAAAAAACTTTATTATAGTTGAAACTGATGTTTCTAGCTATATTTCATAAATGCAAAGTTGGCATCTTTTAAAAGGTGAATTGAATGGCGTCCTGCCAAAGAAAGTTGACAACTTTGTGATTCGTTTTGGAATTCATGAATAAATTTAGGAAATAAAATTCAAATAGTGGAACACGCCCCAAATCATTTATCTTAATCCATTTCAAGTTACCACTTAATTTTTTTTTTAAATTCCATTCCACATATGCGTTTTAAATTCTCCATATTTTATTGGTCAATTCAGTTTAAAGTTATTTAAATTTTCTGCAAGATAGTCAATAAATATAAATTTTAATTTTAAAACACGATCTACTTTTCTATACTTAAAAGAAGTAATATACTTTCTGGCTAGATAAATTACAATTTTGGTTTTGAATTTCAAGGTAAAGAATTCAGGCATAACAAGTTATGAATTTTAGTTATTAAATCAGACCTTGGGGATTGTAGAAATCTTGGCATTTCCCCTCTTGATAAAGCCCAATTTAAGCAACTTTTAGGTGTATGATAAAAGAAATTAATAGATTGGTTATACGAGATCGTTTAAGAGGAAATTTAGAAAATAGTTATGGTTCAGATTTGCAGTAGTAGACGTTTCTCCAAATACAACTGATTTCGCGTTTTTTTCCTTACAAATTTGATTGTTTTGCTCAACTTAAACTCAATGAAAAAATTAAGATACACTTTTTCAAATTATTTTTAAATTGCAAAACGATTTCTGAGAATGTTGGAGACCGAGGATTCAATAAGTTTAAAACTGAATTCCTCAGATATGAATCCTCTCTATGTGAATTTGAAGAAAAAACACATTTAAGACTCGTAGAATGTAATGCAGAGTAATCCTCTGCGACTAAAAAATGCATAATTCTTAGATTGAATCGATTGATTTTTTTTGAGGGTTATAATGTTTAATTTCTGCTATATTGGTTAGAAGAGACGTATAGAGATATTATACATATTTTAGCTGGATTATCTGAGGATTATCGTTATAACAGTTTATTTATGTTTTATTAACAAAATTTTACCTATATGAAATAGTGCTATCTAACCCATTTCTGTTTGAAGATTCAAGTTTTCCAAAAACGGTTAAGCATTCGCAAAGCATCTTTCAAGAGGCAAATTTATTATAGTTTCTAATTAATAAGTAATAATAATTTATGGGGAAAATAGTAGTTACATAATAAAGGATACTGAAGAGATCAAGTCGTAACAATTTAGTATATTCTAATACTACATTTAAATAAACGTTAAGTATTTTTAAAGATATTTAGAATAAATACTGCATTTTATTCCAAATACTTACATTCTATTACTACAAAAACTAACAAATTAAAAATAAGCTATTACTTGCAACTAATTAAAATAAATTTAATACGATCTGTTCTAAAGTAAGATTAATTTCGCATCTATATTTCTAATCTAAATGAACTGCCATTCCCAATCTCACCCTGACCAGCCGGCTGGTACCCACCCTCCCACTGTACCTTTGATTTGGTCCAAGTTTCCTAACTTACTCTCTAGCTTACTCCTATTTATGAAATATTCTAAAAACTACATCCTTTATCTTAGTAATACTTAAATATTTAAACTTAAATAGCCTCTTGAAA
Source organism: Argiope argentata (assembly GCA_026289955.1). Lineage (NCBI taxonomy): Eukaryota > Metazoa > Arthropoda > Arachnida > Araneae > Araneidae > Argiope > Argiope argentata. The sequence goes on along the minus strand of JAOUZG010031484.1, from coordinate 2,066,399 downwards.
GTTAACCTTGCTGATTGCCTTGGTGCTCCCCAAAAAATTATCAATTTTTTTTAAAAACAGAATAATGTTACTGTCGAATATGTAACCCAGACTGAAGCCTTTATCATCAAAATATAGGTTTTAATTGGACATACCTGGAAAATTTTGCATTAACGGTCTTTGCAATAGGAAATTATCAAGGACGAATTATAGATTCGAGTGGTTTAAAATACTGTAGATATTGGGACAGCGTTAACATGGGAAATGCAGTAAAAGAAATATTTGAAGTCAAACAAATATCCGGGGTTTTAAGTTCGAAACTCGATTCTACCGAAGAAAGAGGGTCAGTTGCATTTTAAATATATCATGGACAAACGTCCTCTCGCTAGTGTGGAGAAGGGGGGGTGTCAGCTCAGGTGTTATCCTTGTCATCTGACCGCGATTCAAAATTAAGAGGTCTGTACCAAAATATCCCTAGTTTTTACAACGGGACGTTAATATAACTAATCTAAACAACCAATAACTGCTTTCTATTTCGCATTAGCCAAATGAAACTACTTGCAAATCTGAACCAAGATACGGTTAGAGCACTTAAGATTATTCATTACTAAAAAGTTATAAATCAATCTCCAGAATATATTTATTGAACATAAATTTAGAAGTTTTCCCAAAAAGTCCTTTAAGCTAATTTCCGTTGAAAACTGGAATAGAAATATATTTGAAGGAATTCAGATATTCCCCCCCCCCCCGTATCTAAGGATTAAAAGACAAGTGCTTTGCAAATGTAGAGAATTCAAAGATATAATCTGGATGCTATGGATTTTGAAATGAATTCAAGCTTCAGAAGCTTGCATAAAATTCTTGTCATTATTTAAAATTAGCAATTTTTAAAAGATTCGATGAATTTAAGACAGTTTTTTTAATAGAGAGCGTACAACAATTAAAGTTTCTTGTTCAAACCTAAATAAAGATTGATAGTGTTACGGAAATGGCAAATTTCATTGCAGAATGGTAACTAAATACTGAATATTAAGTTTTTGTTCGATAATTTTAAGGCAAAAGGTAATTTTCGGTACAAAGCGTCATTCAGGAAAAAAAGTGGTTAGGCAACTGAATTTGACATTGGAGCTGCAGAAAATTTGATTAAACATCCAATTTCAAATCTACTTGAGAAATTTTAATTGGGGACGGATATCAAACATGACACCTAAATCAATAATCTAAATTTCCAAGTCTGAAAGCACATAATATCAGAAATTTGCTTCCCAGCGACAGATTTCTCAGCTCCGAGACCCCAAGAGGAAACTTAGCCGATCTATTCGAAATTTAAAATTTATTAACTACATAGTATTATAACTGAAGGTCGTGGTAATTCCTAGTGGATCTCTTTATACTGAAATATTGGAAAATTTTAGATTTCAGGAGAATCTTAATGTACTCGGATTACAAATTTCAAATTTAAAATGGACCGATTTATATATCTTTACATATGCCACTTTAAACACACCAAGACATACGAAATACTACACTTTAAAAGAGTCCTCAACTAGAAATCCCGAGATGTTTAAAGGGTTGAGGAATGCAAGAGGGTTTGCTACAGTGTAGTTAAATCAATTATAGGTGAGAAATTATCTTATTTAAATTTAAATTAACCATGTAATATCGAAGAAGATTAATTTCTTTACAGTTGGCTATTCTCGATCTAAACCAGATTTGAATAAATGTTGGGAAGCTGAATCAAGCAATGGAGGATTCAAGAGGAATCTTTTGATGAACAAGTTGGCGAAATTGGTGAATAAAGCGAGTAAACAATCTTCACTTGCAGCTATAGGCAGTAAACACACAAACATGCAACTTTTAATATGACACAAAATTTTAATAAGTATTTACGAAGTCTTGTCTAACTCTTAATCGATGATTTAAAGTTTTCATCTGTAGCAAAGATTTTACCTGCATATTAATTTACTGAAATTTCTTTTGAATCAAGTTATGGTTTAAGTTGTTTATTAATGTTATAAACACGCGTAGGTTAACGTTACTACATTAATAATGAAATGTATTATTTCTTGTAGAATACTTAAACAAAACGCCAGAAACATGGAATTTGGCTTCAAATTAGCAACATCTAAAATGTTTCATATTGTTGACTGTATTTAAAGTAACATTTAATGAAAATTTGGCGGAAACTTCTCAATTATGATGTTGATCAGACATCATAATCAGAACATTTCCTCAAAACTGCAGAAGGATACAAATCGACTTGCCGGCTTAGCCTATCAGTAGCCTTCTGATTGTCTAAAATAATTAGAATTTCTACCTATTCCACTGATGTAAATCAAAACCGCGTTTATCTAACATGTTATTTCCACTTTTTACATGTGCATATTTACTGCCTAGAATATTTAAGCCTTTTTAAAAATATTTCCTGAAAATTCTAATTCTGCCTTTAGAAATTAACTTCATTCAAACTTCAATCCACAATGTTTTTCTTAAGTTTTTTAAAAAATTCAAATAATTTAAGTTTTCAATGAAGATTTAAACTCCAACTAATTTTTATTTAAACTATGCTAAATAATTTTCTAGGAGATAACATTTCTAGTATATTCGAAGTACTTTTTCTGGGGAAATTGATTATAAAGTAAAGCACATGTCTTGCTATGTATACAAAACCCGAATTCTAAGATTATTTTTCAAAAAAATTCTAAACGATAAAAGTTGAGATATGTACGATTCAATAGTATTCCATTTTATTATAACATTTACGTTGTAGGTTGATACCGTTTAGTGGCAAACAAAAATATTTTATGATCAAGGGGAAGGGGGTAAGGAGGCGAGATTTTGGAATTTAATTCCAGTCTTTCTGCAGTTAAAACTAAAGATTTTCCTTAAGATTTAACAAGAGTACCCTGTTATATTATCAAGAATATAATTTCTCCCAAAATAGGAATTTCTACTTTCGAAACTTGAAGAGAATATTAAACAATTATGGAAAGATGAGTTATTCAAGAAGCAAACTGAGTAGGGGACCAAGAGATTTATTGATACAAGAATTATTTTTTTTCGTTTCTTTATCTCAGCTTTAGAGTGAAATTATGCTTGTATTTAAAGTTCAATTAGATAATTACATGCAGGCAGGTTTTTTAAATTTCTAGATCCAACTAGGTCGGAAATTCACTTTAAACGTCTTGTATAATTCATTTTTATGAAAACTTTCTAAACTAGAGGGATTAGCGGTTATTACATTTGAAATTTAAGATGAATACTAATGCTTTCAAAAGTCAATGGAAAAAATCTCAAATACCAATTTTGGGAGAACCTTGCTTTTATTTATTTTCTAAAATTAAAATTTTTATAGATATTTACTACGCATTATGCAAGTTATTTTGAATAGGAATTTAAAAATGATTTAATCTTCGAGAGCAGAAGCATAGAAAATAGTTTTATATTCAGCAGTGAGATTGAAGGATTCTTGTTTGCAAAATCAAAAATTCCTAATGTAACTACAGAATCGAAAATATTGGGATTGGTGCAACTGACATTTTATATCATGGCTATAAAGGTGAAAACACTTTAAGCTTTACCTAACCCAAACCGGCCGTAAGACAGCGATTTGTTCCAAAATTCTTTGATATATATTTGGTTAATTTAAGAAGGAATATCTACTCATTTGTGAAGAGTGTTTAAAATCTATTCCCATACGGGGAATAGTTACGCAAGTATATTGGGAGAAACTGCTCTAAAATAATGCAATATACTATATAGGTAGTTATTGAAATTTAGTTAACCATTGCGGCAGAGTAACGAATTTAGTAAATCGAGAGGTACCGATTCGTAAAGTTTGAGTGACGTAATTTTATGCGAAACGGAAAGACTAGCATCAAATGCAGATTAAACTTTTCATAACTTTCTTAAGTAGGTCTAAGCTTTACATTTCCGATCAATTTTATTTGAGTGGAAGACGATTTTTCCACGAAAGCTCTAAATATTTAGAATATGAATTTTGAAACTCGCATTTTGTATTCCCTCCATTTCACAATTTTTTAAAAAATTATCTGTAAATTGTTTAATTTTAGAAAATAATGAAAACTTGTCAGATATTTTAACACTATAACCGAGTCGGGGAAATCCAAACACCTAACAATTAATTATGAATGAAAGTCCGGAAGTTTTCATCTGATTAAATATCCCAGATTTTTTAAAAAGATTGTGAAGATATTCTTTGGTTAAACTAACAATTCCTTATCCGAAACTAATCACTTAAAGATAATTTCCTTTTGCATGAGAATATTAAAATATATTAAACATTTATAACTTGCTTTCAACTCCAAATAGACAAATATACCTGCTTATCGACGATATTCAATTCGACCATTCTTCATGTCCAAATGCCCTTGTACAGAAATTGAAACGAACATTAATGCCAACGCATACTTCCGAGATGGAAGTGACTGGGTTCTTTATATGTAAATTTAAGAGCAGATCCCAATTCAAAAGAATACTCGATATATTATAACCAAGCATATGTCTGATGTCTTCTAACTCTAAGAGCTGCTTAACTAGATTGCATTAAATACAAGTCCAGAATTTGACAAACTGGGAAAAGGTTATCTTGGAGAAAATATCCAGTACGAAATTGTTTATCGTTCGACGAACAAAATATTTCAAACCATCACAAAATAAAGGATTTGCAATAGCATACAACGGAAGTGCGTATAGTGTCCCATTTTGAATTTTAAATCTTGAATGCATTACTAAGTTACAAAGTATTTTGATATTTGGAGAACTTATATTTTGGATTGAAAGTGATTACTAGCTTTTTCCTTTAAAATTTGCCGTGAAGAGCAAATTCAGTTCACTCGATTGACGAAATACCTATCCTCCACAAGAATGTATACGAGGGGAAATATCTTTAAAAAAGAGAGACTTTTTAATTAAAAATATTCGTTAAAAATCCATTCCCATTTCAAAATTGCCAGTAGAAAACTCAAAACTAGACAGGTTTCCATCATAAGTTCTTTATCTCTTGGAAAGGAATGCTGTACCTCTACCGGAGGAGTTTTGCTATACTTCTGAACTCCCTATTTGAAAATATTGCCAGATTAATGCAATGGCACTCATCTTTTTATCTCCATCACGGTCTGTCGAAATCAGACCAGATCAAATAAACCGTTGATTCCGAGATGGTCCGCGACTGTCCAAGGAGATGAATAAATTTCTCCTACACTGAGGTCAAGGCACTCAAGGATGTGAGAAGGAGTGGCCCGGAAGCGTTGGCATTTAGGACAAAGGGGAAAGGATGTCTTTCGCCCAGAGAATTTAAGACATTTTAAGTGTCCGCTGGCAAGTCGCGAAATGCAAGTATGGGATGACCTATTTCCTGAGATGGAAATAAAGAAACCTGGGTTAGGCCCCTTGTACCAGCTACTTGATGGAGGAACCACCCAGTCTTTTGTAATAGATTTTTTTGACGGAGAAAAGCTCCTGATAGGTCAGCTTGGTAGAAGTTGGGGTATTTTGAAAGCAACCCTCTTTGGTCCCCCTCGTAGTCCTGCATCTACACTCCAATGAGCCGTTCGATTCCAATGGCACTCATTGTATGGTCTAGATAAAAGTTGAAAGTTTAATAGGGGTTAATAAACCACCACAGATTTTTTAAAAATTTACATGAGCTTAATAGTTTATTAACTTTCAGGAAAGCTAGTATTATATATTCTCCCTTCAAATCCTGCAGGCCGCCTCAAAGTGTGCTCTTGTAGCCGGGAAGGGGGTGTTCTAGGCGAGTGGGTGAAGTACATCGGGAGTGTATTCTCCCGATAGGGTCACCCAAGGCGTGAAGGTCACTCCACTGTGCTCAGCTGAGGTATGTAGGCATTGCAGCCGAGTCAGACTTCTACAGCCAGTGCTCCAGGTCACTGACCATAGAAGCTGCCCATTACCTCATTCATGAATAATTCGGTTGAATGAGTTCATGGACCTGATCTCTGAGAACTTGTTGCTGCTGCCGCTGCTTGACAACAACAACAAATATACAACCGTACAATTGACTACTTTCAATACATGTACAACAGCAACAACAACAACAACAACAACAAATATTCAACCTTACAATTGACTCTCCTTTCAATACATATAATTAACACAAGCTGCCTCTAGCTTTACATGACTCGTTTTTATTGCAGAAATGAAGATAATCTTAGCAACAGCTTATTTTTATATTTTTTTAAAATTATAATTTGACATTTTATAGCAATGTACAATTGGATAAAAAAATCTGGAGGATATGCTCCAAGGAAAATATTCCAGATCTATTTGTGAAAAATTCGTACAAGCCTGCATCATTGGAAATTTTAAGTCATTCATCTCATCCGATTCGAATGAATAGCATCTGATACGAGTCGCATTAGAATCAATTAAAAATTATGAATTCTTTCAAGTTAAAATAGATATAGATATTCTATAGATAGAATAAAATATATTTTATAGATATGATGGCCGATTCTTTAGACTGAAATAATAGGTTTAATCTTAATATTTTGCAATAGTTGCAAATCAGCTGAATTATCAGTACTCATTTACAAGGAAATGCAACTATCAAAATCAATTTCTGTTGGTGTTTCATTTTAATGAAAATTAACCCATATTTAAAGGCAACCATATAGAGCTCTTCTCAAGCAAGATACAGATTATGCTGTATGAAATTGAAAATGACAGAAATATTAAACTACACATATTTAAGATCTTTTTTAACCTTTTCTAATAGTAAAAGCTAAATTGCAAAAAGATTGGCGAAAAACGAAAGTACCAAGTGTCGGATATCAGTACAACTTCTCATCGTTAGAAACATTTTAATTAGCGATATAGAATACACTTTTATAGTCGAGCTTATTTGTAAAATTTGTTAAAATACATCAACTTTCATAAAGTATTCTTGAGCATCACCCAGTCTTATTTACACATTTTTACATGAAGTTCAATAAAAATAATGACATACAAAAAGAAATACGAATATTATGGAAATAACTAAACATAAATAAGCAATAATTTCTATTACACCTTATATTCAAATTATTTTGAATACAACTAGTCTTTATAATTTTCCTTTCAGAAGAATCGAAAGAGTTTCGAGCGAATGTTTTACCAACCATTATATGCAGTCAATGTATGACTACTTTTGTAAGGCGCAGACTTTATTTTCCTTGACTAGCTGTCATCAATTAGTATTATGTATAAACCATGTTATTCAGCAATATGCATAATACAATGTAAATAGTTTAATCCAATGCTTCCAAAAAGCAAATAGTAATCGCTTGCAATTGAACGAGTATCACCAATTTTAGAGGTTGGGGCTCTTAATTGAAAGAGGAACATGAGTATATATTAAAGACTAAAAATCAAACCGAGATTCAGACCTCCCCTAATGATACAAGTGAATGTTTCCTACCAAAGTATGCGATTCAAGTAGCCATGACCATCATTTCCAATTCGAGTATAGTCTCAAGATATCAACCATTTCCAAGTAGGATTAAAATTAGGACCAAGTGTTTGTGGCAGTGGAATAGAAAATTGGAAAACAGAATTTTCTCAACTGTAAGAGAAAAGAAACGATACCCAATTTAAATTGGAAAAACTCATTCCTTAACAACTGCCAATGCATCTGAAAGGAACATTTTCAACGAAATAGTCGAGTTCAATTAGAACTTCCATAAAAATTGAGATCCAAACGTCCCAAAATAGCCTTATTTGAATAACGATTTTTAAAATAAAATGACTATTTAGAGAAAACGTAAAATTAATCGAGGAAGAAAGGATAGACTGGGCCTTGTTTAAATAAATATGATTATAATTGGGAAACGAATGCAGAAGAGGTGTCAGTTCAATTCGAGCAAAGACAGAGCTCTATCATTTCAACTCAAGTTAAAATACAGTTCAATTTAATATGACCACTTTTTGACGATTCTATCTCACCGAAGACGAGATTTGGTAGTGGGAGGGGTTCCGGTATTTGAAAGTAAAAGTAAGCATTTCTTCCATTTTTCCGCCCCCTATTTTGTTTCTCAAACTCATCCTAACATGCATAAAAGCGTGGAAGAGTTTAGAATGTTGTAAGACAATGTCACCAGAACCAATATTCATGAATAATCATGAAATTGGTTTGCCATTTGATCATGTCATAGAATTAGAAAATATTCTAAATTTCCGTGGTAATCTTTCTATTTATATAAGTTATCTTGACAACATACGTTCTTGAACGCTTTGTTGTGATAAACGCTTGTTTATATTAAGAAAATTTTTATCTTTCCAATTATAAAAGACTCATTAAGATCATTTTTTAGCAGCTAGTTACAAATAGTAATCGCATTTTATCTGTTTAAAGGCGCTGATTCTTTCTATATTTATTTTTTGCCTTTAAATTTGTCTTGAATAACATTTATAGTAGAAAGTCCTTTATTTTGAGCTTAAAGCTTTCTTTGCAAGTAAAATGGTATTGGTGTATAAATAATTGGACATTGAAAATGACAATTGAAATATTACTAGAATTCAAAAATAGCTTAACAGCAACAAATGAAAGCAATAATAACCCCCGTTTTTGGAGTGAAATCTTGGAATCAACTATTGAAACTAGCATCCTTCCAAACATTATATCTCCACAAGAGGAAACATGTAATAAAGAATAAACATTAATATAAACGTAGCGTTAGAATGCTATATTAAGAATACTAAGTACAAATAACTTATTGATGCTGGAATTCAATCTCGCTACTACCAATGAGAATCAGTAATAGGAAATGTTTAAAGTCAAACATTGCTAATTTACCTTTGTTTTCAATTGAATAGCTTGTTACTTATTTTCTGAGCTTTTCCATCAATAAAAAACTTGCGTTATTCAAAAATTTGTATTTTATAAAACGATATTTTGATTTAAGTAGTCGTTGAGATTGAAATGTAGACATCTCACACAAAAAATACAAGATCATGCAGTTCAAAAGACGAAAATTCGTTTTTCAGACGAAACTCGTAACACAGCATCGTGCATTTAAATGATCAAGTCATTGGACATTTTCAATCGTTAGGGGCAACAGTAAGTTAACTTGAGCCTATATGTAACTCTATAGCCAAAGAAAACCAAATTTTATTAGAAAGAAAAATATTTTTGTATGAACAATGCCATGCATTGGTAAAGATAATAAAACTGCTGACAGATTAACCAGGCTGTTACAGAAGTTATTCAATTCCATCAACCTGGCCTTCCGAAGCTATTTTAATAAAAAACGAATACAACTTATCAACGAAGGCGGCAAAGTAGAACTCCGGTAAACAAAACAATACTTTCGAAATTTTGTCGATCAGCAACAGTGGTGGGAATATCCGATTATGTTTAAATACAATACATATATCTTTATCTTGCTTGAAGTTATTATTTAGTCTGAGGGTTTGTAAACAAATTGCCGTGAAATCTTGGAGTCTATTTTGAAACAACCAGCACTCTTTCCACCCTTATATAAGAAAAGCAGCACCGGGTCAAGGCATTTTGTGGAGGAGGTTCTGTAAATAGCTTTTGAAAGATTCTATTACTTGTGAAATCGAACTGGAAACACGAATGTAGTTTAGTTGGTCTGGTGATAAAATCTCTGCTCGTGAGCCATCTGGTTTCAATTTCGAGCCTCGATTTCACCAAATGACCATCGTCCAAGAGGGTCAGTTGCACGTTAAATCTGTTAGGACCAAACATCCTTCCGATAGTGTGCTATGGAGAAGGGGTGCCACCTCAGGTGTCTTCCTCGTCATCTGACCATGGTTCAAAATTACGATATCCGTCCCAAAATAGCCCTAGTGTTGCCTTACAACGGAACATTAATATAACTAAACTTGAAAAAGATAAGAGCTCCACAAGGACCTCAATATCAAACGATATTTTCAATGAAAGCGAATATTAAACGACCATCCGATTACTTTTACTGGAGACCAACATTTTTAGGGATAAAAGTATCTTACGAGACTTATTTCCGTATTAAGGTAGTTTTTCGAGCCCTATTTGACATTTCACATACGGATCTTTCCCTAAATTTCTATGGATCAGAAATAAAATAATTTTTAATGTTGTATGTCATTTGTCTCGTACTTTACACTCGAATTTTACATACTTCTATTCATTTATTGGTGTGACTATTTTGCTCCATTTTTTGTCTATTGTTAAACCCCTCTTTTTTAACAATTATGCTCATTCTATTACCAAGACATGCTCTTCGACGTAGTAAACTGTTTTCTAGAAAAGCACCAGAGCTTAGGAGGCTTCATTTTTTTCATTTCTATATCGGCGCTTTATTTTTCAAACGACAACATTTGTCTATCTTTTATATAATCCTCCACTTTTTTCACAAATATATCTAGAGTAACTAATTGAGAATTTTCCCTATTATAGATATAGAGGCATGTAATATTAACATTAAAATTAAAAGTTAACTGAAACCTCAGGCAACTAAAATCCAAATACATAGAAGGGTGGCTGCTATTTAATTCTTCTTCACATTCAAAACAATCGAATACATTACAAGTTCGAAGTGGCTTCCTTGTTATTAATGCTTTAATACCGTTTTCTATTGAGTTAACAACTGAAATTAAATATTTATGAACCAAATACTTAAAATAGAATAATCGTTAGATTAATGATTGTGCCATTGTAGATACGTGTGCTAAATACATGACAAAATCTTGTGATCCTAAGCCATAGGTTAATTCAATTAAATTATTAATTTTACAAATTAACTAAAATTAAATATAAATTAAAAAGAATAAAGAGAAGATAACATTAACTTTATGTAAACTTAATAACCCAGCCTACTTGAAGCTAAATAAATGTACAAATCATTTAAGTTTAGTTATGTACGATATTAGACTTAAACATGGAAAAATTACTCATTATTGGAAGTATAATTAAGCTTCTTCACTTCAGTCACACACACCAACAATTTTATAAAATTCCTTACCCTCCCCACCAGCCGGCTGGCATGCCCACCTCTACTAGTTTTTACCAAAATATCCAAATGAAACAAACCCCAATTATTCATAATGTTTTGGCTTTATGAAATATATCTATTCAATTACATCCACTCAAAATCTCACATCGAACACTTCATTCAATCTAATTATCACTTGCATACCTACATTTTCTCCATAGAAAGAAGCTTAATTTTATAACTTCGGCAGCTAATAAAGATTAATTATATATAATCTTAAATTAACATTTAATTGAGAATAATTATCAGCAGCTACGCTAAAAAGTTTATGACCGTAAAGGAAAATTCAAATTCAAGTAGACTGGGAATTGTTAAGGATTTAAATGAATAAACTACACCCATTTTCTGTAACGATTTTTTAAAAATTTAATACCTAAATTTTATATAACTTTGTTCATATGCATTTAACTATTCATTTGATTTTGAGGCATTTTACTTAAACTCAATTGAAACTAAACATTAAAAGTAATCCAAGATCTAAATATTGTTCGAGTTCTATTAGCTAATGGCAAATTACAATAACTTCAAAAGCCACTGCTTACGTCCTACTTGGAAGAATTAATCATGGATGCGCTTTGAAAGGAATATGCAAGTATTTATAGGTTAACAAAAATACTACTGAAAGTCGATGCCAATAGCGTTGGAGTACCAAATGTTACTGGATACTTTTCCTCTTCACAAATACCGCTGTTTCCATTATACCAATGACATAGCCATCAAGTGGTGTATGTTATCGATGTTGCTCGATTCTTAGCTCATTTTATGAGACAAAAATAGGATTATTAAACAGAAAATAGAGTTTCGAATTTTTGAGCAACATTTAAGATAATGTTAACATTAAGATTTAGTAACATTCAAATAAACTTTACTGAATAATTGCATTTATACGCTCTTCAGTGCATTGTACTTCCCTCAGAACACCAATCCTAAAATTTTGGTTTTATTTTGAGCAATTGACTGCCTGTTCAATCAGTTTCAGGCTTTACCTACGCTACCTCTACCCAGGAAAATTCACATATTGGAAGTTTATAATTTTCATTCATCAAACGATCTATTTTTGGAATTGGGATGTTTGTATTTTTATGGCACAAGAGCCAAAGCTGACCATGATGCGCAAAACAAGTGGTACTGAATATTGACATATGATCCATTAAAGAAATATATCTTGAAGATTAAAATACAAACAGAGTTTACACTTATTAAAAGCCGGCTTTCTGACACAGAGGTAGCGCGTCTTCCTTGTGTTCTGGGAGTCCCGGTTTGGGCATGGTTGTTCTTCGGTGTGCTATCTGCGAGAATTGTGGCTGTGCCCCTCCCTCTGTAAAATGGGGCTGTGCAAGCAAATGTGGTGAGTGTGTAGCTAAGTCGTGTTCTTGGCCCTAGTTGGCGCTACTTCAAAAACGAGGGACGCTCCTTTTGGCTTAAATTTGCTGCTGTATCAGCCAGGGACTTGTACATGGCAAGTGCCATGAGTAACAGCAACACTCATAAAAACAAATCTCAAGTTTCAAGGGCAAAGATCTTAAAATTGACTCCAATTAAAGAAAAATTCGAGATGCTTAGAATCCTTATGGTATTCATATAAAATGGTTCAAATATATAGCTTTTAAAAATTCAAAGATATTCTTGTGAGGGAGATCTCCCACTAAGTTGTGTATCTTCAGTCTTAGTTAAAAACTGCATACGATGAGAATGAAATTGAGGATACGGAATTCAAGGGTGTAAAACTAAGATTAACATTGCAGTCTGAGCACATCGGTGCTCACTCAAACAAAAGATGTTTGAACGTAAGGAGAGTATGACCAATTCATAATCTGATTAATTCGACATCTTCCCGTCTAACCAAGACAACTGGTCACAAGTTAATATTCGGTTTAATAAGATTCGCTTTATTCTGCATTTCTCCATTCCAAGATTCTTTCCAAACAGAAAGTATGAAAATTGTAGAATCCTTCACGATTTTGAATGTTATCCTTTCTCAAGGGCATGCTAATCTTTTATGAAACATTTTTTATGAAATTATTCTATTATATTTTAGCATTAATTCAATCATGTCTGAGACGAACGCATTCTTACAATAAAACAAAAAGTTTAAAATCAGTTGCACTATAAACAGATCTCAACGGGTCAGCTTCAAGTGTTGAAATTGGTCCAATTATTGAAAATATGAGACTATGCGCTTTATTTTGTAATGCATTCCCAAATTGAAGGCTTTTGGATGCAGAGAGTCAATTTATTCAACTTTTAAAATCCATTTTTGAAGTCGTGGTTTATCAAAATATTTGTAGGATTGCGATCTGCTTAAGAAAAGCGATCCATTTAGCTGAAATGAATTTTATTTGATTAACTATTAAGTAACAAACCAAAAGACACCCTTTTTGTGTGAACAAAGGAAAAGCATATAATATTCTGCCTTGTCGAAAAATTTGTCAAAGCGTAACACAAACTATATTGCTATCAAGATTGAGGAATTTGACTGGAAGCACACTTCTCATAGCCATAGCCTCTAAGCCATAGAAAGGCTTAATGCTATGAAACTTCAATTGAGATAAAAATCAGCGAAACCGGTATGAGAATTCGGCTCGGAGAAGAATTCTTTGGCTTTGTGAAACATTTTTTTTTGCACCGATAGAATATCAATTTGCTCAAAAGGCTCCCATACAATACATCATTTTAATATGCTTATGCATTATGATCACAGAAAAATCTTAAGACCACATCAGTTAAAGAAATGCGAGTGTTCGAAGGCTGATAGTAAAAAAAGTGAAACCCATTTCAGACGGTCAAATAGAACTGAAAAATTCCTTTCTTTGAAATATAAAAGGATATAGAAAGGGTAATATTTGATTTCAGATAAATTCATATAGGAAATGCATTGATTCCTCTCGGAAATGTATAATGGCACCACAAGTTGTTATATTTACATAGTGCTATAAAGATTATAATAGAATTGCCAAGGCATGTGACCAAGTAAAAGATACTGTACAACTGAAGATTCGTTGAAATACTCTATTATGAATTATTCTGTGTGACATAATTTAGGCCACAATAAGGAAGACAGGTTTTACATGTGCGACAATTAAAAACTACAAGCATTACATTAGTAGAGAATTCTTTTCAATACAATCGTTTATTGTGAGGGAACAATCATATTTGTGCAGTAATCTCATATCTAGAAATTGAACACTTCTAGGATTTTAAAAAATGCTTAATACACTTTGTAGCTTTGCAATTGGCAGAATCAGTTTAATGCTTTTAATGTATTTTTAGCAACAATGGCCATCAAAAGATTAAGTAATTCATATTTACTCTGAACCTGGAGCCGCATCAAAGTGAATGAAAAAGTAGGATAATTTAGAGTGTTTTCGATTCTCTGGGAGAGGGAAATGATAACAGTGTGCGAGTCGATTTATCTCCACTCGAATAATTGGGTGCATTTATTGTGGTTCTTATATAAGACCGATGCTAGTCCTCCGGACAGACTGTTAGTACCCATGTTTCGCTTGACTAATATCCGATTACTTCTAAATTAGAAAAGTACATTTACATAAACTGAGATTTAAATGATTCAACACCAAGACAATATCTGACAAACTCAACTCTAGAAATGTTCTATTTGGAAGTACCCAATTCATCTTCATACATGAATGGTGACAAAGGAAGATTTTAATATAGTCAGAGACTGACTCTTGAAATTTTTGGAAGAGCAAATTCAGAAACTTCCAGTAAACAAGAAAAAGTCAAATCCATTCCGAATTACAAATGAAATGCCTTAAAAGTAAAAACATCAACATCTTGAAAATCAGCTATATCAAAAAATATTTTTGAAAAACCATGTGATGACGTCGAAATATTTGTCTCAATCACCAATGATGTGCTAGGTACATTAACATGGAATTACAGAAAAAAAAGGTGACCAATCGACTAAGATTGTTTGCAGCGGCAGATTACAAGAGCCCAGTATTATATCGAAAACTATTTCATTTAGAAAATGTAAATCTTTCTAGTTTCTATAAGGTATCGGGTACTTTGCGTAGTTTCTGCTAGTTGCAGTGGAATGTGAATTTCTTGAGAATGGGAAGACACGTGGCCCTGTGAATTTCTTGCCACTTCAAGTAGGTAATATTTCCTTATGTTTATAACGAAACAATCTGATCACGTAATTGGATGCAGCCAAATAAGATCTTTGATTTAAAAGTTCACTTTGTAATCCCAACTTTCACTACTTCTAATGGTGAATACATATAAAACACTAATAAATGGTTGGTAAACATCGCCAGAGTTTTACATTAACACAATTTAGAAACATTCATTTCAGAAATTTTTAATTGCACCCTTAAATCTTATTTTCAAGTTTATACAGATGGAATATTAAAAAATGGACACTCGCCTCGTTCGGTTGGCTTTTACCAAATCACAGGAAGATCAGCATGTCCATCCTTTTTGGGAGAATGGCTACCGAGTTTTACGCCAAAAGCAGCCAAGTGAGAACTGGAATAGTGGAGATCCTAAAGAAATGTTTAGATTATAAGCAAACTACCCATTCTTACATTAAACATTGAAACTATTTGTAAATAAGGGACGACATTGAAAACACACATTCATTTTTGAAGTGTATTAATGCAGTTAATCCCGTGATTTTTTAAAACAAGCAAGTTTCGGATTAAGATCGCATATTTAAACTTTTTTTATTCGAGTTAAAACAGTCAATATTCAAGAATCGCAAAATGAGGACTTGAAATCTAAATTTAAATTCAGCTTGAATTTTACAACAGAAAATTATACTATTCGATTTAATCGATTTGAAATTAATAATTTTGCTTCGCCTAGAGATGGTTCTGGCTTCATTGTATTTATATACACTTTCAATAGGATTAGACTAGAAAATTTTCAATGTATAAATTGTAAGAAGGGGGAAATAACTCATTTAAAATTTAACTTTGGTTATTGAATGGATTGCAAATTCATATCGATGAAAGATTTCAATACAATAATCACTTGGTACACATTTAAAATGATTAGACAAAATCCAATACTTTTTCAAGTGAACAATAAACAATGTAAACTGGAATGAAAGAATAGAATTCATAAGATTTTGTCAAGCTTCATTATGCAAAACATTTAGCTTAATGGTTGAAAAATAGAATACGTTCAAAAGATGCAAGTTTTGATTCAAATGAAGTTGGTCAAAAAGATAAGGATAATATCAATCCTCTTAAAGGAATTTTCTTAATTAACTATTCAAGAAAATTTTGCAAATTTATTTCAATTTCAATAAAATGCTATTTTATATGCTTTCTGGAATACGATGCAAAGAATAGCAACTTTCTTATTCGTAGAATACTGTAAAAATTATACTTAATTCCTGTGATAATGAACTTATAATTCCAATTTATCTGAAAGTACATATGTGCTTTCGGATCTATAGTGTAAACGAAATAATGCAAGTTTCATTTTTCCGGTTGCCATTTTGACCAATGGAATGAACTGAAAAAATAAAGCCTTTAAATTTGAAGACCATCACGTTCCTGACCTACTTGCAAAAATCTGTTATTCAGTATATTATTATTTGTATATATTCTAAACGAGTTCGAATGCTTAAAGCTAATTGCAGGTGATTTTTATCTAGATTTTGTCATGGAATTGCTTGATACATTTGTAAATTAACAATTATCATCAGCTACTGACTAAATTTATCAATTTTAACGGAAGAGTTACTACTGCGAATAATGCCCATTCCGATTGCGATCCATTACAGGAGATTAAATAGGTATAACCGTTTGAATATCAATATAAATGAAGGAAATGAAAAATAGGGCTTTAGAGAATTGAATAGTTGAATTTAAAATTGCTTTAAAGCATAACTATATCCATTTTATGAGCATGCGTTTTATATTTATAACCCAGATACATGAAAAACTTGTTTTTAAAGTTATAGGTATAAATTTATGGATGGTGACATACCTTCTGTACAGCCGACCACCCCGCCACCACTGAACGTAGCAGCATCGACAGGATTTGTAGTGGCCGACTGAAATCCTGACCGACGGGATGTTGACGTACCATCTTCAGTTTAGGGATCAAAGCAACTTCTCGGAATATCTTCTAGAATTTTACCAGAACATTCGATAATTCTATTAAACTGCAGATAAGATGCAAAAGGAATCTGAAATAAAAATATACAAATGTAATTCTTTTGAAGAGTATATACATAGATTTTACATTTATAATTATATGGTATGTAGAACTTAAGCTTTAATTTTAAATAAAGTTTCAAGGAAGACAAGAACGAATGAAGCAGTTAGCTCATACAAGTTCCCTTAGAGACAGTAAAAATTATTTAAAGTAAAATTTGGAAATCAATTCTTCAGACAAGAAAAATGTTGATCAATCCTGCATCAAAATGCTATTATTAATGCCTAGAGAATCATTTCTTTAAATGTTAACAAAAAGCAATATAATGCAAACAGACATACTGCAGTATATAAACAGACATACTGCAGTATATAAACAGACAGACTGCAGTATATAAACAGACAGACTGCAGTATATAAACAGACAGACTGCAGTATATAAACAGACATACTGCAGTATATAAACAGACATACTGCAGTATATAAACAGACATACTGCAGTATATAAATGGACATTTGATTACATTTGATATTGTTCGTCAAATACTGATAATTTAATCTTCCAATTTCATTGGCAGTTTAACTTGTTATAAATGTAGTTAAGTTAATCGAAAAGGGAAATAAAATTAGATCTAAATTAAAACCAGCCAAATGTGTACAAAAAATCTTTTAAAAACCGATAAAGAGGTTCTTCCTGTTCATTATACATAAATAAAATTCCTAAACTAATAAACTTTGAATTCCATTACTTTTATGCGGCTTAGTGCTTAAATGGCGTCTTCACAATTTATTGATTGAATGAGTTGTCATTGAATTCAGATAGAATGGAGTTAAACTGCAAATATCAATTTTCTTTATTAAACATTTCCCATAGAAGATAGTAAGACCTATGTAAATGAATTCAGAAAAATTGGATATTTCTGTTGATTAAAGTTTTAGAATCGGAATAATTTTAAAATTCCATTTACGAATAGAACTAATAAATTGCATAACAGCGCCTAGAGAATTTTGTTAGGATTTGCACTCTTCAGAATAAAAAAGGATTTTAGTTTTAGAGAATTAAAGCTGCTTAAACAAAACTGGCAAAATAAAAACATTTAATGAAAATGCGTGTGAATATAAAGTTACAAAAAGAATGTGTAAAAATTAATAAATCGCAGTAGATCTTGAAATAATGGGTCAAAAAATTTAAGGATATTTTTAAACTTTCAATTCAATAGATTACGTAATGACGCAGAATTAAAAATTGCCGACATTAAAATTCTTTTGATGAAAACCTTTCAGTTAATCTATGCATGAAAGTTTCCAGATAAGAAAAATACCATTCAGCAATTTAAGGTTAGATATAATACGATAACGAAGATCCAATATCCTTTCTGCATATGACCCGTAGCAGGAAACTTTACAAACCGGCTATTACTGTAAAAATTTACCCTCTGCAGAATGCATTGGCTTAATTCCCAACATCAGACAAAAAGTATTTATCTTAATGCATGTTGTATTTCAGTTCTAAAGAAGACCTTTCTCGATTTATTTTTGATTTCGAGACATTCTTTATAAGTAATGCTAGGCATATTTAAATATTAGATGTCTTTGCTATATAAACAACTTTGACAAATTGACTTGAAACAAGGCATTATGAATTATTGTCAATTAAGATGTTTAATTTTAATTTCTATAGAAATGATTCAAACTACTAGAATTTTCGAAACGGATCGATGGAACTAATATCGCTCAATGAAAACAGACTAAATTAACTGAAATAAGAAATTCAATTTTTTAAATACCCATTTCTAATTTTCATTACTTATGGAAGTTTCAGCTTAGTAAATATAAAATGGAGAGTCATACTATAAGGCTATTAATATCAAATAAACGCCGGTGTTCCAATTAATAAGATGCAACTTTCGAATGCAAAAAAAAAATTGAAATTTTGAAATGCTTAAGAGTAGTGTAAAAAAATGCTTAAGAGTAGTGTAATATTTACAACAGACCCTAAAACCAGAAAAAATTCCAAAAAGAGCCATTTGAGATGGGATTAAATCATCCATTTGAAAGATCTGCATTTAAAAGAAAATCAATTTACATATAACAGCAATGTGGAAAGACTTGCTAAAAATTTATTTGAATTCAAGAACTATCGCTATTATTTTCGAAAATATTAATTACCACTAATTAGAAAGACTACTACTTACTTTGATTTAGATGTCCAAGTCGGCTTTCCTGCTCCCTGAGTCAAATAAGGCTAATCTCTAAAAGTCAACAACGGCGTTGCACAAATTATATAAATGCAAAAACATCTTGTTACGCATTTTTATATTTTTTTATTATTGCAATCTCATCGCAATGTTCAAAATCAAAAACTAAATTAGCTCGACAGAGTTGAAAGCTTAGGACTTCAGTTGCAATGAATTAAATAGTTTGAAACAGCAGAAGACGTAAGAATACGCTTATTACGTAATCAAAAATTAAACTTCATTTGAATTCACATACATCTTCTTCACAGTGATTTGAGAAAAGTGCTTCTTCCAAAAACTGTAAAACATTTATCTTTTTGAATCTTAATGATTACAGTCTTAATCTTTTTTTTTACAAGGAAAATATTTAAGCTAATTTAAATTAAACCTTTGCTTTACTTCCTATAAAATTTAATGTAGAAAGTATACTTTTTTAAAACCTAGATTTGCATTTAAATAATTTAAAGTCCTCATGTTCTTTTTCTTTTAAGGAAATGTAATAACTTCAGCTGATAGATTCTTGTGTTCTTATTACACCCTATTGTCATTAATAAGAGTAAATCAAACTTACAACTCACCTTTTTTCTCTGCTTTAATGGGATTGAGTATTGCAATCAATTACACTAAAAATTACAATCTTTTAACTGTTCTTTCTATTCAGGGTTTTTCTCATTTGGATAAAGAATTTAAATAAATACTGAATAAAAAAGATTCATCAATATTTAATTATCCCTTATTTCATTATTTTAAGTGAAAATTATTTAATAAAAATGAATTACACTTTTACTGCATTTTTTTACATTACTGATTTATTTTCTTCAAAAAGAAATAAAGGTTCAAACAGGATTCAGAGATTTGGCCACCTGTTCTGTAATAACTTGATAATAATGATTCTGGGAGTGAACGATTCATTTACTTGAGAAATTTTGATGTAAAATTAACATAATTTGTATATTATTTGATATTAGTGACACAATGTCACTAATGTCAAAGGATCATCAGATCACTGAAGTCAGTTTGAACCCTTAGTTCTAGTTGAAGCAATGTAAAAAAAGTGTGCAAAAGTGTTATTCTTGTATTAAATTGAGTACTAATCAGGTTAAATTTTCAAATTAAATATAATAATGGGTGAACACTTCGAATTTCTGATCATGCCCATAGAAATACCTTTAGACAGTTCATTTGTATGCATTTTTCAAAATAACAACTGCTCAAAGTTTTTGTTATTCACAGTCATCACAGTCAGGTGCTTCTATTTAAAAGGTGACTAATGGCTATTGAAATACTTTTGAATATATCTGGCATTCAGTGGGCGTTTTTAAAAGTAATTACATGTTTAACTTTTTTGTATTCGGAGATCGTATAGTCATCTTTGGAACTTTAAAGGATATACGTTGATATCCAATTCCAGAACTGGCTAAAATTGTCTTTTGTGCATCCTGAGGGAGTTTATGGCCTGTTTTATTGCGTACACTCATCTCGTATTTTGTATTTTCTCTGTCACGTAACAGACTGTGAGTTGAATTTTGAATCATACTGCTTTCTTTTTAATATAATAACTTAGAACATACACATTTTCATCTTTTTAAAACTTCAGCTTAACTTCTTTAGTCAGATGGATAATTAACTTTTTTTTGTATTAATACAAAGTTTGACTGCTACTTGACTTGAAGCTTATCTATTTCCAACTCCAATTCCCATTGATCATCAAAATATTACTTATATAACGACCATTAAATCATTAATTCAAGTAATGTTTATTTTTGTTAAAAGCTTATTAAACCGAATTGTTTTGTTACATAATAGTATATTTGAATAATTATTTATCACACCTGAGGAATATATTTAAATGTTTCTTAAGATTCCAAAAAAATTCTATTCTGCAATGTGAATGAACTTCAAGTCTTTCTAAAAATAACTGAATTTGCAATTTTTCAAGATAAAAGACTACAAAGGTAATAAAGTTATTTACTAATATACAGAGGATCCATTTTAATTTTTTGAAGTTGGCTAATTTCTGATTTGTTATAAATAAAATATAATTCCCTTTGAAGAAATGTTTTAATAATTTCAAGAATTATATTTTGTGTTGCTAAAGATTATAAATATCTAACTGCAAAAATTATGAAATAAATTTTTTATACAATCTGTGATCTTATTTGCTAAATTTAATAAATTTTTTTATGACTTTAAACTTTTAACCAAAAATATTTCCTTTATTGATACTCTATAATGCAGTATGAATACGATTATTTTATCTATTAAGAAGAGCCATTTTGAAGGAATGGAGTCGTTGAAATGGTCTAAAATTTCTGTCTTCATGATAAACTTGAAAAGTTGCGTAACCGTTTTTCAAAAAAGAATGATTTTTTTTTGTTTCAATGTTAAAGATAAAACATGTTTTATTAATTATGATTAATAGAATCAAAAGATTAAATAAAAATTTAATTTTCCTCATATTTATAGCTTTGCATTTACAACAAAAATCTCAAAACTTGCTTCTCAC
>JAOUZG010031484.1:1988044-2003173 GCA_026289955.1 Argiope argentata | reverse complement strand
ATAGGAAGAATGTGAACTAATAGTTGGAATTAAAAAAAGTTCATTGTCATTGTAATGATAAAGGTATAATAGTTTTATTAAAAATTGCTTCAAATTTTAGCCCTGTCCTTAGCTTATTCTTTTATGGGAAGAATATTATCACATATATTTTCTCTTCAATAAAAATTATAATCTAATCAACCAATCCATTATTCAGTACATTATTCTGACTGCATAGTTTTCAATTTTTAATAAAGTTTGTTTGAATTTTTTAATAGATAATATTTTGAATTTCAATCTCACCCTTTTCAATTAAATGAAACCTATAATTTTCTCAGATTTTTTTAAAATTCTATCACAAATGGAAACGAAATTTAAAAAAAATAAAGTGAACAGAAGATAGTTCATGAAACCTAATAACTGACGTCTTTAAACAGCCTATGCATATGCATAAGGCATTTTTTCGGAAAAATCACGCCTGTGGATAAAGGTTTATGGTTTCTCCATTTAATTTAAAAGAAAGACATAAGATTAAAGTCTTAGATAATATAGATTTCGGAAAAAAACAGCTATCAATGAGTTTGTTTACAAACATCAATGCAATTGAAAAGTTCTACAGAACTACGCAGTACACAAACATTGTCGATTTCAGATATTTATAGAAAAACTGCTTACATGACTCAAAAACAGCAAAATAAAATTCTAAGATGTTAGTCGTTGAGGATATATTTTTTTTCGAATTCGTAATCTTAAGATATCATAACAACTCAATCTAATATCCTTTCATGAAAAGTTTCTGTCAACTACAAAAAAAGAATTTTCGTTTTGAAAAGGATTAGATGTTATTTAAGGGAATCTTCGATTTTGGGAAATATTAAAGCTAAAATAGTGTTTTAATTTTTTTATTCATCAATTTTAAAGGTTTAAAATAATCTTAAGTTTCTAGGGATTCGTCATGACTGATCCTTAAATCGTCATTTGTACACTTATTTTTCTCAGAAAGAGGCCTTAAAATAAAAACAGTTTCACTTATAGTAAATTTAATTTTATGGATTCCCATTTTGTAAACAAGTAATTTACTTTTATTTGGAAATGAATCCAAAGTGCATTTCTTATTTTTCATCATTTTTGTACTAGGATTATTTTGGATAATGTATACTTTTTATTAATAATTAATTAAACAAAATTGTCATTTCTTTAGCCAAATTTGGAAATAATTCATGCTTAAATTGATTAAATAAATACAGTATATTAATTATTAATGTATTTCATTTATGTTTGTCTTTAATTAAATAAAATCTCAAATCAAAATAAACTTAATAGTAAAAACATGGTACATGCAATACCTTTAACAGAGAACAATATCATTATTAGATTTCAAATATTAAGCTATTTATTTATTTCTGCATTTTAAGTTTATACGCCTAAATACTCCTTTTCCATTTTTATTTCTTATTATTTATCAAACAGTATAAAGCTTATAACTCTATCAAAAACGGTAACTATATTGGTACCGTGGTACACTCTATCAAAAAATGTAAATTTTTTTCTTATTGATCTATTATGTAAATGGTGTACCAATAAAATTAATATTTCCTTAAATAAAGTATTTTTTAAATCAATAGAAGTATTTCTATTAGGTATCATTTTCGGTTTATTTTCATTTCCCTTCCCTACACCAAATTTTAATAGCATAATACATTACTTTTTCTGCATTGTGAATTCCACACAAAAAATAACATTTTAAGCATTTGGATATAAAAAGAACCTATAGCAACTGTTGAAAAACGTTTCTTATAAAAATATCTTATAATGAAAGTATTAGTAATAGTTCTCAGTGAATACAAGTGCCTAAAAAAATATTTCCTTTATAAAAACGTTCCTTTTTTATACTTTTTACCCGACTATTAAATGACTTACCTCAAAAAGTCACTGAAACTTCTCTTATAATTCCCTATTTGCGGGAAAAATGCAACAAATAATGTTTCGCATAAAATTAATTTTTTTATCTTAGTTTCCATTATGATATTATATAAAATTCTTATGCTAATAGTTCAGTATTCGGAAACTTCTTATATTGATTGACTCATTAATTTTTTTTAGTTAATAAATATTTTATCAGATTTAAAATTGCAAAAAATATGAAATCTTTTAATTTTTTATTATTATTTGGCTTCCATTAAGATGATTTTTTTTTCGAATATTGCTTAAATCAGATCTTATTTTAGAAGTAATTGTTAAATTTTTCTTTTTTTCTGTCATATAGCTATTTTGGGAAAAAAAATCTTGATATTAATAACTCATTATTAATCTAAAATAATATGCAAAAATTTACTGCAGTATCTATTTCTTTTCTTTTCTTTTTCGCTACGTATTTCCCATTTCATCTTCATTAATAGGTAATTAAAACCTCATTAGTAATATAAAGTAATATACTAAGTCTTATTTTATTTTTTTTATTTCATATCAGTTCGAATTTTTTTTTAAGTGAAACCATGTATTAATAAACTCTTCAATTATAATTTAGAGTAATATAAAAAGACTTACTTACTTTTTTTGCTTCTCTTCAGCTATAATTAGTTCAGCCGAGTCCATATCTTTAAAAAGCCTCTAAAAGAGAGAAAAAGAGAGTATTACCAGAACTATTTTTAATTAACAACAGAAACGTGTGAAATTTTTGAAAGATACATTTCAAGTGATACATGAAAATTTAATGTACTGTTTTTGATAAATTTTAAGTTATAAATTTAATAATTAATCAAAAATTAGACATATTAATTAATATTTCAAAACATGGAACTCTTATTTGTGTTGCAACATTGTAAAGCAAAGCAATATTTATTTCTATTAACAGTTTATATGTATAATAAAAATAGACTCAATGAAAACTTTTTCTTTTTTCTTGTCTAAATGAAATTGTTCTTTCTACCTCTACACACCATTTGCCTTGTACAATATATATATATAGAGAGAGAGAGAGAGATTTGTGCACCTTTTTTTATACCAAATAAAATTCTCTAAAAATAAACTAAGGGAAAACGTACATTTAAACGATTCTGTTTTGAACTGAAGGCAGAACGAACAAAAAGTAGCAACAATTGGTTTGTATAACATAGTTTTTAATTACTCCTTTCTCAAAATTAATAATAAGCGAAATAAAAAAAAACTGTAAATTAAAAAATGCTTATCCACATTTATTGTTTTCCTCACTTTTTAATGAAAATAAGAATTTTTTTTAAAAATTGAAAGATCTGGGGGTGTTAAAAGTTGATAGGTCAGTTTCTGATTTTTTTTACTTTCTTTTTTAAGTAGGAATCGGAAATATTGATATACAAAAAAAATAATAAATTAAATTTTTTGTGAATAAAATAAAGCATTTTGAATGTACATAAAAATCGATAAAAATGGCAAAATAATTATCAAAAAGATAATTTTAATTTTAATATTTTATCCTTATGATATAAAGAATTTAGAGAAACTGCGCATTTCATATTTATTTAAATTCACTCAGAAAAGATAGATGAACTCTTTTTGATCTTTGGCATTGTCGAAAATGTTATTAACTCTTATGACACTGTAACAATCAGTATGAGAGTATTAAGAGAGCAGATAAATAATTTATGAAGAATAAAGTGGTTTTAATTCTCTCCTAACCCATTTAAACGAATGCCATTAATGATTTGAAACGTTCAAAGATGTTTTACTTTCAAAAGGTAATATTTACCTGCATTTTCCAAAAAAACGCATACATATTCAGGGAAATATAAATCTTTTTCATAAGCAATCCCAAATATTTTTAGTTTTATGTTAGTTAATTAGTTAAAAACTAGTTATTAGTCATTATTAGTTGTTAGTTAATTACTTGAAAACTAGTTTTTAGTCGTCATTAGTTGTTAGTCAATTAGTTAATTAGTTAAAAACTAGTTATTAGTCGTCATTAGTTGTTAGTCAATTAGTTAATTAGTTAAAAATTAGTTATTAGTCATTATTAATTGTTAGTTAACTAGTTAATTAGTTTAAAACTAGCTATTAGTAGTTATTAGTTAATTCATTAAAAACTAGCTATTAGAAGCTATTATCTGTTATTTAATTAGTTAATTAGTCAAAAACTAATTTAGTTAATTAGTTTTTTGCATACAAAGCGAAGAGCTTTCACCAAATTATGCATACATTATTGTAAAATATGACAAAATCCTAATAAATTAAATTTCAAATATAAATTTGTTAATATGGCACGGAAGGTTGCTGAGTGCTGTTCCGCCCCAGAGGCCCTTCTTGTCATTGGAACATGGCTAAAGATCTCGAAATGTAGATATAGATATAAAGGTAGATGTAAATATAGATGTAGATATAAACGTCAATTTAAATATGGATATAGATATAGAAACATCCTAAGTGTTACTTTTAATCCTGATGTTGGCAAAACTGAATTAGTTAGTTGAATTAATTGATTATAAAAAAAGAAAAACACCATCATCCATCTAAAATATATCCACAAGTGAAAAAAATCTATAACAGGACATTTTTATAACTTTTTTATTACAAACTCTGTCAGAAGTTAGTTAATAGAAAGATCAAGATCTGCCAAAAGAGATCAAAGAGTTTTATCATCAACGAGTATAAAAAGGAAGATAAAAATCAGATAGGAAAAAAAATGGTTACTCTTTGGCTTCTGGCAACCATCTTTGTTATCATTCTACAGAGAAGCAAAAAAATCTAATGGAACTCGAAGTAAGATATTTTGTACTTTATGTGTTCATGTAAACATTGTAAAACGACACTTTCTGGAAAAGTTTTCAGAAAGACGGAGAGAAAAGTGAAAACTGGAAAAAGTATACGAATCTTGTTTACATTGTTACTGAAAGTAGTATTTCTGAAAGTGTTCTAGAAGTAAAGTATAACAGAGTCAGACTTTCTTGTTGTAAAATATGTACTAATAGTACGTTTCTCAATAAAATTACTCCAATAAAGTGGAGAATAAGAGGTTATATTTGCTAAATAATAGTATTAAGATATTTACTCTCGTAAAATGTTTATATTCTACATGCTTGAATTTCAAACGATTATAAATTTTAATATCAAAAACAATGTTGAATTATTACCTTAAAGGTAAATATGAGTCGGAAGACATCAAAGGAAAATATTGTTACTGCAATCGTCATCATAATACAGCATAAATTCATATAAAATATCAGCTTTATATCATATATCAAATTTTATATAAATGTTTTACTGTATGGTTTTTTTGCCTAAAAATTTCACTTCATTTTTTCCATTTTTTTTACTTTGTGTATGTAAACGACTATTTTATTAAATTTTGTCATTGTATTATTTTGTCATTTTTCAATAACTTCAATTTCAGTTCTTTTGAATCTATTTTTTATTCATAACTATTCATAATTATAGATATTCCTATTAATGTCACTTATTATTTTTCAATAATTTGATTTTTTTTGCACTTTACTACAAGAAATGCATAAATTATTAGTAGCCCGTAAAATTTAAGTGTTACTTTTTTTTCTCTTTTAAAAATCAGGTATTTCAGACCTTCTGGAGTGCAGAAATATTTTTTATAAATTTTATCTATCAGTCAATAGTTATGTTCAAAATGTGATAGAAATTAACAAAATAGTTTAATGAAAATCCATTGTTTTTTTATTATTATTGCTAGAAATGGAAGTCCAAAATATGGAAATAAAAAAAATCTTTTGAAAGCATGGTTTTCCTTATTTCTCTATCTAAGGTTAAATGATAAACAAAATTGCTTAGGAAGTATAAAGACTAGATATATAAAATTTAGTTGAAGGTTTTTGCATCATAGTTATACTTAAATCAATTATTGTTTTGTTTTGTTTATGAACTAACTGAGCATATTATTTAGACTGTTTCTCCGATTAGTGATCTCCGCGTGACTTTCTCACATATTTTCTAATAAAGGAGTTATCTTTTCCGCACATGCCTAAAATTGTAAGCTTTGGACCATGCCTTGATTACTATGAGTGATCAAATTTTTATTTTTAGTATCACACAAGACAGCTGAGTCTTTCATAGTATAGTTAAGGAAAAGAAACTTATATTTGTGTATTAGTTTGTATATTCACAATATTGGGAAACAATAGTTACAAAACATTGGTATTCGAGATGAAATAATTTTAATGAAATCGTCATGTGAGCTTTGGAAATACTTTTATCGATGGATCGTTGGATTAATCAACAAAAAGTCGATCTAATACACAATCAACTGAGAGTCGAATGTGAATCTTAGCTAAATTTTTTTCTGAACGAGGCAAATCAATATAACTAGAACTACAATTACAGATACTGGAACCCATATTAAATATATATATTTTTTAAGTTGCAGAATTTTCGGGTAACTATGTTTATATTCATTAGGAAGCTCAAACAGACAGACGGTGAGTTTGGAGATGATTTTTTTTTTCGAAAATTAACAATAATTTATAATTCAGATACTAAAATGAAGAGCCAAATTTTATTTAACTATATTGTTCTTTTTTTTTAATTATTGTGAATAAAAATCTAAAAAACCTCAGACCTACAGCCGATCTGTCCCTTTCCAGATTTAATTCCAAATTTGATAACGTTCAACATCTGAACCGTTTAACCTGAGTAACAAATTTCATTTATCTTGCTCTTTTCCTTTTGTAATTACCACGTTCACTTGTACTCGGATCATTGGTTCTTTGAACTTCCACGGAATGGATTACTTACAAAATTCGATTGAAAGTTACAAATATAGCGTTCTTTTTTTTCTCTTAGTTTTATTCGTCGAATTCAAAACGTTTCCTATTTATCGTGTTTACAAACTGATAATATTTTAAAATAATATTTTAAAAATTGTATTTTGCCGACTCAAAGAGATTTAATGCATGGGAAGTCAACAAAAAATTATTCTGTTTTTTTTAATTATTTTTTTTACCATTACGATACTTTTATGTCTTTTGTGTAAAAGAAAGTAATTTATTTAAAAAATTAGATAAAAGCCCTCCAACTTTGGAAACATTTCTCACCTCACATAGCAACCCTTCTTGTAAAACGCGGTGAGAGATGATTTGAAGAGAAGAGTTGATCTGTTGAACGAGAAGGAAGATCATATCACTTTGAGACTGGAGATATAAGAGGAGAGTCCGAGGATAAGACAAGTCAGGCTTAAACTGACGAAGCGAGGGCTGAAAGGTCAGTCGGAGTCTAGGATTAACGAAGTGAGAGATGAGAGGTCAGTATGTGCCTAAGACTGACTAAGTCGGAAGAAGATGGGACAGTTTTGTGTGTCTTTCAATTTTTGCTTTATGCTTAAGCTGCGTCCCGTATCTACAAAAAAAGGGTTTAAAAATTGGGACTAAAACTGGATGTGATCATTGTATCTACCGCTTACATTAAGAAATCCTTACATCCCACTCAAAAAGGGTTTTATTACAATAAATTAAAGTTAAGTGAACATATATTGAAACTAAAGTTGCAGATCTTTGTGAAATTAGTACTTTCATAATTCAATCAGAAAATAAATCGATCTCAAATACCAATTCATTTTTCTTCATTGATATTTCTACAATTTAAAGCTAAATAAAAATCTGCTTTGAATGGAACCAATTCGAATTTTATGCGTATACTAGCTCCTGTTGCTTCTAAATATTCGATGGGTAATAATTGTTATTTTTTTTAATTCCTTAATTTTTAATTCTCATATATTTTTAATGTATACTATGCATTCATCAGCGAATATTTTTTTTGAATGCATAATAATTAGTTTTCCAAACGAGGTTTACATTAAGATGAAGCAAAGGAAATAAAATTATCTTATTAAGATTTCACGCTTCCTAATTTCTGAAAATGAATCCTTAAGAAAATTTTCACATCTGGTTATTAACCTTCAACTGTCACATTCTCAGGATAAGTGTACATTGATCGATAGCATGTCTACCTAAGCCTTCGCTGAAAGTTTTGAAACTCTTGCCTTTATTACAACAGTTTCATCAATGTCAAAAATATCCACTGAAGTCTACCTGTCTTGCTGTTTCTTTTTTTTTCTTCTTTTGCGTAACGACTATTCTTGCCTGCGTATATACGTCTATTTTCTTTAAATATCTATTTTTTTCATATTTTATTACTTTTATGTAGTGTAAAATTATTTAATTTACCCTTTTGTATTTATTTAGGCTTTTTGTGTTTTATTTATTTACATTATTACATTTATTACATTTAGATTCCTTTATTATTCACAATTCATTACATTTAGGATTTTTGTATTTTATTAGGCTTTTTAATTTTTTTCTACTCGCAGATTAACAAATGAACACAAAGTATACAGATGTCAATCAATACTCAATTGATTGTCGAAGGAAGGTTCAAATCATTGAAATTTCAAGCAAAAATGCAAATTAAAAGATGAAAAAACCCAAAAAATAGAAAAATAAGAAAAAAGAGAAATTTACGATTTTTCGTAAATTGTTATCGTTTGTAATTATCCTAATTGGTTAAGAAAATATAAAATTTTATACTAATGTTTTGTAGATGTAAAAAATTTTAATGAAAAAAATAGGAAAAAATTAGTTTGTTTATATTCTGGATAATTCATTTGAAGCATCTAAAATGCATTCATAAAATAATTAATCCAATGACTTTTTCTCTGATCATTTCATATTTATAAATTTCTAAAAACCCATATTAACTAAGACACAGAAAAATAAAATTATATTCATTTATTATAATTTTGTTATAATGGAAATTTTTCAAAAAGTATAAAAAATTATGCAAAAATTTCTACACCCCTTAAATTCGTTTTAGTCAACTACTTGAATAAAATTTAAAAGATATGTTCTTTTGTCAAATGTTTTACAACTTAACTATTGTCCAGATGCAGAATAGTAGAAATGTTAAGCTGTACTAAAAACACAAAGTTTGGGAAATGGTCAGAAAATCTGATTTTTATCCAAGTACATAAATGTAAACAACAAGAACACTAGAAATTGGATTGCGGATGCATTATTAAACGAATCTATTTGAGTTTAATCAAACTTAATGTTAAATAAAAATATTATTTTATTTTGGATCAAAGTTCATATACATATAGTACTAGTATTAAAAAATAGATAATTTGTTGTTCTTTTCTCTTAAATGTTTTTTCTGCCGCTTTTTTTCTTTATTGGGAATTCTTATATGATTACTGTGTATTCAGATATTTGAAAAATATATTGTGTTCTTAAGAAGGAACTCTCCAAATGATTTTTCACTCATTTTTGTTTTAATTAAATTATGAAATTATTTAATTATTTGTTGTCGATAAAAATTCAATACTTAAAAAAATTAGAAATTCAATTAATAGATTTCAAAAATGTAAGGTATATCTTTGACAGTTCGACAGATTCTGAATTTAATTATTAATAAATTTGAAAATTATAAATCATAATCATTAAAAATTAAAAAGAGAAAATAATTGAAATAAAAAATTTAAATATATTTTCATATTGCCTTAAAATGTATTAAATAATGAGCATGGAGAAGAAAGTGTGCGTACGTGAGTATGTGTGTTTTACGAAAATCAAAAAGTATTTTATAAAATTACGGAACAATGTAAAAAAATTACGAAAAAAATGTTTCATAAAAAGGATATTACCAAAGACACTGAATCTTAAACTATGTCAAGTTTTAAATATGTAAAAAACAAAAAGTAAATGCTATAAAAATTTGTATTTGATTAGATTATTTATACCCATATGAGTCTGTATCTTTATTTTGATATCCAAAATTTTTGATAAATTAACGTAAAAAGTTAAGAATATTGTTAAAAGATATAAAATAACAAGTGATATAAAAAAGCAATTTTCATAAATCCATTCCTACTTAGGATACTAAGAAAAATTTAAGAAGTTAGGAAATATTCTTTTATTTACTTTTTATTATATAATTACAATTTTTTGTCGTGTTTCCCTTTCCAACGGAAGGAGATCTGCAGGAACTTATTAAAGGTATGGACCCCTCAGCACCCGAAAAACGATCATCTTTGACTCAGTACCCCCAGTGGCATAACTCTCGATATGTTGACCTATGCGACCAAGTTCGAACACGCAGCACAAGGGATGCGAATCCAACGCCCTATTAAACAGGTTATCCCGACTTAACAATTGTAAATACTATAAAGAACTCCATAAAGACGAGCAAATTAGTTTTTAATAAATAAATAAAAATTAATTAATATTCGAAAAAACTATATTAGCATCAAATGTCTTCCACTAGAAGTTTAAAAAAATTACTTGAACTTGATTGAATGAATAGAAAGTATTTTATAAGCGATTGAAAATTTGAATTATATATATATATATATATATTAGTGCTAATAGTAGGAATTGAAACATTTATTTTTCAAGTGCAATAAAGCAAATAATGATTAAAATATTTAATATTTTAATGTAATATTGAATAAATAAATTATAATTTGTGCAATATATGCTTGTCCACTACTTATAATTCACTTCAAAAATCAGTAACATCAAGACAATTTTCTTAGTCTGAGGTTGCATATATTTGCTTAGAATTTAACTATTTAATCTTAAAAGGAATAACCGTTTCATAATTTTTCTTTTTAAAAATTCTATCAAAAATTTGGTACTTAATTTATGTGTAGATTGAAAATCCATAAAGAGAAAATAAATTATCTCTTTCTCATTAGCAAAATTTTTATATGAATAGGAATTAAAAACTTAGTCGTTAAAAGTTAACGTCGATTGCTCCCAATCTCTAAAAAATATTGGTAAAACGGGGCATTAATTCTTCCGATACAATTAATATTTTTCTTCAGATATAATTGGCACATTTAATACTCCTGGCGGATAAATGGAAGTATTAATTTTAGCTGAGTTACAAGTTTTAAAACTACGGTTCCTAAAAAAAGGGCAAATTAATCAATCTCTTAAAATATTTTTCAACTGTTTTGAAACAAAAACCATTTTCAGATATGTAAAAGAATTAGACGAATTTTAGGTACATAAATTTATATTATAATCTGAAACACTAAATGTATAGTATATTTAAATACATATTTGTGAAATATTTTTAATAAAATTTTATTCTAGCGGTATTATTATCATATACTAGCCGCCTTTGGCGACCAGTTGGTTCGCCAGTATTATTGCTCGCTAAAATTTTCATATAATATTTTATGTAGCTGTGTATCATAATAGGCTTCTCACCAAAATATTTTTAAACCAAACAAATTTTGATAATCATATAATTCATTTATAGTATTATTTAGTATTATTTTCTTCAGATGTTCTATTCATTGTACTACTCATCTTTATCTTTCTATCCGAGCAATGTTTGTCCCGGAATTGATATTTTACTTAAATGGTGGAGGGAAAGGTCTAAAATTCTACGTTTTTATAGAATAAGAGATTCAAATTTTCATTAATGTAAACACACTAAACAAATAAAGACACAACTGGATTTCAAGAGATGCGAAAGTTTAAAAACAGCTTGGAAAATGCCGCGCACAGAGGAAATAATGGTGGTACACACATACCCTTCTTTTCTTTTCTTTTTTTTTTCTCTCCTTTTTTTCTTCACTACTTTTCTTTCTACAAACCCTTTCTTCCTTTTTCCTTCTTTTTTTTCTTCCCTGCCCAGACTTTATTTTAAGCAGGCATAGATTAAATATTCAAACAGACTAATAATAAAAGCTGCCATTTTCTTTATTTTTTAAACATCCCGTTATCTATAAATGAAAACCAACTGACTTCGAGTATTTCTTTCTTAACAAATCCTAATTTATTGCTTCCTGCTATCTCACTCAGTTGGTGTGGGGGAAGGAAATGAAGATTTTTCCCGGGAAAGTAAGAAAAGTGTCGTTTTAACTATTTTCCACGCAGTTTTTTTAATTTTTTCTCTCCATAAGAATCATCCTCGTGTCATAACGAAAATATTTTTAAAAAATTAGCCGAATCGGTCGAGCCGTTCTCTAGTTTTGCGCTTAGCAACGCAATTCGAGAACAATTTTTATTAATATAGATACTATTATATTCAAAAGTTCCCATTAAAAATAATTCAAATAGCATATAAAAAACAAAATCATCTTTAAATAGAATAATTACATTTTAAACAATTTGTTAAATCAATTTTTAATTCCTCGTTTTTACAGCAGTAAACTTTTCGAAAGTTTTGAACAAACACAAAAATGTATCTCTTTGCACGAAGAAAATATCATTCCCAAATTATGTTTTACTTAAATAATATTTATCACCTTCCAGAGAATAATTTAAAGTCACTGTAATAGACTATACACTTGTCTATTAAATCGTTGTTGATCAAAGAATAACATTTTTTCTTTCATTTTTTTTATTCGAATGCTATTATTTTCTACCATTTTTTGTACTTGAAATTATTAATGTTTCATATTGATGCAGCTCGTCTGGTAATCCTCAATGTAGCAATAGAACAATAGACTATTTTTACTCGTCCGTATGTGAAATATAGAGGAAATATTGTAATCTCAAGAAGTCAAACTTGAGATTTTAATGAATTTCTTGCATCGTATCTCATTCAGCAAGACGGATAAAAATTTGTGCATGGAAAAATGATAGTATTAATAGATTTTTAGTAATTTTTAAGGAACTATTTGTAGGAACTCCGTCTGTCTGGTTACTTAGTAACAAGTGAATATTATAAAGCATGAATTGTTAAATAGAGAAAATTTGATAGAATTATTAACTAAAATATAATTTTATATCAAATTATCAAATATATGAAGGGCTTTACCATATAACGGACTATATTTTAGCTCTGAAATAAAAAAAATTGATTTAAATCTTTCAAAGGAATGTTCGTTTGTCATTTTTTAATCCCATAATCATGCATGAGCAATAACTTATAAACTCAAGAACTTAAATAAATAAGATTCAGTATTAATTAACAATAATAATAACGGTTGTGGGTCACTATATTGGAATATATTAACTGATTAAATGTTATTGAATTATTGTTATTATTATTATGAATGAATAAATATATCTATTAACAAAAAGATTTAAAATTAATTCTAAAGCTTTAAGATTAAAGCATTGTAATATATCTATATGGGTTGGAAACTTTACATCTGCTTAAAACTATAACAAAGCAATTAAAATAAACTCAAAAAATATTTTTTAACTATGATTTAGGGATTATACAAAATTTACTAGCTTTTAAAAGTTATTAAACATGAATAAGCTCCGATAATAAAAGGAAAAAAATTTATGTGAAATGAAAAAAATTATTATATTTTTAAAACTAAAACTAAAATATCAGAAAATTATTATATTTGATTGTCTTGATTAAATATAATTTTCGATTTAGTGCCAAAATGTTTCTGTGTACAGTTAATCAATTAAAGTTTGTAGAGAACGCTAAAAAATATTTTGCATGTTTTTAATTTCTTCCAACGTAAGCAGTCACATTAAAATTTTTATCAGTTTTATTAATCAAGTTATTTTGGTATAACTTCTAATATTCTTTAACTGTAAAATGTTATCAATAAATTTATATTAAATAATAATTAAAAATTTATACTGATAACAGATAACTCTTTAAACATAGGTAAACTAGTCTATACTTATTTGTATTGATGCAAGCATCTCTCCTGGATCAAAACATTTTAATTCTACGAAAATTTCATTAAAAAAAGAAAAATGGAAATAAATGACTTTTTTGTGCTAAATATTCCACATCAGTAATGTTTTAACTTTCAAAACAATAAGCTATTTCATTAAATGATCTTTCTTAAATAAAGAAAATAGAATGCATAGGAGATTTCATTATTTTAAGGTCATTAACAATATGTTCCATCTTTTTCTTTTTATTCTGTTAACTTTCACAATAATTAGGATTCTGAGAGTAGAATGCGTTTAATTTTTTTTTTCATTTAAAGGTGATTAACTACCAAGTCCTAAAAGAAATGTACCAGGAAAAAGGTCATTGCAAACTTTTCCAAATAGTTTCTAAATCTTCTAATTAAGAATATTAATTAAATCGCACAATACTCTAAACAAATACTTGTCTTCCCCTTTTTTCATTTTTGAATGTATTAGGTATTTGCTGGGCTGGAAAAAGGTTTGCTTTAAAAAAAAGAATTTGGTGTGCTACTGAAGTACGATTACTTGTTCAAAGCAAGTTTTATTTAATTAAGGATCAAAATATTCTAACGCTATTTGAATTTTCTTTTATCTTTCATATATGGAATTTAATGGTACGGAAAATAATGCGTGAATTTTGTTAATGAACTTTCTTCATGTAATAATGGAAGTCAGTTCCAATTTCAAATTTAGGCATAGAATAATAGTTTCTTTTCTTTGCTTTGTTTTTTTCATAAATGGAAACTAAAAAGAAATTTCAATATTTTTAGAATAATAGTAATAACCTTTAATTTCATTAGCCATTCTCAGTAAAGAGAAAGAGTTGCAAAAACATTTTCTACCAAGAAAACTTCTTAAAAGTGCTGAAAGAAATAGAGTGCTATAAATAGTTATGATAAAATAGTTTTTCAGGGCTTCTATTAATAAGAATAATAATTAAATCATTCAATTCCTTTCACTTTTTTCGCATTTTTTATTTTTTTATCAGTTTCCTATCAGACCTGAATCAGCTGGTAAAACATTTGAAAAAAAGCTGAAGCACATTTATTTAATATATCATTAAAATAATATATCATTAAAAGTTCCAATTATTATATAACCTTCAATGTATGTAATTCAATAATTTTAATGCATTTACAAATTATCGTACTTCTCATTATATTTTAAAATAATATATCATTTAAAGTTCCAATTATTATTAACTTTCTATAGCCTTCAATGTATTTAATTCAATAATTTTAATGCATTTACAATTTATCGTACTTCTCATTATATTTTAAAATAATATATCATTAAAAGTTCCAATTATTTTTGATGTTCTATAACCTTCAATGTATGTAATTCAATAATTTTAATGCATTTACAATTTATCGTACTTCTCATGGAAGATAAAGGTACTATTTTTATCAAATGTAGAATTTATCCTTTTTTAGAAACAAAAAACTGGATTTCTAATTTATTCGTTTCCAATTCTTTAATGAAGAATAAATAATAATATGAAACCCATGAGGTATTTCATTTTTATTTTAACATT
>JAOUZG010031484.1:1940755-1979237 GCA_026289955.1 Argiope argentata | reverse complement strand
GACTTTTATGGTACCAAACATAGAAAATAAATTTTCTGAATATATAAAATGTAATGAAATGTATAACATTTAAAATTATAGATATTTTAAAAAATACAAGTAACTACAAGTGATATACTATGTATTTTAAAATGATCAATTGTTATCGTTCGCTGTTATAATCAAACTTTTACCACATCTCATGATTATTATAATGTCCTTCTTTAAAAACACTTTATTTACTGCGTAATCATGTAATATTACATCATTTCTCTATAAATTTCGTCATTCTCATTCATTTTTCTTTAAATTTCATGAATAACTTAAGTGCTGCAGAATATCTAACGAGAAGGATTAATGCATTTTGCCAGAACCTGTGTGATATCACCTTTCATGTCAAGGAAAGTTTTCCGCATTATCCAGCGATGAATATTCATGAAAGATAAACAGCTATATATCCTCTGAACATTCCTAACATACCTGGCTACTTGGCCCCAATGTCACGAGATATATCAACTCTGCAACCAGCTGTGGAGAATAAACTCAACTCGCTGCGTTTTGTGAGTGATATGTTACTTCGTAAATTAAACTAACAGTGGACATTTTCGTAGAATTAAAGTATGAATAATAAATCTGAGAAGAATATACTTTGCATCAGTGGATTGCTTGGTTTTAGATAGAAAAAAATCAGTAAAACAAACTGATTGGAAAAGAAATTAACAGAAAACAGAAACAATTGTCAACATTATACTAAATTATTTTTAATATTCCATTTATATTTTTGTTAAAATAAAATTAAAATAAACAAAAGGTTAAAATTACAATGTAAGAATGAATCAATTGATAATATGTTCATTGTTATTTGAAACCGCCATAAAAGTTGCACTTTTTCAAACACTCATTATTCATTATTTACATATTTAATCTCCTTTAGATATCTTTGGGAACTTCTATAAAAATGACTTATATAAGGATAAATTAAAGTTATTAACATAAACAAGATCGAACACATTTCTTCGAAAACATTAATTCTGGAAAAGTTTAAACTTATGTTTTAATAATGTTCCATTGCATTTTTTCATATATGATTTCCTTTATGTCTCTTATTTCATATCGGTTTAAATAAAATCCAATTTATCGTTATCATTTAATATTTTTTCAGCCATTATTTTTTCTCCAATGATGTTTTTTTTAGAATTATATTCTTACTTTTTAAGAACAATGTATATTTTGTTACTCAGCTGCTCTATATTTTGCTTCTTCACAATTGATTACGCAATTCTATAAAGAAGGAATAATATAATAAAAATTAATATAAAATATTTTTCTACCAAGATTTCCTTTTCCGATTATTAAATGGCAGCAATTTTTTACAATATATTTCTAAAATTAATAGAAAACTTAACTTACTTACTTTACTCTTTCTCTTTCTTTTATTATGAATCTTGAAATATGTTCTAAGTCTTTTGCTTTGATCAACAAAATTCATGATTAAGTAAATAATGGTTTCCTGAATGCAAAACGAATATTAGACCGAATATCAAAGAATATAAATATGTCCAGGTTTCTTAGCTATAAAAACAAAGCCCTAAAACAGAGTTTCCGGTGATCTGGTTTATTTGACAAAATAAGGAAATATAAAATCTTCCCATAACCCCTTGAAATACTGCGTGTCCAAGTTCATTTTTGTCTTCGTACTAGAATACAAAAGAAGGCTCAGAGATATAGTCAAAATTCTAAAGACGATTGAAGAAAAAAATATCCTTTTCGTGAAATGCGATTTTTTTCACGAAATGTAGGATATTTTTATCCCTTTCTCGTCCTTATCTTTGAATTTAAATTATTCAAAATCATATTTTTTCAAAGCGATTTTCCCTTTCTCTTTTCATGATCCAAAGTTAGAAAATAAAACTTTGAAAATATTTTATTGTAGCCTATAGCTGTAAAGGAAAACGATTTATATGTTCAAGTTATAAAAGTATTTAGATTTTATTAACCCATTAGCTGCCAACCACGAATATACTCGTTGTTTCCAAGATGTTACCCATTGCCAGCACGAATATACTCGTGATACTTTCAATATATTATATCGAACAACTTGTCAAACTTGCAAACTTTTTATGGACACAAACATAAATATACAAGAGTAAAAACTTGAAAAAAAGCTACAAATAAATTGTTTTTACAAAAGTTATGCTTTATTTAACCCTTTCGCTACCAAGCCTAAATTGTATGAGGTTATTCCCATTGTCAGCCACAAGTATACTCGTATTTGATTTTTATACATGTAAATGATTATTTATGACAAAATAAGTGTATTTATTTTGAAATAATAAAATTTATATAAACAACAACAATCAAAGCAGAAATGACAATGGGAATAACCTTATACAGTTTAGGCTTGGCAGCAAATGGGTTAAATAACCCTAATTTAAAGAAAACTCTTTGATTTTTCCAATTTGGAAAAAACAAGAATTCTAAAAGAACTGATGTATTGAACTATTATGTTATGATATATTTTCTTTAAAAATGTATTATTATATCAAAAGTTGAAACAATGAAAATATATGATTAATAATTAATGTTGAAGGCTCTATAACTTCGAAGTTGAAGTGTTCGCAATAAGAGATTGAATTAAGAAAAACTATCTCTAGATCTGAGTACAGCAAGGAAAAAACGAAAGCTTTTGTGTTAAAAAAATATTCAATATTTAATTGTGGTATTTAATTATTTCATTTAATAAATATAATTACAAAATACTTTGAAGGTCATTTTAATAAGTAAAACAATAATTTAGTTATTTTATTTACCTTTAAATAAGAGTACTACAAAGATGGATATAGTAATAGGTTACGCCAGTGAATACAAAAAAAAAAACAACTTAAAACGAACATAAAAGAGTAACTGAAAAAAATTAAGTTCAAAATGTTATTAAGTATAAAAACTGCTAATTTTTAAATAATCAAAACAAGAAAGACCAATTACAAAAGTACCAAAAACACACCAGGACCCTAAATGAGCCGTCACATTAAAATCAACTATCTTCATTTCCAATACAAAACAGGCTGTTAAAAATCAAATGTAGTAAAGTAAAACATAAACAATCACGACAGCAACACAGAAGCATGAACACACATAAACATGTATAGACAAAAATAACGTGTAGTCAAGCATAAAAAATGATAAGGAATTTAAATCAATAAACAAAAGAAGTAGGTCAAGTTACTGAAAGTTAAAAATAACCTTTTTTTAAACTCGTTGACAGACATGTGGTGAATGACAAGTTCTGCAGGTATCTTTTTTTAAACTCTGATGGAATTTATATAACGAGGACTTGTTTAGATAATAAATTTTAGTAGATATATTAAAAAATTAATTGGTTTCTTTAAAGATCCTATAAGTACAGACAAATCTATAGCCCTCACCATATCAATACAATTGATCGAATCCTTGATAACCTTATAAAATGATGTAAGAAGCAATTTATCTAAAACTCAAACTAAAAAATCAGGTATCACATATATAAGAAGATATATCTAGAATATAAAATCTATTAGATTCCTGCAAGTAATAGATAAAATATTCCAACCATTTTTCTTGAAATACAAATGCTGACCATTCGGTTTAGAATCATCTAAAACTTTAAATTTTATTACAGTAATCAATATCTCAAATAATGCTACAATATATCAGGTAAAATCTAATGTGAACATAATATAAAACTATCACGGAATTTCATTCGAATACCATTTGAGAATCCAAATCTACAAAAGACCTTGTAAAATATCGAATTAATATATGGGATGAAACCAATCTCGTTGTCATAGAGGATACTTAGATCTTGAATTGAATATGAGTGTAAAAAATACCAGATAATAAATCTTATAAATTCAATTTTAAGTTTGAGATTTTGTTACATAATTGATAATACAATATTTATTACAATTAGAGTTTGATTAGTTATCTATGAACTACTTAAAAAGAAAAGCAAGAATTCACTGCATTAAGATAGCATCAAAATTAGAAAGTATTGTACGAAAAAGCTTCAATTCTTCAAAATCAGAGTATATAAAAATTATAATAAAATAAAACTTCAGAGGCCTAAAATTAGAAGCTTGAAGGACATGGAAATATCCGAAACTCATATTATAATAGTTCTATTACATAAATAAGGATTCGTCAAAATCAAAATTCTGTAACTTATTTAAAAGAATTTCAAAAAAAATTATTCAAAGACCTTCGAAAATTCAATGCAAATAACATCAAGTTGTGAATAAATTTCAAATGAAGAAGTAATCATTCATGTGAAGCAAAATAAATTAGTGACAGTTGAACTTATAAGAATAAGACGGTGTTGTAAAGACAAAATCAATTCCTTAACTTGTTAGGAAAGTCATTTATGAATTTTACTTCTAAAACTCTTGAGCATTGAGCATAAAATAGCAATAGCATAAAGGCTTTTACAATCTAGCATTGTCATTTTAAAAAACAGAAATATTCCTTTTTTTCTTCCAGATATGAGAAAATACCAATGCATTAAATCTCAAAGACACTGCCAACTTGTAAAATAAGTAGAGTTTAAAACAAAAAAAAACACAACATATAATTTAATAATAAAAGATAGAATATTATCCACATCAACAATTAAAGGAGATTTTAAATCCTTAATCCGCCAAATCTTAATCTTTATATATAAACTACAAATTTTAATTAAATCACCAGTGCAGTACAGTAAATATACTTGTATAACGAAAACAAGTCGTGAAAAAAAACAGATATAGTTATCAAAGCATCAAAGCCTCACCATCATTTTCATAACACTAGCTGGTTAGGACATCCGATAAAATGTTTTTATTTTTATAAACATTACCAGAATATTCTATAATAGTTTTAATTAAATATTCTTAATAATAAATAAATAATTATAGTAAGTACATAACATCTAACCTTTGAGGAGAGTAATTTGCTATAAACCATCAAAATAAATAGGATAATTTGCATCTAATGATTTTTTAAAGACATAACACTTTTGATTGTATATATTCTGGAACATTAAATTTCTCTTGTAAATCAATGACCTTCATTAACGATCACTGGGTACACAAAAAATATATATATTTAAAAAATAAGAAACGATTAATTAAAAAATGCATTTTTCAGAATGGGCCAACATTTATTCAGATTACATGATATTAACTAAAAGTTCAGATGAAAATTCGAATTGTACTAGGATAAAAATGAAAAACTCCCAAATTCTTCCGTTCACTTTATATTATAAAATTTTAGTAAAAAAATAAGTAAAGTAACCTTTAAAAGTTCACCAAACTTTGTAAGGCGTTCTATTAAATCATTTGTACGTTTATAAATAATGCTAGTTACTTTAAAAAATAATATATTGTGAAAAAAGTATTTTTTTTGTTTATATCATTAATAATATATATGTCATGTGTTTTTGCTTTTAGTTTAATTCCGAATATTAATATTAACAGTGGAAAATTAGCATAAGTCAACATAAGATTATTGTCAGATCTTAAAGTATACTGAAATTAATTATATAAATTAAATTATTTCTTGAATATGTAATAAAATAATTTGTAATTAATAAAAAATGTTTATCAATCATGGTAAATATTTTCAAAAAAATAGTGAACAATAAGTGAATAATTCTACTACTTAAAAATGGTAATTAAATATATCTAACTTTATATTAAAATTTCTTAGTTTAAATAGCTTAACTGACTTTATATTAAAACTGATTTAACTTAAAGTTTCTGTAAAATTTGAATTAAGTCTGTTGCAATTTTTCCTAATTTATGTTATTTATACTAATCTTTGAAATTTTTCGTTCATAAATATTTAAATCATTCGTCGATTGTAATAAAATGTTTTAATACTTCCAGAAGAATCACATTTTTATTGTCATTTTTAATTATCATATGTATTATATATTTTCTTCTAAAATTGCCAATCATCTGTACATCTAAAACTGTAAATGTGCATTGTATTTGCGTGTTCCGTGGTAA
The DNA here is from genome assembly GCA_026289955.1 of Argiope argentata. Classification (NCBI taxonomy): domain Eukaryota; kingdom Metazoa; phylum Arthropoda; class Arachnida; order Araneae; family Araneidae; genus Argiope; species Argiope argentata. The sequence goes on along the minus strand of JAOUZG010031484.1, from coordinate 1,973,235 downwards.
CGAAAGATATATTCCTACTTTTTCAAAAAATATCATGATGCCTATAAAAAAACGACCAGAAAAGAACTAAGTAAGGAAGGCAACATTAATTTCTTTTGTAAATATTGAGTAATTTCCTTTTTTATGAAATTAAAATAGCAAATTAATTTAAACTCAACGTATAAGAAAGACTCATTACAATATCCATAGAATCTCCTAGTTTCAAAATTCACCGTTGTCCTGGATTAGGGGTGGCGTGTCTTTCCCTTGATCTGGGCTGCTCAAGTTCGAGTCCCGGTTCGGGCAAGGTTGTTCTTCTGTGTTCAATCTGTGAGATGTGTGAATGTGCTCCCTATAAAAAAGGATTGTGCAAGCAAATATGACGCTTGAAGTAACTAAGTCGTACTCTTGGCAATGGCTGGCACTATTGAAAAACAAGAGACACTCGATCGGCTCAAAATCGATGATGGTCGTCAGCTTTGTTCACCATGGCAAGTAGCAACAAATGACATGATTAGTAGCAACAAATAACAGTTTCAAAGTTCATATAATTTGTCTTCACCTGGGGATAAAAAATATTAATTCAATAAATTCGTGTTCGGTTTATTTATATTAATAGCTCGTTCTAACGCAACGCTAGAAATAATTTGGAACTGATCATGCAACTTTGAACCAAGATCATATAATGAGGATGACACCTGAACTGGCACCATCTCTCCAAGTTTTCACACCACACCAGCGAGAGTGTGGTCGATGTACATGACGGTTCTTGTTTGGAATCGGGTGTCGGACTTGAAAACCTCCGGTTCTGAAGCCGAGACTTTGCAACCAGTACAACGCTGTCTCCAACGACAGATTCGAACCATACGATATATTATTCTTAGAAGCATTATAGCTATACACGACGTTTTTGTCAATGCTCAATTATTGAGAAAAACGGTTTAAAAAAAGTTCGATAGAAACCCTCTGCTAAATAAGAAAACAATTTTTATTTTCTTTCATCCTGTCATATCTGTAATATTTTTAATCTACTATACAACACCAAATTGTCTCGCCAAAAAAATCAAAGTCAGGTAAGTATTCTTTAAACATAAAAGGGTCAACCAAAATTAAAGAATATAAACTGATGTTCCAAAATATAAAGCTATAAGTAAACAGCAGCCTAATTTTTCCAAAATTTCGAGGTATTCATTAAATTGATTAGCTCCTTTATTAGAGTTTAATTAGCATGTTATTAATTTATGAAAAAAGAAAGTTGGAAAGTAAAAAAGGTAGCTAATTTAACTTGTTTACTCGGTCTTTATTAATCCGAGAACAAATATTCCAGGAATATTTCCAGGAAAATCTCTTTCACACGTGCCTTCTCCGATACGACATTTTATTTCTATATGAAACTAGAAATTCTACTATGAATTAGAAAACAATCATTTTTAAAAAATTTGTTGAATGTGAAACAAAAGACTATATATCTATTTTTTTTTTCTTAAATTTAGTTATTTTTCTTAGTCTCAGTGTTAAATATTACGAAAAAAAAGAAATAAAAGAGTTTTGACAATAATTTTTATCTGATATATTAAAGCAAAAACAAATGCATTTTTGACAACATTTAGATCGGGATAAAAAAAACCTAAAAGTTATGAAGAACATATACAAAAAGGCATTTACAAATTTGAATCGTTAACCATATTTAAATAAAATTTTATTTATTTAAATTTTTAAAAAATTTCAGATGATATTTATAGGGCAATATTGCATTGATTTTTATGAAACTCGTGAATTTAATGTTTTTATTTTGAATTCTATAATTTTATTTTAATTCAACTAATTAAATTCAATTGAATTGGTAATTCAAAATGAATATAGAGATTTCTTACTGCTATAGCTATTAAATAAAAAAGAAACTGTCTATAAGAACAACTCATAATGTAGACGAAACTTCAAAATTTTGTATACTTACGTCGTAAATGTTCTATGTGACTTCCCTTGGTCTCACGGACAATATCTACGCAGTACGCATTTCATGCCATACATTCTAAAGCATGTCTGCTATCACCGCTGCAAGCGCATTAAAATGTGTACTAAGCTCTCTCTCTCTCTTTCTGTGCCTGTGCGTGTGTCTGTGTGCATATATGAACCATATTCTTCCGTTAGCACATGAGAGCACATGCTCATGCATGTGTATGTGAACATATATATAGTGACTGGGCGGGTGTACATACACATGCATGTGTTCTCATATGCTTAAGGAAGAACAAGATAGATAGATAGATAGATAGATAGATAGATAGATAGATAGATAGATAGGTAGATAGATAGATAGATAGATAGATAGATAGATAGATAGATAGATAGATAGATAGATAGATTAGATAGATTAGATAGATAGATTTGTTTCACGATTTTTTGTTACTAATTGTATCTTCAACATAGGCGATTGATATCTGCAGCTTTCATAATTATTTCTATTAAGAACCGGATGTTTCCCCTTATTTTACAGTTTGATAGGGCGATGAAATTTAGCCAAGTTACTACAAAGCACTCTGAATTATATAGACTGACAATAGGTATTAAAAATGCTATCGATTTTTACCCATTCTCTTAGCTGTTATATAAATGTTTCAATAAGTTATTTAATATACTGGATTGGTTATATATACATACATTTCGTAATCATTCATAAACTTTAATTACAAAGCAATATTTATTTACGTTATTTATATTTTTCCATTTTCAACTAAATATTCAGCTTAAATTCATTCAAATTAATGGAATAAGATGCTTCTCTGCCTTTTTACTTAAAGACGAGAAGCTATTCATGAAAAAACTCAGCTTAATCTTTGTAATATTTCATTTATCTTAATCGCTGTGCTTAAATTCTTAATACTATAAATCAAAAGATCAACTTGATTGCCTCATTAATTAATTATAAGAGAATTTTAGCTCTTTCTTTTAAAAATATTTTAATCGAAATAAATATAGAAAAAACTGTTCCTTGAAAAAAATTGTCCAAAAATAAAGAGTTAAAAATGAATAAAATATGTAATTTAAATAAACATTCTAAGAATATTAATGATATTTCTTTTAATTTGTATTGAAAATGAGTCATCGAATAAAGCTGGAACTGGTAATTAATAAATCAAAGCTCTAAACCTCTCCAAAACCTTTCATTTATAATAAAGGAAACAAGAAAAAATACGATATTATCCATTGTAATCTCTTTCAAAATGTCATTTAATATCTACTCTCAAATTCTTAATATTAAGTGTTCATTGCAAAATGATAGGTTCAGATTAATTCAAATAAGTATGTCTATACCTACCAATTATGAAAAAAAGAAAAAGTGTTCTTCTAAATTCTTAATAATTATCGCCTGCATTTCAATGTTTTTCAATTATAGAGTGCTTAGTTCATTAATTATTTACTCAAAAGTAATACGAAAAAATGTCGTAGATATTATTATCGAAATAAATTAATTCTATTAAGAAAGGTGTCCTGCGATCAGGATAAGCTTGATTTATTGCATTTCTTACTTCAATATATGATTCTACACCGTGTTAATACTGTATTATTAACACAGATTAGAGACCTTAGGCACGATTAATTTCCACATTTAATCTTTAAATACATGATTTCAAAGATCTTTAATTTATTCTATCCTCCTCTAAGTAATTTTTAGGAGGGTTTTTTCCATTTCAAGTATGTTTTATTATTATCACATAAGAACTTGATGTCGGTTTCGTTAGGGGTTTTTAAATAACTGGAATCAACGAATAATTGAGGCTCGAAAACGCATAAGAAATGAACAAACCATAAATGGTAATATTCATCAATATCTTTTAATCGCATTTTTTCCCCTGTTTTACAAGGAAGAGACCTGAACCGGGACATGAATTCGGAACTCCCAAATCACAGAGAAGGCACACTGCTAAAAATATCCTCAAATTATGCATAAACTATTTTAAACCAACCAATATTAATAAAGTATAAATAAAAACTAAATTCTACATGGAATATTTAATCGTTTCTTCATAATGTAGCAAAATAGTAGCTAATATTAGCATAAAACTAATCTAAATAAAATCGCTTTAGTTGATGTTACAAAATACCGATTGTTTTTTTTTTTAATTTCGTGACATTTTGGTCTTGAATCCCCATATTTAATTTATTTCTTTTATTGTGGAATCTTGAAATCATCATTTTTAAATCATCGGTAGCTGGCAACACTCGCATAAAATCAATTTTTAATTCAAAAACATGAAATTGACAATGAATTTCCGAAATTAATAAATAATAATGTTACTGAGAATACGAAAGGTGATAACCTAACACAACCTAACACATCAGCAACTAAGTGGAAATTCGTTCTTTACAAAAATGAAATAATTCAAACTAAATAAAAGGTACTAATAGATTTTAATTATCTTTATTAATGAAGTGGATTGAAATAAATGTACCATCTATTAAATTTCAAATACATCAATTAGAATATAATAATAATAATAATAACTAAATTTCATTATTAATTTAAAAAAAACCGGGAATATAATTATTCCCCACGAAATATTAAAAGTTTCAAACTCTTTCGATTCTGTTTTGTATTTCAATCATTACAATAATTTTATTGTGATTATTCGTTGACTGATAATTTATGAACTTTCTTTCGTTACATTGCCACCAAAATGATAAGTAACCATTCTCAACTAAGACCAAATATTAGATTTAATAAAACTTTGTATAAATCGGTATTAAAGCGAACCTTTGTTTTATTGACTTAATGAGTTTTTTATATCCTTTACACAGAATATTTAAGCCGACTTTCTGGCACAGAGGTAGTGCGCCTTCCTCGTGTTCTCGGAGTCCCGGGTTCGAGTCCCGGTTTAGGCATGGTTGTTCTTCTATATGAGACTGTGCCGCCCCTGTAAAAAGGGGCTGTGCAAGCAAATGGGGTGAGTGGGTAGCTCTTGGTCCTAGTTAACACTACTTCAAAAACAAGATACGCTCCTTTCGGCTTAAATCTGTTGCTGTATCAGCTGGGGGCTAATCCAAGGCAATTGCTGTAAGTACAACAACAACAACCTAATATTTAAAAAATGTTTATTCCATAAAGGTATATTAAATCGAAATACAACCGAAAAACTTTAGGGATATATAATAAAAAGATGCTAATTAGAATATTAGAGAAATAAAAGAATCTATGTTTAGAATAGTTAATTTTAAATAATGATGGAATTTTGATTATCTACAATTCAATTGCTTACGTTCTTCTTGTATTTTATTAAAATGTGATTTACATTATTTAAAAAATTATTCAAACGCCTCAAACCTTTTAACCTAACCTTTAATCGAAGATAGATTATATATATTACTGTAAACCTAACAATTACAGTATATGTGACTTATTTAGAAGATTCTGTTTATTTTCTTTGCGCAAATACAAATACCTTTATTTGTAACAGTATAATAATTCAAGTAAATAAGATAATTAAATTTTTGTTATTTTTTGTACTTATTTTGATATATTAAGAACACAGCATTCAGAGTCTGATAATTTAATTATATTTAAGTTTTATAAATTACTAAAAAAATATTTCCTAATCCAAGTGTCTCTTATTAAATGCGAAAAGGAATTAAAATAACAGTAGAAATTGATTTAATTTCTACATAGGATTACATTAAATATAATAAACAATATAAAGTACTTTTACTAATGAATTCACTTTTTGAAGTGACATACTACTTTTACTCAAATATAAAAAAATTAAATTGATTGCATAAATAAGTTAACCTGTTTTGGATTTAAAATCCATATATTCAAGATAATTAGAAATTACATTTGTCTCTTTCCATACAAGCGAAAAGATAACTAATTCATATTTGATTTCAATATGTAGAAAGTAATTCTTTTAAGGTTACATTTCTAATTAAAATGAGCAGCGTCAGTACAATAAGCTCCTATTACCATAAATTAACTTACCACTGTTAACTAAAAAATATCCCATTTAATTGCTGATAGTATAAAACTTTCACTTTTAGTTCATTAATTATTCACCTATGTGTCAGACGTAAAACAGTAATAAAGCTGCAGTTGTTTATTTCTATTAATTTCTGTTTTGTTTTTGTTGTTGTAAGTAGGTAATGGAATAGTTTTTTTAGTTAAAATTATATAGATTCATTAGACTTATTAAATTCCTAGAAAGCGTTTTTAGTGTTTGAATCAAAACACTGAAACATTAAAACAGTAATTAAGTTAATTTATATTTCATGAAAAGTATGTTGATCAAAAAAAGATTAGCGATAAAAATTCGGTTCAAAAAATCTTTTTATTTCTTCTCGATGAATACATAATGTTAATTAATTTTAATTTAATAATCCTAATATCATTTGCAAAAAGTCAAAATATTCAGTTTCACAACACAAATTAAAATAATGATCAAAATTGATTTCTGATAGTCTCCCTAAAATATGGGGGCGTGTTGGCCTACTGGTAAGGTTTCGGCTCGTGAGCAGTAGGGTTTTAAGTTCGAGGCCCGATTCCACCGTTGAACCGTTATGTAAGGGGGTAAATTGCACGTTAAATCTTTCAGGGACCAAACGTCCTCCTGCTAGTGTTGTGTGGATCTGGGGGTGCCATATCTGGTGTCGTCCTCGTCATCCGACCGTGGCTCAAAATTACAAAATAGTCCTAGTGTCTCTAAATCATGGGGTGTTAATACAACTAAACTAAACCCTAACTAATAATTCCAAGTAACTGCAGTGCAATGTATTGATTCTTATCATCATTGATAAAATGATAAAAAGATTTTTACAATAAATAAAGATTAAAATGAAATATGCTGTGCATATTTCAATGTATCATGTCAGAACATAATTTCTTGAACGGCCTAGCACCACGTGTTCGTGCAAGTTAAATTATAATTTTTATTCATTTTAATTGTTTCATTGAATTAGTAACTTTAGCGAACTTAGTAATTGCGAACAATGCAAAAAAATTTGTCTTGTATTTGTTTGTTCACAAAAAAAAATATCACTTTGATATTTCAAAAATACCATTTCCTATTTGTTTCATTTCACATAATCAAGTGCTGAAAGTGACATTTTTCTAGTTTTTATTTTCTGTAGTAATTAAATTTTTTCAGTCAGAGTCTTTGTAAATGCAATTTCAACGTGTAAAAGCTTTAAAACATTAAAAGCTTTTTTTTTTCTTTTTTGGAGATGCTCATGCAGATAATAAAATTTTTATTTTTCGCCTACGGATTTTTGTTGATAACGAAAGCCTCATCCCCAAAACAACATCACGTTCTGACATGCTAATAATAATACTTCAAATTTCTCATGTAATGACAATAACTTCAAGTTTCAAGGGATTTTTTTCTTCTTCTCTGACCCATATTTCAGTTTATTGTAACATATTGTGAAAATGCAGCTTTATTTTTCTCCCAATTTTCATTTAAAATATTTTGCTTTTTGAAACTAATTCAAGTATATTTGGTATATTTCCAATTGGTATATTTTTGATTCCTTCGCTATAAATGTCGATGAATTGAAAATTAAAAAATATTTTTGGTTTTTTTATATAGGATACGTTAATTCAGATGCTAAATATGATTACCAAAATATTATATAGGAAAAACTTATTCAGGTTTTGAAGCTACAGTTGCCATTATAGAATTTATCAGTATTTCTTGTACAGGAAACGAATGTGATTTTGGGGTTTTCTCATGCGCTGTTGTCTGTGTAATATGGTGATAGCGCTCTTTAAGTTAACTCATCAAATTATGATTACGTTATATATATATATTAAATTAAACCTATTTTTCTTTATAATTATTTTAAACAATTAAATTTTTTTAAATGTCAATTAATAAATATATAATGATAGAAAGTAATAAATGAGGAGAGGAATAAACATGGAAAAAATAGTTATCTGGATAAACGGAAACTATTTTTATTTGGTATTCTCCATTAAACATTCTTCACACTTTCTTTCAAAAACAAATTTAGTTTCTTTTCCAAAACCAATATGCCATCAAATAAGTAATCATCTAAGTATTCATCTTCCATTGTCTTTATGTCCTGGTGAATTCATTTCTTTTTTGTTTTCTTTATTAGTATTATCAACACTTCAAGAAAATGTTCTATTATAGCAATGAAACTTTATTCTCATACTTTTAAGCTTGTTGTTAACAACTAACATAATTTTCAGACTTTTGATCTTCCTAGACAGTAAATATAAATGAGATCTCTGATTTCCACTCTGGTTCATTCATGGAACTTAGAAAATGAGAACTGTTTATGAGTAGTCTGATTTGGTGATCTTTAAACATTCCAGCTTTAAGATTTTCTGAGATTCTTCCTGTCCACGATTCTGTACTTACTATCAAATCATCTGCTATCATAACCAGGGTATTTCTAGAAGTTGTTTCACTGACTTTTTTTATTAGCAAAGGTTATAAAATGTCTATCTCAGACGAAAAATGGATAACCAAGTTTTCACTGTTATTTCCCTTTTTTCTTATATAAATATCTGTTATAATCATGAGGTTCTGCTATCCCAAATGCACAACAAAAAAGGATATTTTATGTGATATTGGTTATTAAGGAGATTGATGGTATTTTCAAATTCCACCTACTGATAACTTATAAACTTGAGCTTCTCTATAAAAAAGGAATAATGATTCCCCATTGTTAATAGGGTAAAAAATGTTAAAATTGGTATTCACTTTTTTTTATACATCACACAACCATCAGCGTGATCATGAGAAAAAATATTATTGTTTTTTTTAATTTTCATACTTTTTTTTCTATTAAGGAATAACGCTTTTGCCAAAGTTTTAACTGTTGTATAATTTAGCTACTCTAAGTTTCATAAAGAAAACTAGTTTTACAAAAAAAAATCACTCTTTTTTTTTACAAACCAGCAAAAAAAATAGCGTCGAAATATAAATATGAAAGTTTCAGAACATCAATAAAAAAAGGTTTTGTTGGCTGGCACAATTAATTTTCTTGTCAAAATATTTCAGACATTATTGAACGTTTTATTTGCCAAAAAGTGCTGAAATATAAGTTATTAAAATTCTAAAAATGTATATGGTTTTAAATTTTGTTTTAGCTAATATGATGGCTTTTTTTCGAATAACGGGCCAACTTCCTATATGCATACTTTTTTAAAAAAATAAATCAAAATTTAATCAGTTAGAGTTATTTTTTAGAAAGGCACTTTATAGTGATTATATTGCCTCAGGTTAAAGCACTAAGTCAAAATAAAATAAAATCTTACTCCTGGATAAAAATAATCAATTTTAAAATGTTCAATTAAACTAATGTCAAGAGAGTAAAGTCTAATTGATAACAAAAATTCAACAAGTGATAAACATTTTCCTAATGAAACAAGCAATTGTACAAACGTAGTTTTGGGAGAAATTTAAGCCTTAAGAATTAAAATTTCAGCATTCGGTTATACATGAAAAATAAATATAACGCTTCCATTCCTATTGTATTGGTGCTTCTTATCTAATCAATAAATGATGGCAATTAAATTTTCTATGACCTATAACTTTGGTATAATATCTATATATTGTAAACATATATATATGTTTAATTTAGTTATATTAACGTCCAGTTATAAATCAACAGTAGAGCTATTTTAGGACGGACCTTGTAATTTTGAGCCGAGGTCGAGGATGACACCTGAGTGGAAGCCCCCACTCCCCACCACAGCAGCGAGAAGTCATTTGGTGCAACTAATCCCCCCCTTACACTATGGTTCTTCCGAGGAATCGGGTATCTAACTGAAAACCCTATGCCTCACGGGAATTGTGTCACTTGCGCTCAGTCTCACTAGTACTAAGCCATTAGAGGGTGTCTTTTGCGCTCACATGGTAGGCTTACTGCACTTTAATCGCCTTTGGCTGGAAAACTTGGCGTGCATCTAGAGGGGCTATAGAAAATGCACGTTTCCCGCATTGATAAGATTAGGTGACATAATTAAGGGTCCTTATCTTCGAAATATTCATTTTTTCATTCATTTTTTAAGGGTCCTTATCTTCGAAATATTCATTTTGCGTGTGCGTGCGTGAGTGCGTGTGTGTGTGTGTGTGTGTGTGTGTGTGCGCGCGCGCGCTCTTGCGTGTGTATAGATTCTTAGAAAATATATTTTTAAATATGAAATAAGTTTTTTAAAAAAATTTTAAGGTAAATACTAAATACAGTTAAGAATAAAATTATGAGGTGAAATCTATACGTTAAGAGTTAAAATGTTGTTACAAAACATGAATCAAGAATTCTTCAATTAATAATGAAGAAATACGCTGTTGTGTCCCGCTGTTGTGTCTTCATTCTTAAATCACTCTCAAGATTTTATTTTATTTCTGATGATACTTTTTCTTGTATATTTAGTTTCTTGATAGTGTTAAAAAATATCTATAAAACGTAAAATTCGCATTAAATCATCGAGACACAAAGATTAAAAATGAATGTCCAGTTTCGCTACGTGGTCGAAAACTATTTTTATTTAAAAAGTAACATATTCAAGGTAATCAAGTTTTAAAAAATTTCAAACAAATCAAATTCTTTAAGTTATTCAATATTAAATTTTCGATTTTGTTAGCAAAACCCATAATTCTCATAATTTATTTTTCTCTAATCCGCATTAGGATTTGCATTTCAATTTGTAAGCGTTTTTAAACTAATCATGAAAAATCAACACAACCGAAGTTAACTTCAAAGTAAAAAAAAAATCAGGTATTTATTTATGTTATAAGCTCAATATAAGAAAATTTTTAAAACCTTTCTCACAGTTTAATAATACAATTCAATTTCCACCCCATTCTTTCAGTTCATAAACTCACTTACGTATTTATGATTATTTTATCCACTAAACAAACCCATTGTTTCAACACTGAGTACTGATTCGTTGTTGCATTTTAATTAGAAAATCAAATATTTAACGAGAAAAATCAAAGATCCAGTGTCTTTTATTCCCATTGAAAGAGTTTCGAATGCGATTTGCATATTTGTAGAGAGAGTTTTTCAGGCCTCTTAATCTAATGCTTCCTCCATTATTGCATATTCATGATTGATAAACAGCTTATTTATTATAAGTACTCGCGGAAAAGTCCAATTTCTCTTCGCTTTAGTGTGTTAATGAATATTATATGAATCATTTAGCCTGCTAGTAAATGAGGTGAATTGAAAAAATAAATCCATTTTAGCCACATGTAGGATTTTTAATGTTTCTCATGATTTGAATTTTAAATTTTCTCATTACATTAGTCAAAACTAACTATTTACTGAAACTAGACAAATGCTATACGATAGATCATTAGCTGTTAGAATTATTTGAACAGTTTTTTTTAATGTTTTGTAGCCCTGTTAAGCCTAATTTAGGAATAATTGTACTGTTTTGAATTGTGATCAGATGATCAAAAAAAGCCAAAAATGTCGAATTTCAAGACTTACCAATAAGGCGTTTTGTTAATTATTTAACATAATTGTTTAAATAATAATATAATCGGTTTAGAAAAACCCGAAATCAATTTCAAATTTTCAAATTCTGTAAAGAGAAATGCAAAATAAGCTTAATAAAATCAAAAAGGATAATTTCTGTCTTTTCCCCTTAATTATTATAAATATACTCACATCTATATCAAATATAAAAAGAATAAAAAATATATTTTAGTGATTAGGAAAAAAATCAATGTCTTCTTTCTCTTATAATAGTTAAAAACTGAAAAAGGGATATTGCTCTATAAGCGGCAATATTTTAGCAATAGATATGAATTTGCAATAGACATAAGATTTCGCAAATAGGCATAAAATTGCTGATGGTTTCACGAAAAATTCCGATTTTTTTAAAATTTTGCTGAAGTAAAATATCTTATTCGCTTTTTTGTTTAATAGTAAATTATAAAATGTACATTTAAAAAATGAAACATATTTATTCTTATAATAGTCCTAAAATAGAACTTTAGAATGATTGAAAATATCATACGAAAAAGAATTTGAGTAAAAAACTCCTGGGAACTATACACAGATAGACTTTCTTTCTCTGGATAAAAAAAATCGTCACGTCAAAAAGGCAATCAATAAGTGCCACAAAAGTTGCCAGAAATTAAAAACTGTGAAAAAGATGAAAACAGATAAAATTGTTAACAAAGAAGATGTATTCTATAAATACATTTCATAAAACATAAATAAAATCTTTAAATGCATTTTTTAAGAAACTTTTTTTGTAAAAATTTTGATACGCAAAACATGATATCTCAAAAAATTATCAATATTTTTCCATGAAATTCTTTATGCATGTTATTTATACTGTCCTAAAGGCAATGAACTAGGATTATAGCTCTGAGATGAACAGTTTTTAATTTAGAGCTATTTCATGTTGTTTATATGTATGAATTTTGATAAATTTTGAGTTAGGAAATACTCAAACTGCTACAGCTTTTTTATAAATTCAAATATTTCTTAGATCCTAGTTCATTGCCTTCCCTAAATTTGTATAAATGTTTTATAAAAAAGGAATTTGAAAATATTGATTAGAATTTCTGATAGGATGTTTTGCATTTTACACATACATAGGATGTTTTGCGAATATGACGCATGAAGTAGCTAAGTTGTACTCTCGGTCCTTGTTGGCGCTACTGAAAAAACAAGAGAATCTCACTCGGCTTAAATCGCTTAAGAAATCGTTAGTGAATCAACTAATAATTGTAAGCTTATGAAGTGCCATAAGTGACTACACAACAATAAGAAAATATCAAAAAGGCTTTTTCACAAAAGAGCAATGTAACTAGTTCAAGATGCATTTTAAAAAATCCATTTATGAAACTAAAATGAATAATTTCGACTTTTAAATTATATTATATTACATTTTATATATAATGTTATTAGTTTCCAAAACCGGATGTTGTTTTGTAAATTGAAAAATCCGTCTATAGAGAAGAAGTTGGGGAAGCAAGAGAATGACTGCAATCAAACTATTTTAAATACGGAATTATTTACAATCGAACTTAAAAGTAATTCACAGCTTAAATTTTATTATTATTCTTTGGTGATTTTTGAACTTTTTGAATAGTATGCTATAGAAGCTTCCTTGAATTTTAGAATAATGTTGATATTGGCATTAAATATTTGGCATCTTCTTTCCTTCTTCTTCAGTGCATTTCATTCAACAAATATCGATTTAATTATTAATATAATATTTCTAATATAATGCGGGTTTTATAACGAATTTTCTGTATACTTTTTATCATGTCAGAACACGAGGTTTTGGGGATGAGGTTTTGGCGCCAACAAAAATCCGTAGGCGAAAAACAAAAATTTTATTATCTTCACTGGCATCTCAAAAAACAAGCTTTTTATAACATGTTGCCATTGCATTTACAAAAACATTGATTAAAAAAATAAGTTAATGACTACAGCAAATAAAAACTAGAAAAAATGTTATTTTGAGCACGTGATTATATGAAATGAAATAAATAGGAAATGTGATATTTTTTTAACAATCAATGCGAGTCATTTTTGGATAGTTAACGATACTAAAGTGACTCCTTCAATGAAACAATTAAAATGAATAAAAATATCATTTAACCTGCACAAGCACGGGGTGCTTGGCCATTCAAAAAATTATGATCTGACATGATACATTGAAATATGCATAGCAAATTTCATTTTAATCTTTTTTTTATTTGCTCTATTTTCTAATTATACTTATCTCAATATTAATAACAAAAATAAACGAAATTAAAACAAAACAATGAAAGTATTAACATTCTAATGATAACAATCATATGAAATAATTCTGCTCAAAACAGATTTCGAAAACTGCGTAGGAGTATTTTAATCCATTCAAATAACACCTTTGGGATTCTAATAATACAAACATTGCATTTCCCATTTCATTTCCTTTATTTAGCGAAATAGCTCTATATAATAAGTTTTATATGGCATTTTGTGAATAAATGTCATAATATAGAACAACAAATGAACAACTATTTATTCACAAATGAATGAAAAGGTAAATCATAAATATCTCCATTTATAGATGTAAGAATATCTAATAAACATTAAATACTTTTATTCTTCCAAAATACTTTTATTTGTATTAAATTAAAAATGTTTATTTTGTGGAACAATTATATTATTTTAATATTATTGAGTTACAAAACGCGTAATTGAATTTTAATATTTTCAATAAATTGTTCCTATTCCAAACAGAACAATGAACTTTTTATTTTTATGCTTTAAAAGTGTTCATTAAATTTATTTGAATCAGTACAGCCTTATGAAGGATAAAAGTAAACAAAAATAGAAAAAGTAATTTTGCAGCATAGACATTTAATCCAGACGAAAGGGAATTCAAATTTTTACAACGAAATAGAAAAAGGAAAAGAAAACAGCTGAAATCTAACACATAAAACTTCAGCATTGATTCATTGCTTTAAAGGACTGTACAAAAATTTTAAATAATATTAAGAAAGTTTAAATTTAACATTAGCACACCAATAAAATTTGTATATGGATCTAAAGCCATAATTCCTTATACCAGAACTTGGGAATCTGGTGCTTTGATTCCGGTGAATATCCGGTATTACAAAATGTTAAATTTAAATATCCGGTATAACAAAATGTTAAATTTAAATATCCGGTTTAACAAAATGTTAAATTTAAGTATCCGGTATAACAAAATGTTAAATTTAAATATCCGGTATAAATATCTGGTCCGTAAATATTCTGTGATTAGTGGTGCTTTCTTTGTTAATGAAAGAAATAGAAAACATGTAAAAGTACTTGCATGCATAGAATCAGAAAGCAGCTGACTGCCGTCTAAAGATTTAACGGAAAAAACTTTTTCATTCGAATGGGAATAAGTCAAACTAAGCGTCACTAAACACATTGATATTTACTATATCTTCTAAATGTAACTGATCTGCTCATTAAAAGCCAGCAATGCTAACAGATCTATCTTTAAAGGGTAGGAAAAATGTGCTTCATAAAATATTGTTACAAGCGGGAGAACGCCGTGAAAGGCACGGAAGGAGAGAGCGATTGGCGATGGTTGACGAAGAGCTTGGTGCCAGCCGGGTTGGTTTGACGAAAGGAATAGTCTGTAGCCGCTGGATCACTCGCGGTGTTTTCCGAAGTTTCGCGTGCTCGCTCGCTCGGCTATATAAGGGACGTGTTGCCGCAATTCAGTTAGTTCCTCTCGGAAGAGTAGCGACTCGTTGGAAGAGTGGATTACTTTTCTCGCTTGTTATTAGTGAGCTGTGTTTACGTTTGCTGTTAACGTTGTATAATTGAGCTCGTTGTGATTTACTGTTTTCTGTGCTATACGATATCTGTTTTGCAGTCTGTGTTTATTGTGCGTAAGGCTTGTATTTACACCGTTAGAGACTGTTTACTGCTGGATAGTTTTTATCTGAAGTTTTCCTTTATCAAGTCATCCTGTAAATAGCTGTAAATAAATTTGTTTGTGCTGCCCTCAAGTAAAGTCCATTCAATCCGAACCCGCTACGCTAAAAACATAACAATATAATCAATCATTTTCAAAAGTTCAAAAGTTATTTCTTCATCTATAAAAGCATCTAATAATGAAAAAAAATGGTTCTTAAAAATACATAGTAAGGCGCTTCTTGTTTCTCGCCTTATTCATTAACATATCAACATTCATTAATCACTTTATACCACATTTTTCCGAGAAAGTCAATTAATAACCAAAAAATCAGTTTTGCTGCATTATAAAATATTACAAAACACGCAATCTCACTATTACCAAACATAACTTATGAAAATAAATTATAGAATGTGATTTGATAACAAAGAAAACAATTTTAAAACTCTTGTAACAGACTTTCAAGCAAAGGACTCAGAAAAAGTTAAGCTGCAAAATTAATTTTATCTTTCCTTTCAAAGGAATAATTTTAGTCTAATAGAAATTGTAACGTCGGATCTACATCTTCTTTTATAAAAGAATTATCTATTCGAAATTAGGAATGCGTGTATCATTCAGATATTTATTATTTCGTTGATACTTAGGGGATATAAATAAACTTTTTAAATTATGATGAGGAGACTGAGAAATATAATTTATTCTCCTAATTATATAATTATATAATTTATTCTAAGAAAATCTTTTGAAGTCCCGGGTTCAGAAAATTATTGCCAACATCTTTTTTGTGACGATTTTCAATATAGTGTCTTGCAAAGTGACATAATATACCGATATAATATACCTTTGATGAAAAAATTATGGTTTGAAATATTTTGGCTTGCAATATGTTTGAGTTTTTTTTTTTTTCATATAAAGCTCTTTTCTATTCATTTTATTTCAATTTTGTTATTGAAAACCAATTACTGGACACATTAATTAAAAACTATACAAAATTTATCATCAATGATATGAATTGTATGAGTTCCAATTCAGTGACATACATTTTCAATTTACGTGCATTTATTGCCTTGAAAAAGAGAAATTAGTTCATCTAACTAATGATTAACCCCTCGAACGGGAATGACGAGTAAAGCTCGTCATAAACTTTTCTGAATAAACTAACAATGACGAGCTGCACTCGCCAGAAAGTATTGAGGCTTGATGCTTTTTTTGAGAGAGAAGTATGTGTAAGTTATATCGAGTCTGTTGCTTTGATATACTTGTGTGCATGCTTCTAGTTACCATCAAAATGTAATTTGTATAAATCTATATATATAAATGGTGAAACACGTACTTACTTTCGTTTAAATAATACGTAGAAATGTAATATTTTCATTAAACATTACTGAAAAATTAACCTACACTAATATATATATATATATATATATATATATATATATAAAGTAGACATTATTTACAAGCAAAAGCGACGTGCACAACACAGAACGACACAAGGAATGACAAAAAAAACTAAGTGTAAAAAGGGGACGGGAAATTATTATCTTAGGTCTTAAATACCAAGACTTCGATAGGGAATATATTTTTAAAGAGTTTATAAAATCAGATTTCGATGGGGATTTCCTTGACACACGTCTAAGAGGCAAGGAAAACACAGGGATTTTTTAAAGGTATTTTGTTTAGGTCAGCAATTTTCATCTGTCACACGGAATGTGAGAAAGTAACTGACGTTTAGCTGTTTCAGCAATTTTATATAATTTCTGTTCAATTAATTAATTAGAACAAGTGGAATAGATCAGGAAATAAGAGAATATTTTAGAATGATATTACTAGGGCTGAATTAAGATAGGGTTTTGGAAATTAATTAGGATTACTGCCTTTAACAAAACCGTAACCTCCTATATCCATGCCTTCTCTTAAAACTAAGAAAATTAAATCATTTGCCAGAGTAGTGCTGCCCGAAAATGAATTGTCGTTCAAGGGGTTAAAGGCAGTAGAATATATTCTCTTTTAGAAATTCGTAACTTTTTTGAAATCTTGGTAAGAAAGACATTCTATTGCATAAATATTATGGAAAGAATATAAATCATTATTAATTTTAATAAATATATGAATTTACTTTTCTCTTAATTCAATGCAATTAATTTGTAGCTTCCCATAGTATATTCATTTATGGATTCGGAAATTAAATATACAAATGAAAGTAAAATTCTCATTTTTGTTAATTAAATTTTTCATAGATCTAAGAGAGAGAAAAAAATCACAAAATAGTTTAATCTAAATCATAAAATTTTTTCAAATATAAATAAGCTTATTTCCATTCTGAGATTTTTTAATTATTTTTATTTATTTATTTATTTATTTGCAATGTATTTCCATACAAAATATTTTCTTTTATAATAACATGTTTACTTTTATAATAATAACTTATTTTGTGTATGTAATAAATAGTTTTTATTGCCTTATTATATCAATTAATCTTGGTTATAAATGAATTCCCATTATTTTGAATCCATTATCTAATGAAAAAATTTATTGATTTTTAATTAAATAACCCAGAATTTGATTTGTCATTTGCATTCAAATTCACATTCATGTCTGAAATTTAAATAATAATCCCACTTAAAGATTATAATTGAAATATGAAATATAATTGATGCGCCTTCTTTATGAGATATACCAGCTGATTAACACATGTTTGTTAAAATATTTTGATATTATTAACAAATAATTAAAACCATTTTTAAATTTATATAATTTCTATAGCATGTATTAAAATAAAAAGTCTGTATAATATTAAAATACAATTTCCCACAAAAGTCATCGCAAGTCATGAAAAGCTGAAAGGTGTATTCTCAGAAACGGTTTTTATTGCAGTATATTTCTACAATTAATTTTAATACCAGATTCATAAAGTTAACAAAGAATTAAATAATATAGAAATCCTTTTACGGTCTTTCGTCCTTTTAAA
Organism: Argiope argentata; assembly: GCA_026289955.1. NCBI lineage: Eukaryota > Metazoa > Arthropoda > Arachnida > Araneae > Araneidae > Argiope > Argiope argentata. The sequence goes on along the minus strand of JAOUZG010031484.1, from coordinate 1,954,897 downwards.
ATAACATAATTAAATTAAACGCTTTCAAAATAAAAGGTAGATTGGTTTCTAAAATGATATTTGACAAAAATAATACAAATCAATACTCGAAACAAATTAATTTAATTGCTTCTTTTATTATCGAAATTATATTCTAATCAAAAAATTTAATAATTGGGAAGAATTTTCTACAAAGCATTTTACATTCGCATAAAAAAATATGCAAGTTTATTGGTTTTCAATTTTACCACGGACTAAAGCTATCAAATAAGATGGAATATTAAAAAAAAAAATTAATTGCATATTAAATCACATTATAGTTTAAGATTCAGAAATTATTTTCACATTTCTGCAAATAATCGAACCATATATTATTTATAAGTAATAAAAAATTGAAAGATATCAATGAAGATAATAATCAACGATTTAGATTGAGCCATTTATGTTTAATTATAAATCACATCAAAAATACAGTAATTACGTAATTTATAGTTTCATTTGATTACTAAATCAAATGTTATTAAAACACACATAATTCGTTAACCTCTTTATAATATAGTCTTCAAACATCCCAAGTTGTTCAAAGTTTTTAAGTAAATATTTCTTATAAATTATAAATTACAAACTTTCACTTAACTATCTTACTCAAATTTACTTTTTAGGTATTAAAAAAAAGATAAAATTGATTTGGTTTGTCAGTTCCCTATAAAAATGAAGATTTGCAATGTTATTATTGAAAATGCAATTGAATTTTATTTTATGTATTTTAAGCATATAATTATTGAAACAACAATTTGAAGAAATAGCAATTAAGGAAATGAGTTTTCTTTTAAGAGAAAAAAAAGAATTATAGACTATAAAATTTAAGAAAATTATGAAAGTTTTTCTTACTTTCTTCGAAATATCTTTATAAAATATTAATGAGATTTTTTTGTGGGATCCATACTAAAAAGTCAAAACTTCATTTTCAATCAAAAATGCTTTGAGCATTAATATACTCAATTTCATACTTAATTTGTTCTGAGGAGTTTTCTTTCAATTCCCAATGTTCATATATGGATGCAATTTTTTTAAAGCCGGCATCCTGGTATAGAGGCAGCGCGTCTTCCTTGTGATCTGGGTGTCCTGCGTTCGATCCCCAGTTCGGGAGTGGTTGTTCTTCTGTTACTATCTGTAAAGTGTATGAATGTGGCCCCCTGTACAAAGGGGCTGTGCAAGAAAATGTGATGAGTAAGTAGCTAAGTCGTACTCTTGGACCTAGTCGGCATAAGCTCAAAAACAGGAGACACTCATTCGGCTTAAAATCACTGACTGCCGTCAGGGCACTCGCCCATGGCAAGTCCCATTAGTAACAACAACAATTATTTTTTAATAAAGTGAAATTTTATACGTTACCTATAGCTTGATATGGTCTCAAAAAGAAATGATGACGATCTTGCGGTTTTTATTGTTGTTATTTATGGCACTTGCCTATGAACAAGCCCCCCCCCACTGATACAGAAGTAGATTTAAGTCGAAAAGAGCGTCTCTTGTTTTTGAAGTAGCGTCAACTAGGGTCATGAGTACGACTTAGCTTCACACTCACCACATTTGCTTCACAGCCCCTTTTTACAGGGGGCACAGTCATACATCTCACAGATAGCACACAGAAAACCACGCTGGGACTCCCAGAACATGAGGAAGACGCTCTATCTCTGTGACAGAAAGCCGGAATGATCTTATTGTACTCTGATCAATTGAAAAAAAAGAATTTTTTTTTAATATTTTATGTTAACTAAATGCAGGGATTAACCACCAAGGATGATATGGTAGATTTAGGTAAAATGTTATATTCACGCCCAAAATTAATATTTCGTAATTATTGTAAACCAAAGCCATCAAAAATATTATCTGAAATAACACCTTTATGCTAGAATGCTTTAGGGAGACCACCTTCCATAGATTTAATTACGGTTTCATTTTCTTCTAGAGAAATCAATCTATTTAATGCTCAATGCTTTGTTTTTGTTTTTTCTGATTCGAAATCCCTCATTAAAAATTGATATATCAACCTTTCACCAAAATATAAATCCAGTAATTAAAATTATACCATTTACGTCAAATTTTTTTTCAAAATAATGTTCGGGTAAATTTAGAATGACAAACATTTTGTGTAGCCATGTTCGTTTATGAGCTGACCAGTCGTCATTGAAAATAAAATCTAAAATAATTATTTAATTTGAAACAAATTTAATCGAAGTTTCTTTTATAGAAATTTAACGGGAGAAATTTAAAGAGAAGTTTTTTACCTCTAACATTAATATTGAACTCAAAAATGGAAATATATAAATTCATATATTGAATGATCAAATAAGCAAATGTCATTCTGTGTTGACAATATGTAAGACTAGTTTATAACAACATTGATATTTTTATAGTTTTTAATTATTTACTTTATAATCGATCATTTCAAACGGCTGTGCCTTTTATTGATGATGATGAAATATCCGCTTTACAACGAAAAGGGGGTGCAGTAACTTCTGATAGTGTGGAGCCCTGAACACCCGAGGGCAGAAGTCTGACTTCTAGCTCATATGAGGATGACACACACACACACACACACACACTCGCTTTCCAGTTCCTTTCTACAGAGGGGCACATTCACACACCTCACAGATAGAAAACAGAAGAACAACCATGCCCTAACCGGGACTCGAACTCGGGAAGCCGAGATCACGAGAAAGACGCACTACCTATGTGGCAGAACCTCAACGCATAATTTATTTGTTAGATCATACTAATACGAATAATAGGAATGGAAAAAATATTTAATTAAAAACATTAATACAATAGGAAATGAGCTAATAAAATGAAATTAAAATACGATATAAATGTTTTTTTTTAATTTCCAAATACTGTTAATAATCCTTGAAGAAATTGGAGTAATTTACTTAATAATCAATCTTTCGAAACGGTTGCGCCATTTATTTGTTAGATCATATTAAGATGATTAATAGGAATGGCAAGATAATTTGATCAAAAACATAATCCAATAGAAAACGAGCTAATAAAATGAAATAACAATATAATATAAATGTGTTTTTTAATTTCCAAATCCCGTTGATCATCCTTTAAGAAGTTTGGGAAGTCAGAGTGATTAACTAAAAATTTTATACATGCTTGAAATTTCTGATGATTGCAAAAGAGTTTGGTTTATTATGTTCAAATAAAAATAATTTTTTTTTAATTTCATTATTTTGTTTATTTCCTGGGATAGTAAAATAATGCATCGTTATACTTCATTTTTTTCCAAGAAACTCCATAACTCCTCTATTTTAATTTATATGTAACATTGCATTCTGGTCATTATATAAACCAACAAATCTTATGTAACGACATATGCTGTTAATGTTCAAACCATCTAACCATAATACATCTATCTACCCAACATTCAGCTCCTTTTGTTATTTTGAATTACATAGAAGCATATCTGAAACTATTTCCATCAATTTGGAGTGTTCCTTTGTGAATGAAAGCGTTGACTCTGTAATGGCTCATGTTTCCCTCTGTATCTTTCAAGTGGTAATGTTAGGCAATCTTTAGATTCTTACATCTTATATTATAGATAGACAAAGATACTTCTAAGGGGTTGTAATGAGAGCCTTCGTCATGTTTAAAGAAATTTCACCTGATGAAGGGATTAAAGTACCAGACAATTTATAATAATAATCTAAAAGCATCTACACGAGAACGCATATGTTCCTCTTTTGCAATTATTAATTTTGAAAGAGGATACTATTGAAAGAACTTTAAGGAAGCAAAATCTAGAAATTCTACGAAGGAATTATACTTAGGAATAAAGTAATTATTCGACGCAGAGAGTAAAATGTAATTCATTTGAATAATTTCTTTTGTTAAAAAAATAGTTATTTATTGTATTATTTTAAGATAAACTATTTTATTGATTTTTTTTCTCCTATATACATTTGACATGTATATAATGAAACAAATCAGTAATTGTGCGTTTTTATAAATCTTTTCCTTTTAATTTTTTTATTACTATTAAATTTTATGCACTGTAATAAATATACATTAAAATAAAATTGTAGTCTATATTTATTTCTCCTTGAGTGGTGAATTTTTTTCATTATACATTAACGAATATTCATCTGTTTGACGAAGCATATTAAAAACAAAAGATTTATAACTATGATCTTGTGATTTATCAATGAATAAAATTGTTTATCTTTTAAATTTTGAAAGATAATTCAAAATCTGCATTTTAATACTGATTTTTCTTCTTTTAAATTAAAAATCCTTCTTGAACGTCCGTAATATCAATACTTTCAGGAGACATTATCAATCAGTGAAAAAAAATGCTCACACTACTATAATGTAAAGAATCCAATTATTTTATTTAAGAGTGGTTGATCTATATAATTAATAAGATCATATTGATTTAAAAAGTGAATTATTACGTATAAATATTTAGTAAAATCATCATCACTATCAATATAAATACTATGGTGAATATAATACAGTCCCCAATATGCTGAGACCAACACTTATATTCTTCACTTAAGAGTTATGACTCTCTACTGGAGTGAAGGAAACTCAGACTCACTCCTTTACAGTAACCTCCAAGGAAGCGAGAATTTGTTTACTGATACGACAACTTCTAATGTCCATATTTAAAAGGTAATTGTTGATAATCTTTTAAATATGGATTAATAATAAATAATAATAAAGGATTAATAATAAATAAGGATTGGAGCAATCTGATCTTTATGGAAATATGTAACTCTGCATAATTATAATTTTCCAAAATTTAATTCCTTAGTAAAATTTATTATAAAATTAACTAAATAATTTCTTACTTAACGATTATAAAGAAATCATGTAAATCCCACTATGTAGTAAGCATACATTTTGATCGCTCTGCTACCCCCCTAAAAATTTCAATTTCTAATTAATTCTCAAAATTGAACTTTTGACTGAGTTTCTAACCTCAACATTTGGCATGGTTTCGACAAATTAATTTGCTTTTCTATTTCACTATAATAGAAATGTAAGTACGTGTCAAAATACTTAATGTTTATTGTGTAAATATAGAGTAAATTGTGCTTTCTTTTGGTGTGAAAAGAATCAGTAATTAACTAATATCTGTCTATGCTACATAAATGATAAAATAACAATATCATTTCGCTTTATGACTATGAACAAAAACATAACTTATTTTGTTTTCTCTAAACGTGGAAAATAAACAGCTCCAATAAACGTGCGTTTATGTAACAGTTTGTATTATTTTTCCTGCTAAAACCAAAATGTTTACACATAATATAATCATTCATTTCCATAGAATTAAATCAACAAAGAAAAGTCTGTTTTATGCAAATCGAAAGCGTGTCGATATTAACATAATTAAAGTAACAGAGATCATTTTCGATAATTATTAACGAATTTATAATTTTTTTCGATACATGTGCTACGAATTTAAAAGCTTCCATGAATTAATACTTTATAAAACATCTTATATTTCAGCTTTTCTGTTGTTATGAAAGTGCATTCTATTAATGAAAAATTAATGAAATTTATTTTAAGCCTACAAAGGATATTAATTGCTATATTAAACGTATTATTTATAATTTCAAATTTTCATCCAATTCTGTAAAAGAATTCTCAATCTCAAAATATATTTTTTAATATTATTAACGCTATTTCAAACATCTTATATGAAATTGCTAACTTGAAAACCTCACAAAAGCCTTTTAAGTATCGTACAAAAAACTTTATTGCAATTCCATCAAAAAGTATTTAATTTTCCATTGTTCAAAAGTTGTACTTCTTATAATTTATCCACAAAAATTTTAACTTAAAGTATTAGTAATATCATTTTTAAGACTGTGTTGACGATGTTTACTTAAGCTATAAACTTCTACTCTTACTATTTTTACATAATAAAATATTTCAAGCTACATGTTAAGTTTTTTAATTAACAAATCTTTTTATTATACATACCACAGAGGTTTTAATTAAAATTTCATCGTAGCTACTAAAAGCAAAAGACACTTTGACTTAAAAGTTTTATTTATAACATATTAAAATAGATTGTTTCTGTCATTTTTCTTAATTCTATTCTTGTTTCCCTTTTAGCAATTTCCTGTATATTTTTTTGCATTATAAGCATCTATCAAATCTTGTTCAAGAGAAACATTAATTAAACATCTAGTAACTTCAAGTCACAAAAAGAAATTCTTTAAAATGAAATATATTGTAATTAAGTTGAAGAAAAGCTGCGGCTTAAAACATATTTCTCAAATATAATACTTTTAGGGATCAAAAAAGGATTTCATGCTTTAATGGTTAATCCATTTTATAGTTTTGTAATCCGGGAGTTTCAGTCTATAAAATCGGTTTAATTTGTTACTCCTACTGAAATTAGCTGGATTTTACACGGCTTTCCTGTAAGACAGACCTTAAAATCTGGAAATTTTAAGATCTGACTTATACTGTATGTTTAATATTTATAACCTCTTTAAAATTCCTTTAAAAAATTACTTAATTAAAAATGTACATATAAGTAATAGGATATCAAAAATTATTTAAAAGTTTCCTCTATCTCAATTAAATATTAAAGTCCGCATGTACAATGAATGCAATCATTCAAATAGATAAAAAAAAGGTTAGAGATTTCTTTTATATTAATTTTCAATCAGGTAAACTCTCAACAAAATTAAAGATTTCTTGTTTAATATAGATATAAGCAAATAAAATTAGAGATTTCTTTATATTAAAATTCAATCAGGTAAACTTTTCAACAAAATTAAAGGTTTCTTGTTTAATATAGATATTAACTAATAAAATTAGAGATTTCTTCATATTACGTTTCAATTAGGTAACCTTTTCTACAAAACGGTTTCTTTTTTAATATAAATATGTGCAAATAATTTTCAGAAAGCAGTTTTTACAATACAAATTTAATTAACTTAATTTTTTCATGTTGGTAAGTAATTTTATATTCAACTTTTTAATTAGTTACTGAATGAAACTTTCATATTCGATAGTTTGGTACATTTATGAATCATTCTTAAAAGGTTCTATTTTAATATTTTGGTCATTATTAGTTAATCTATTTATTCAAATTAATTCCATCTGTTAATAAATTCAAAAAATAGTTTCCTTCAAAGATGAAATTTAAAAAAAATGATTTTTTCTCAATTAATAAAAAAAAGATTTTTAAAAGCTGTTTTTACGTACATCAAGAAAGCCACACTTCTTATTGATGAATCATTCTTTTTGCGATTAAGGGATCATATACAAAAAAAAACCTTTATTTGTATTTCAGCTGCTGTTAAAATTCTATTGTAAATGAAAAAAATTCTTTGGGACATTTTTGAAAATAATTATTGGATGAAAAAAATTACATATTCAAAATAATTCTTAGTAATTGGAATTTTGTCTTTCTTTTTGCTAATTTGTCTTAAAGTTTCCCTTGTACTTGCAACTTTGTACTTGTTGATGCAACAAAATATTTTTAATGAATCTACACTAAACAATAAAACCCCCACCATTTTCAAAATAGTACATGTCGGCTATCAAATTAAAAAACGAAAATATTACAAAAATATTTTTTATATTACTTAAATTCCAATGATTATTTGAATCATTCTCATCATTTCGTCTTAGGTAACTGCTTCTTTGGTTCTCCCAAAAGATATATATATATAAGGTATTTTTATTTCCAAACCCAGCATCTTTCGAAAGTATTCCTAGATTCTCTCTAAAAGATTTTTAATCAGAGACCATTATAAAAAAATTATTCCTGTCATTTTTCATATTTTCCAATTAATCAAAATTTTACATTAAGTGCGGGGGGGGGTTAAAATTGATTAATATGACTTCAAAGTTTTTGACTTTCAACTGATAGTTGCTATAGTTACTTCAAAGATATATATTAAGGTGAAAATGATAAATCATTCTGTGTTAATAACAACCTTAATTAAATTAAGGTTATAATTAATAGATTTATTTCCATTGGTCGTTTATTATTAAAATTAACAAAGATTATTTTAATAGTTAATATCTCGCATTAATAATAACTAATTTCTATAAAAATCCATGCTCTTTGCATATTTTTTAAGAAGAAACATATTCAAGATTTGAATTGAAATCTTTTTTAAAAAATTCAATCAATATTTCTCCATTTGTAACTTGACATACATCAAAATTATAATTTAGTTTTTGCCAAACCTTCAGTAACTGCTGATGGGAAATCTATATATGCTTATTTGTGTACTTTCTAACTCATAAATATCATAATGAAAATAGATAAATATCAATTTTCATATTCTTCAGAATTATGGAATCATTTAAAGATTTATAACAAATACAGATAAATCAATTTTCTATCGTTTTGTCTATTCATAGTTTTGTTAATTCTATGAAACTTCCTCAAAAGTATTTTCAAACTGAAAGCTTCTGACTTCCCTAATCTATTAGCTTTAATCATTTTCCAATTTCTTAGCAGCTATCAACTCTTTAATTAATGTATAGTTTTCCATTGATTAATTAATGATCAGAAAACAATTAACAGCTAAATATATAGTGAAACTATATTTAAAACTGCCTCTAGTCAGTTCTATGTGATTATATTTCTTAATATAATTGCTCAAAGCATTAAATAATATTTATTTATTATTTATATTCTTTTATATTTAATTATGTTTAGAATTCTCAAACGAATATTTGGTGGAAAAAAATCCTTTATTCCCTTTATAGATTTAAAAATTACATTTTTTCATCTTTACTAAAATTTTCCTATCAGTTTTGAACAGGCGTATATGGCAAATATAAATAATACCAATAAAACAATTCTAATTTTATAATCAATATATTTTTAATCAGTTGTAAATAAAAATACAGCATATAGAAATCTGATTATAATATTTTTTTATCATTACTAAAGTTTTCCTGTTAGTTTAAGTATATATACATTAAAGATGTAAATCTATTATAAATGAACCTTTTCTAATAGAAACAGTGTCACAACATCATAACACTATTTAAAATGTAAATATTTGGTTTCTCCTAAGTACAACCATTTTTTTTATTTTTCTCGTAAACTGCGCATGTATTAAACAAAACGCTTCTTTTTTTAGATTGAAGCAGTGGTAGAAAACCCCGCAATTAAAAATTAGATAAAACAATCAAAACTGTTTAAGTCTCCAGGCAATCATGTAAGCTGTTTTTAAAAATCAAACCAAAAATTATTTTTTTAAGAAAATTGTCGAAATTCAGTATTATTGAATTCACAATTATTAAATTGGTTTCATTAGAAAAACTTTTTAAATTTTAAAACGCTGAAAGATTTGTTTTGTGTAGTAATATTTTTGAAAGGGTACTTACGTACTATAACGTCCAACTTTATCGCCAAATTTCAAATCGTTGCCAATGAGTTATTAAACCGCCAATTGTGGCAATCCGGGAATGGTGTAATCCTTTGATCTTTATGACTAAATTTAAATCCGTCGCCAATGAGTTACTAAACCGTTGGCGAAGACGGTATAATACGTAAGTACCTTTGAAAGTTATTTAAGAAAAACGCTGAAATTCAACTTTTTTTAAATTAACATTTCAAAAAAAATTCTCCAAGATGCATAATATGCGCCAAATTTTGTAGATATAGGTCAGAGTGTCTGCTCTGTAAAACAACAATAAGCCCACATTCTTTATTAGTAGTAGAAATATAAATTGTCAATCATTCACTCCACACATAAAGTTTTCAATTGATAATACGAAATCGAAAAAAAATTAATGCATATTTATGTGGGAGCGAACTTGTCAATTCTATGAAAGAACTCACTACCAAAGGTGTTTAGGATCAAAGATAGGTTCTATTATACATATTTACAGTTTTGGCATATATTACAGAGTGGGCACCTCACGTGCTACCATGGTTTATAGCCACGAAAACCGAACTGTCTAATTTCATTCTATATTATTAGCATTGAGGTTTTCCCTGGTGCCACCTGCGCCACCTCATGGAGATTGTGATAATCGCTTATACATTTATCTGGAAAAAAATTATTCATAATAGCAAGATAAATGCAGTTTCGCCATCGAAATCGGGGACCGCAAATCCGGGGCTTCTACACCACGTCGTATTCTCTTACCTAGAGTACAAATCGTCTGGTCCAAAATTCGTTCTACCTCGTTATAGAAAATCAGACATTTTCCTTCTGGAATATCAAGATTTTAGTACACAATGACAAATTCATTTCAGAACAACTGTTTTTAACTTAAATCATATTTTAGGTGATAATTCTCATTAATATATATATATATTTTTTTTTACTTTTCACAAGATATTCAAATTTTACATCATAATTAATTGCATCGTTTTCTTTAAATTCAAAACGAAATCCATCTTTAAATGTTTGGCACAAATTGATCAAAGCTGGTTCTTGCGCCATAAAATCAAACAAACGAACAGTAAAGAGTATCTAAGAATATTTTTTGATAACCGATGAAAAATCTTGAAATCAAAGCAATCTAACAAAGTTAAAATCTTGTAAGAGTGGTAACAAAAATAACTAAACTCGAAAAAAATATATTATTTACTTCAAAAAGAGATTTTGATTAATAAATTACTCAGTCCCATTGTATTGTTTGTGCAAAAGACTTTGAAGATTGAAAGTCCAACTATCTTAGTTCCATTCCGAAAAAGATTCCTAAATTGGGAAAAATAAAAGTATGCCAGTTGTCTACTGACTCATAAATTATAAATTCAAGGCATATCTTAAACAACCTTCCAAGTGTTTACAGTGATCTTCTTTTCATTTTTTAAAAATAATAAAATGGTAAACAGTGCCAACCTCATTAGCATTTTACAGTGAATTTCGCATTTCAAAACAAGTACATTCGCGAAGTCTGAATTCTGTGTTATTTTAATCATGACAGTTTGTTTTCAAATTCTTTTAGTGGTTCATCATCTTCGTAAACTTTGGACTGATTTATTGTTGTTAGAAAAATATAAATCACATTGTGAAGATTTCCACACAATAATAAACACTACACTAGAAAATCTTTCAAAAATAGAAAAGATGTTATGTCGGGTTGGCAAACGAGAATGTTTGCCAACTTCTAACCTCAGTTACATATTTAAAAATACAGAAAAATGAATGACTTTTTTTTCTGTTTGATTATTGTTTAAGGCAAGAAAATTTGGGAAATTCTTTCTGTTTATTCTGTTTTCATTAACAAAAGCGTCGGCACTCCAGGAATATATGTAAATATAATATGGAAATATTTATAAATATCATTGAAAATGTTATATTTTTGGCTTCATATATTTACCTTTATTTATGTAAATAGTAAAGACGTATCTTTAGGTTAAATTATTTGACATAGAAATGACTTATGGAAATGCGTATCACAGAGTAATTATCTTATAGAGTAATCTATCTCTCTCTCTCTCTCTTTCTCTCTCTCTCTCTTTCTCTCTCTCTCTCTCTCTTTCTCTCTCTCTCTCTTTCTCTCTCTCTCTCTAAAGCGGTATGTGTGTATGTGTGTGTAAAGTAGTGAGAGAGAAAGAGTGTGTGATTTGAAAATTTTGAAAAGTACTTTTTAAAACCGTTCTTAAGGACCTTATCTCCACGCATTAATACATAACACCAGGGTAAAATTTCAGCAATTAATAATATATCATACTTCACCCATTTCTTAATAGATAGTACAAAATCTCTAAACACGATATTAATCGAACGGTTCTTGAAAATATTTATTAATGTTTATAGCCACCCTGCATTTAACAAGCAAATATTTTTTTTAGTTTATAAGAAACGTTCTCATACTATTGAAATAATTTTAAGCAAAATTTATAAGGCGAAGAAAAAGGAAAGGTTTTTAAAAGTGGAAAAAGAGAAACAGATTGAAAAGTAATTACTTCTAGAAAATCCATTCTCAGTCATTTATTTCGAATGATTGACTCCGAATTCTTGATGATAACTTTCTCCTTAGTAACATAAAGTAATTTTTTTTCGTTTGCTCAACTTATCCGGAAAGTACCAAGAGCTCTTTCAATCGTTACTTTTAAGAACTAAATATCCACCTGTTACTGGAACCTCAATCAAAGTTTCCATTTGGGAACGTTTTTTTGTGTTTCTCGTTTTATTTAAGCTTTTTCTAATATTTTCTGAGGAAACTGACATACTATTAATGGAAATTGAATATTTGAAACAATATATAAACTAAATTGATATTTAACTACACTTTTCTGCCTTTTTTTTAAATTGGATTTCAAGAAATGGTTCTCCAAATGAGTTTTAACCGATGATAATAATTGGGGGGGGGGGTAAACAAAAGAATTCTTTCTTATATATAAGACTTCTACTGAATATTTTAAATAAATTAATATGTTTCTTTGTTATTTTGGCTCCATTAATACAAAAAATGATTCACTAAAAAGAATATAGTATACTCAGAATTTCAATAATAATTTCAATTATTCAAATATATCAAATTGGTCAGATTACAAACTATTTTAATTTCCTATTTTTTATGTATTTTATAAGTTTTCCAAGAGTAAAATCTAGAATTTACTGGAGAATTTGAATAGTTTACAGAAACGAAACTATCTTTTTTTAACTAAAGATTACTACAAAATAATTCATTTATTTTCAACCGTATATGCACATTAAAAAGTATTAGATGCACAAATTTGAATAAATTATGAATAAATTTAAAATACATCTGTTTATTTATGGCATATTCTACAAATGTTCTACGTACACCCCTTGGAACATGCGCCACATGTTCAGAGGGGGAATGAACTCGTTTCACAAATTTTATAAAGCCTTCCTATCAAAGAATCTGAATGAGAGAGAGAGATAAATAAATTAAAGTAAGAAAAAAGATTAAAATTTAAAAATTAATTTATTGGACAAAATTAATATCAGTTTTAATCGCATAAAACATAATTCATTTCATTAAAAATTTTTAAATTCAACACTTTAGCTCATTTATTCAAATAATAATATTTAATAATAGAAATTAGAACTAATAAATATATTTCTCTTTTCTAAGTTTATGGCAAATTAGTTCAATTTTCAAATTGAAATATTCTGCTATTATGAAAGGCTGTAAATGCTTTTGCTTAAAACCTTGAATTCTAATACAGAAATATATCATTAAAGTTAATATATTGCCATTAGTTTTTATATGTTGTAGCTAATAGATGAGACAGGGACAAATAAATATACAAACAAGGTTTTTTTTTTTAGTTGAAAGCGAAATATTCTGGTAAAAATTTATTAAAATAAAAGTGTTTCTCCCATTCATAAAGACCTAACATTTGAGGAAAAAACTAACAACACAATAAAAAAAACCTCACTAAATTCATTAAAATTGAATATGTGATGATAATTTTTCAAGAAAAATTCTTTTGTTTTTCCTTTTACAACATAAATCTGAAATTATTTCGATAAAACTTAAGATTAATATTTACACATACGAATTACATATTTTATTTTTCTAAACTCCTTCATTAACTTTAACGTTTATTAATTAGTAGCAAATATTAATTTAACTAATAAAATGGGCAGTAACACTCAATGAATAAAAAAGCAATAGAATATCCTCATTGTTAATAAAATATAGTTATGAATAAATAAATATCTATATATATAATATAATATTGTTTAAAATGTTATAGCTGACAAATGAAAATTTTATAAATTAATACTCGTAATGCTTTTTGAACGTCTCCCCCAAGATAGCACTATAGGCCAAAGAATGTTTAATTCATAGCTGCTTCTTTTATTATATCATAGCAAAATATTTTAATAAAAGTTCTTATTTTAAAATATAATTATTAATGTAATAACAAATATAGTATATTAACAATTAAGCCTATTAATATAAGAAGGAAGAGTTAAATTTGAATCAAATTTATACTAATCAGAAAGTAAAGTTTTACTTAAAGTTAAAGTATTGCCTGGTAGCATTCATGATAACGGCACTAATAATCAAAGATAGAAGATAAAATCATTTTATAGTTAGAATTCATTTATTCGGTAATAGTATTTTGTTCTCTTTTTTTTTTCTTCTTCATTTTCTTCTCAAAAGAATTGAGCAAGTGCCATACTCTTCTTGCAATTCTTCTCAAAAGAATTGCAATTCTACTCA
>JAOUZG010031484.1:1915945-1935755 GCA_026289955.1 Argiope argentata | reverse complement strand
GTGAGAAGCAAGTTTTGAGATTTTTGTTGTAAATGCAAAGCTATAAAAATGAGAAAAATTAATTTTTTATTTAATCTTTTGATTCTATTAATCATAATTAATAAAACATGATTTATCTTTAACATTTAAACAAAAAAATCATTCTTTTTTGAAAAACGGTTACGCAGCTTTTCAAGTTTATCATCAGGGCAGAAATTTTAGACCATTTCAACGACTCCATTCCTTTAAAATGGCTCTTCTTAATAGATAAAATAATCGTATTCATACTGCATTATAGAATACGAATAAAGGAAATATTTTTGGTTAAATGTTTGAAGTCGCAAAAAAATTGTATTAAATTTAGCAAATAAGATCACAGATTGTATAAAAATTTAATTTAATTCATTTTTGCAGTTAGATGTTTTTAATATTTAGCAACACAAAATATAATTCTTGAAATTATTAAAACATTTCTTCAAAGAGTACTATATTTTATTTATAACAAATCAGAAATTAGCCAACTTCAAAAAATTAAAATGGATCCTCTGTATATTAGTAAATAACTTTATTACCATTGTAGTCTTTTATCTTGAAAAATTGCAAATACAGTTATCTTTAGAAAGACTTGAAGTTCATTCACATTGCAGAATAGAATTTTTTGGAATCTTAAGTAACATTTAAATAAATTCATAAGGCGTGATAAATAATTTATTCAAATATACTATTATATAACAAAACAATTCTGTTTAATAAGCTTTTACCATAAACACCTTACTTAAATTAAGGATTTAATAGTCGATAAAAAGTTTTTAAATTCTTTAAATTTGTTATATAAGTAATATTTTGATGATCAATGGAAATTGGAATTGGAAATAGATAAGCTTCAAGTCAAAGTGGCAGTCAAACTTTGTATTAATACAGAAAAAAAAGTTAATTATCCATCTGACTAAAAAAGTTAAGCTGAATTTTTTTAAAAAAGAAAATATGTATGTTCTAAGTTATTATATTAAAAAGAAAGCAGTATGATTCAAAATTCAACTCGCAGTCTGTTATGTGACATAGAAAATACAAAAGTAGATGAGCTCACGTAATAAAACAGACCATAAACTTCATTAGGATGCACAAAACACAATTTCAGCCAGTACTGGAATTGGATATCACCGTTAATCCTTTAAAGTTCAAATGATGACTATACGATCTATGAATACAAAGAAGGTAAACATGCCATTACTTTTAAAAACGTTCACTGAATGCAAGATATCTTCAAAAGTATTTCAATAATCATTAGTCGCCTTTTAGATAGAAGCACTTGACTATGATGACTGTGAATAACAAAAACTTTGAGCAGTTGTTATAAAAAATGCACGTAAATGAACTGTCTAAAGGTATTTCCATGGGCATGATCAGAAAATACGAATTCACCCATTATTATATTTCATTTGGAGATTTTTGCTGATTAGTACTCAATTTAATAAAAATAAATTACACTTTTACTGCACTTTTTTTAGATTACTGATCTTTTTTCTTCAACAAGAAATAATGGTTCAAACTGGCTTCAGAGATCTGATGATCCTTTGATATTAGTGACACAACCCTAGTAGCGCACAAATATTGTACAATATTGATCAATATTCGCAATAATGTTTAATATTGTGGAATATTGTTTAATATCAAATAAAATCGCACAATATTGTACAATATTAGGCTACAGGATGTGCTATCTGGAAATGTCACATTGATATTAGTGACATTGTTACACTAATATCAAATGATAAACAAATTATGTTAACTTTATTTCGAACTTTCACATGTAAATGAATTATTAATTCTCAGAATCATTATCATCTAGCGATTGCAAAATATACGACCAAATCTCTGAATCCAGTTTGAACCCTTATTTCTTTTTGAAGAAAATAAATCAGAAAATTAATTTAATAAAAGTGTGATTCATTTTTATTACATTTTCACTTAAAATAATGAAATAAGGGATAATATAAATATTAATAAATCTTTTTTTATTCAGTATTCATTTAAATTCTTTATCCAAATCAGAAAAACCCTGAATACAAAGCACAGTTTAAAGATTGTAATTTTTAGTGTAACTGATTGCAATACTCAATCCCATTAAAACAGAGAGAAAAAAGTGAGTTTTAAGTTTGATTTACTCTTAATAATGACATTAGGATGTAATAAGAACACAAGAAACTATCAGCTGAAGTTATTACATTTCCTTAAAAGAAAAAGAACATGAGGACTTTAAATGATTTAAATGCAAATCTAGGTTTTTAAAAAGTATACTTTCTGCATTAAATTTAGTAGGAAGTAAAGCAAAGGTTTCATTTAAATTTGCTTAAATATTTTCCTTGTAAAAAAATATTAAGACTGTAATCATTAAGATTCAAAAGATAAATGTTCTACAATTTTTGGAAGAAGAACTTTTCTCAAATCACAGTGAAGAAGATGTATCTGTATTCAAATGAAGTTTAATTTTTGATTCCGTAATAAGCGTATTCTGACGTCTTCTGCTGTTTCAAACTATTTAATTCATTGCAACTGAAGTCATAAGCTTTGAACGCTGTCGAGCTCATTTGGTTTTTGATTTTGAACATTGCGATGAGATTGCAATAATAAAAAAAATATAAAATTGCGTAACAAGGTGTTTTTGCATTTATATAATTTGTGCAACGCCATTGTTGACTTTTGGAGAATAACCTTCTTTGACTCGGGGAGCAGAAAAGCCTACTTGGCCCTCTAAACCGCAGTAAGTAGTAACCCTTCTAATTTGTAGTCATTAATATTTTCGAAATTAATAGCGATAGTTCTTGAATTCAAATAAATTTTTAGCAAGTCTTTGCACATTGCTTTTTCTTCTAAATGCAGATCTTTCAAATGGATGATTTCATCCCATCTAAAATGGCTCTTTTTGAAATTTTTTTGTTCACATTTTTTTCTGGTTTTAGGGTCTGTTGTAAATATTTCTTTACACTACTCTTAAGCATTTCAAAATATCAAATTTATTGTATTGGAAGTTGCATTTACTTATTAGAATACCAGCGTTCATTTGATGTTAGTCGTCTTATACTATAACGACTCTCGGTTTTATATGTATTGAGCTGAAACTTCCATAAGTAATGAAAATTAGAAATGGATGTTTAAAATATCGAATTTCTTACTTTAGTTAATTTAGTTTGATTTTATTGAGTGATATTAGTTATATCGATCCGTTTCGAAAATTTTAGTAGTTTGAACAAATTCTATACAAATTAAAATTAAAAATCTTAATTGACAATAATTTGTAATGCCTTGTCTTAAGTCAGTTTGCCAAAGTTATTTATATAACAAAGACATCTAATATTTAAATAATGTGCCTAGCATTACTTGTGGGGAATGTCTCGAAACCAAAAATAAACAAATGGTAAAAGTGTTTCTGTAGAACTGAAATACAGTAACATGTATCGAGATAAATATTTTTGATTTGATATTTAGTTGGGAAATAAGCCAATGCATTCTGCAGAGGGTAACTTTTTACAGTAATAGCCTGTGTAAAGGTTTGTGAAGCTTTCTGCTATGGGTAATATGCAGAAAGGATATTGGATCTTCGCTATCGTATTATATCTAACCTTAAACTGCTGAATTGTATTTTTCTTATCTGGAAACTTTCATGTATAGATTAACTGAAAGGTTTTCATCAAAAGAATTTTAATGTCGGCAATTTTTAATTCTGCGTCATTACATGATCTATTGAATCAGAAGTTTAAAAATATCCTTAAATTTTTTGACACATTATTTCAAGAGCTACTGCGATTTATTAAATTTTACACATATTTTTATAGTTTTATAATCAGACGCATTTTCAGTAAATATTTTTAAAATGTGGCCAATCTTATTAAAACAGTCTTAATACTCTAAAACTAAAATCCTTTTTTATTTTGACGAGTGCAAAACCTAAACAAATCTCCCTCAGTACTGTTATGCTATTTATTAGTTCTATTCGTAAATGACTTTTTAAAATTTACATTTATTTCGATTATAAAACTTGAATCCACCGAAATATCCTCAGTTTTTCCCGAATTTATTTACATAGGGCTTGCTATCTTCTATGGGAAATGTTTTATGAAGGAAATTGATATTTTTGGTTCAACTCCATGCTATCTGAATTCAATGAAAATTCAATCAATAAATTGTGAAGACTTCATTTAAGCACTAAGCCGCACAATACTAATACAATTCCAAATTTATCAGTTTATTAATTTTATGTGTATATAAGTAACAGGAATGGCGTCTTTATCGGTTTTAGAAAGATATATTTTCTTCTGTATAGATTTGATGTTTTTAGTTTAAATCTAATATTACTTCATTTCACTTTTGAATTCACTTCACTATATTTACAAGCAGATGTTTGATTTCCAATGAAATTGGAACATTCAGTGATCTGCATTTATTGACAAACCCTCAATTTTAATCTAATGTATGTTTATATGCTGCAGTATTTCTGAAAACATACCATGCAAACTGAAGGAATATCGGTATTGCGTATTGATTTAACTTTAAAGGGATGATTCTCTAGTCATTAATAATCTCATTTTGGTGCTGAATTGATTAATCTTAATTTTTTTGTCTGAAAAATTAATTTTCAAATTTTACTTTAAATTACTTATTTTTACTGTCTCTAAGGGAACTTATATAAGGTAACTGCTTCCTTCGAAAACAAACGCTTAAGATGTCGATTTACCCTGTATTTATAACGTAAAATCTATGTATATACTCTTCAAAGGAATTACATTTGTATATTTTTATTTCAGATTCCTTTTGCATCTTATCTGCAGTTTAATAGAATTATCGAATGTTCAGGAGTATTTCTAGAAGATATTCCGAGAAGTTGCTTTGAATCCTAAACTGAAGACGGTATGTTAACATCCCGTTGGTCAGGATTTCAGTCGGTCACAACAAATCCTGTCGATGCTGCTACGTTCAGTGGTGGCGGGGTGGTCGGCTGTTCAGAAGGTATGTCACCATCCATAAATTTATACCTATAACTTTAAAATAAAGTTTTTCATGTATCTGGGTTATAAATACAAAACGAATGCTCATAAAATGGATATAGTTATGTTTTAAAGCAATTTTAAATTCAACTATTAAATTCTCTAAATCCCGATTTTCATTTCCATCATTTATATTGGTATTCAAACGGTTATATCTATTTAATCTCCTGTAATGGATCGCAATTGGAATGCGCATTATAATTCTCAGTAGTAAATCTTCCGTTAAAATTGATAAGTTTAGTCAGTAACTGATGATAATTGTTAATTTCCAAATAAATGATGCCATGACAAAATTATAATCTAGATAAGAATCTACTGCAATTAGCTTTAAACATTAGAACTCGTATGATATATACACTGAATAACAGATTTTTGTAAGTAGGTCAATAACGTGATGGTCTTCAAATTTGTATTTTTCAGTTCATTCCATTGGTCAAAATGGTAACCGGAAAAATGAAACTTACATTATTTCGTTTGCACCATAAATCAGGAAGCATAAGTGAACTTACAGATAATTTTGAATTCTAAGTTCATTGTTACTGAAACTTTAAGCAGAATTTTACAGTATTCTATGAATAAGAAAGCTGCTATTCTTTGTATCAGTCCAGAAACATAAAATAGCATTTTACTGAAATTGAAATAAATTAACAAAATAGTTTCTTATACAAGTTACGAAAATTCCTTTAAGAGGATTGATATTAATCTTATCCTTTCGATCAACTTCATTTGAATCAAAATTTGCATCTTTTGACCGTATTCTTCTACTTTTAACCCATTAAGCTAAATGTGTTGCATAATAAAACTTGACAAAATCTTATGAATTCTATTCTTTCATTCCAGTTTACATTGTATATTGTTCACTTGAAAAAGTATTGGATTTTAGTCGAATCATTTTAAATCTGTACCAAGTGAATACTATATCAAAATCTTTCATCAATATGAATTTGCAATCCATTAAATAACTAGAATTAAGTTTAAAATAAACTAGTTATTTTCCCTTCTTGCAATTTATACATAGAAAATTTTCTAGTCTAATCTAATTGAAAGTGTATATAAATACAATGAAGCCAGAACCATCTCTGGACCAAAATTTAAGCAAAACTATTAATTTCAAATAAATTACATCGAATAGAATAATTTTCTGTTGTAAAATTCAAGCTGAATTTAAATTTAGCTTTCAAGTCCTCATTTTGTGATTCTTGAATATCGACTGTTTTAATTCTAATTTCGAAAAAAGTTTAAATATGCGATCTTAATCCGAAACTTGATTGTTTCAAAAAATCACGTGATTAACTGCATTAATACATTTTAAATTTGTACCAAGTGAATATTGAAATCTTGCATTGATGTGAATTTGCAATTCATTAAATAACTGGAATTAAGTTTTAAATAAACGAGTTATTTCTCCCATATAATGAAAATTTTCTAGTCTAATCCTATTGAAAGTGTATATAAACACAATGAAGCCAAACGCCTCTCGGGGTCAAAAATTTAAGCAAAATTATTAATTTCAAATCGAATAGTATAATTTTTTGTTGTAAAATTCAAGCTGAATTGAAATTTAACTTTCAGTTCCTCATTTTGCACTTTGCGATTCTTTAATATTGATTGTTTTAACTCTAATTTAAAAAGGTGGAAATTTCGATCTGAATCCGAAAATCAATCGTGAGATTAACTGTATTTATACATTTTAAAAATTGTATTTAAAGAAGTCTTCCTTTTATTTACAAATATTTTGAATGCTTATTAGAAGAATGGGAAGTTTGCTTATAATCTAAACATTTCTTTAGGATCTCCTCGATTCCAGTTCTCACTTGGCTGCTTTTGGCGTAAAACTCGGTAGCCATTCTCCCAAAAAGGATGGACATGCTGGATCTCCCTGTGATTTTGTAGTAGCCAACTGAACGAGGCGAGTGCCCATCTTTTAATATTCCATCTGTATAAACTTGAAAATAAGATTTAAGGGTGCAATTAAAAATCTCTGAAATGAATATTTCTAAATTGTGTTAATGTAAAACTCTGGCGATGTTTACCAACCATTTATTAGTGTTTTATACGTATTCACCATTAAAAGTAGTGAACGTTGTGATTAAAAATTGAAGTTTTAAAAAATTCAATTTTGTCTGCAATCCAATATTTGGCTGCATCCAATTACGTGATTAAATTGTTTCATTATAAACATAAGGAACTACAATTAACTACTTGAATTGGCAAGAAATTCCCAGGGCCACGTGTCTTCACGTTCCACTGCAACTAGCAGAAACTATGCAACCTTACAGAAACTAGAAAGATTTACATCTTCTAAATGAAATGGTTTTCGATATAATACTGGGCTCTTGTAATCTGCGGCTGCAAACAATCTTAGTCGATTAGTCACCTTTTTTCTGCAATTCCATGATGTGCCTAGCACATTGGTGATTGAGACAAATATTTCGACGTCATCACATGGTTTTTCAAAAATATTAATTTTTGATATAGCTGATTTTCAAGATGTTGAGTGTTTACTTTTAAGGCATTTCATTTGTAATTCGGAATAGATTTGAATTTTTCTTGTTTACTGGAAGTTTCTGAATTTGCTCTTCCAAGAATTTCAAGAGTCTCAGACTATATTAAAATCTTCCTTTGTCACCCTTCATGTATGAAGATGAATTGGGTACTTCCAAATAGAACCTTTCTAGAGTTGAGTTTGTCAGTGATTGTCTTGGTGTTGAATCATTTAAATCTCAGTTTATGTAAATGTACTTTTCTAATTTTAAAGTAATCGGATATTAGTCAAGCGAAACATGGGTACTAACAGTCAGTCCGGAGGACTATCATCGGTCTTATCTAAGAACCACAATAAATGCATCAAATTATTCGAGTGGAGATAAATCGACTCGCACTCTGTTATCATATCCTTCTCCCAGAGAATCGAGAACCCTCTAAATTATCCTACTTTTTCATTCACTTTGATGCGGCTCCAGGTTCAGAGTAAATATGAATTACTTAATCTTTTGATGGCAATTGTTATTAAAAATGCATTAAAAGCTTTAGACTGATTCTGCCAATTGCAAAGCTACAAAGGGTAACCAGTTTTTTTTAAATCCTAGATATTTTCAATTTCTAGATATGAGATTACTACACAAATATAATTGTTCCCTCTTAATAGAGGATTGTATTGAAAAGGAATTCTCTACAAATGTAATGTTTGTAGTTTTTAATTGTCGCACATGAAAAACCTGTCTTCCTTATTGTGGCCTAAATTATGTCGCACAGAATAATTCAGAATAGAGTATTTCAACGAATCTTTTACTTGTGCAGTATCCTTGACTTGGTCACATGCCTTGGCAATTCTATTATAATCTTTATAGCCCTAGGTAAATATACCAACTTGTTGTGCCATTATACATTTCCAAAAGGAATCGATGTATTTTCCATATGAATTTATCTGAAATCAAATATTACCCTTTCTATATCCTTTTATATTTCAAGGAAAGGAATTTTTCAGTTCTATTTGACCGTCTGAAATGGGTTTCACTTTTTTTACTATCAGCCTTCGAACACTCGCATTTCTTTAACTGATGTGGTCTTAAGATTTTTCTGTGATCATAATGCATAAGCATATTAAAATCATGTATTGTATGGGAGCCTTCTGAGCAAATTGATATTCTATCGGTGCAAAAAAAAATGTTTCACAAAGCCAAAGAATTCTTCTCCGAGCCGAATTCTCATACCGGTTTCGCTGATTTTTATCTCAATTGAAGTTTCATAGCATTAAGCCTTTCTATGGCTTAGAGGCTATGGCTATGAGAAGTGTGCTTCCAGTCAAATTCCTCAATCTTGATAGCAATATAGTTTGTGTTACGCTTTGACAAATTTTTCGACAAGGCAGAATATTATATGCTTTTCCTTTGTTCACACAAAAAGGGTGTCTTTTCGTTTGTTACATAATAGTTAATCAAATAAAATTCATTTCAGCTAAATGAATTGCTTTTCTTAAGCAGATCGCAATCCTACAAATATTTTGATAAAACACGACTTAAAAAATGGTATTTTAAGAGTTGAATAAATTTGCATCCAAAGCACTCCAGTAGGGAAAGCATTGCAAAATAAAGCGGACAGTCTCTTTTTTTCAATAATTGGACCAATTTCACCACTTGAAGCTGACCCTTAGAGTTCTGTTTATAGTGCAACTGATTTAAAACTTTGTTTTATTGTAAGAATGCGATCGTCTAAGACATGATTAAATTAACGCTAAAATATAATAGAATAATTTCATACAAAATGATAGAAAAGATTAGCATGCCCTTGAGAAAGGATAACATTCAATCGTGAAGGATTCTACATTTTTCATACTTTCTGTTTGAAAAGAATCTTGGAATGGAGAAATGCAGAATAAAGCGCATTTTATTAAACCGAATGTTAACTTGTGACCTGTTGTCTTGGTTAGACGGTAAGATGTGAAATTAACCGGATTACAAATTGGTCATCCTCGCCTTACCTTCAAACAGATTTTGTTTAAAAATGCACCGATGTGCTCAGACTGAAATGTTAATTTTAGTTTTACACGCTTGAATTCCGTATCCTCAATTTCATTCTCATCGTATGCAGTTTTTAACCAAGACTAAAGATACACGACTTAGTGAGAGATCTCCCTCGCAAGAATATCTTTGAATTTGTAAGAGCTATAAATTTAATCCATTTTATTTGAATACCATAAGGATTTTAAGCATCTCGAATTTTTTCTTTCATTGGAGTCGATTTTAAGATCCTTGCCCTTGAAACTTGCGGTTTGTTTTTCGTAAGTGTAGCTGTTACTCATGGCATTTATCTTGGACAAGCCCCCCGCTGATACAGCAGCAAATTTAAGCCAAAAGGAGCGTCTCGTGTTTTTGAAGTAGTGCCAACTAGGGCCAAGAACACGACTTAGCTACACACTCACCACAATTGCTTGCACAGCCCCATTTTACAGAGGGAGGGGCACAGCCACAATTCTCGCAGATAGCACACCGAAGAACAACCATGCCCAAACCGGGACTCCCGGGATTACCAGAACGCTAGAAAGACATGCTACCTCTGTCAGAAAGCCGGCTTTTCATAAGTGTAATCTCTGTTTGTATTTTAATCTTAAAGATATGTCTTTAATGGATCATATGTCAATATACAGTACCACTTTTGCGCAGCATGGTCAGCTTTGGCTCTTGTGCCATAAAATTCCAAACATCACAATTCCAAAAATAGATTGTTTGGTGAATAAAAATTATAAACTTCCAATATGTGAATTTTCCTTGGTAGAAATATCGTAGATAAAGCCTGAAACCGATTGAACAGGCAGTCAATTGCTCAAAATAAAACGAAATTTTTAGGATTGGTATTCCGAGGGAAGTACAATGCGCTGAAGAGCGTATAAATGCAATTATTCAGTAAAGTTTATTTGAATGTTACTGAATCTTAATGTTAACATTAAGATCTTAAACGTTATTCAAAAATTCGAAACTCTATTTTCTGATGAATAATCCTATTTTTGTCTCATAAAATCAATTAAGAACCGAGCTACATTGATACCATAAACGACTTGATAGCTATGTCATTAGTATAATGAAAACAGCGGTATTTGTGAAGAGGAAAAGTATCCAGTAACATTTGGTACTCCAACGTCATTAGCATCGACTTTCGGTAGTATTTTTGTTAACGAGTCAATACTTGCATATTCTTCTCAAAGAGCATCCATGATTAATTCTTCCAAGTAGGATGTAAGCAGTGGCTTTTGAAGTAATTGTAATTTGTCATTAGCTAATAGAGCTCGAATATTAAGATCTTGGATTACTCTTAATGTTTAGTTTCAATTGGGTTTAAATAAAATGCCTCAATATCAAATGAATAGTTAAATGCATATGAAATACGTTACATAAAATTTAGGTATTAAATTCAAAAAAATCGCCATAGAAAATGGGTAGTTTAAATCCTTAACAAATCCCAGTCTACTTGAATTCTGAATTTTCCTTTACGGTCATAAACTTTTTTTAGCCTAGCTGCTGATAATTATTCTCTATTAAATTTAAATTTTTTAAGATATAAAATTAATCTTAATCTTAATCTTTATTCGCTGCCGAAGTTATAAAATTAAGCTTCTTTCTATGGAGAAAATGTAGGTATGCAAGTGATAATTAGATTGAATGAAGTGTTCGATGTGAAATTTTGAGTGGATGTAATTGAATAGATATATTTCATAAAGCCAAAACATTATGAATAATTGGGGTTTGTTTCATTTGGATATTTTGGATAATTTTTGGTAAAAACTAGTAGAGGTGGGTATGCCAGCCGGCTGGTGGGGAGGGTAAGGAAGTACATAAAATTGTTGGTGTGTGTGGCTGAAGTGAAGAAGCTTAATTATACTTCCAATAATTATTAATTTTTCCATGTTAATTAAAGTTTAATATAGTACATAACTAAACTTAAACGATTTATTAATTTATTTAGCTTCAAGTAGGCTGGGTTATTAAGTTTACATAAAGTTATTTTCCCTTTTCTTACTTTTAATTAAATATCTATTTAAATTTAATTTAACTTGTAAAATTAATAACTGAATTGAATTAACCGACAGCTTAGGATCACAAGATTTTGTCATGTATTTTGCACACGTATCCACAATGCTGCAATCGTTAACCTAACGATTATTCTATTAGTCTTAGCATTTGGTCCATAAATATTTAATTTCAGTTGTTAACTCGATAGAAAACGGTATTAAAGCATTAATAACAAGGAAGTCGCTTCGAACTTGTTATGTAGTCGATTTTTTTGAATGTGAAGAAAAATTAAATAGCAGCCACCCTTCTATGTATTTGGATTTTAGTTGCCTGAGGTTTCAGTTAACTTTTAATTTTAACGTTAATATTACATGCCTCTATATCTAGAATAGGGAAAATTCTCAATTAGTTACGCTAGATATATTTGTGAAAAAATTGGAGGATTATATAAAAGATAGACAAATGTTGTCGTTTGAAAAATAAAGCGCCGATATAGGAATGAAAAAAATGAAGCCTCATAAGCTCTGGTGCTTTCCTAGAAAACAGTTTACAAGGTCGAAGAGCATATCTTGGTAATAGAATGAGCATAATTGTTAAAAAAAAGAGGGGGATAGCAATAGACAAAAAATGGAACAAAATAGCGACATCAATAAATGAATAGAAGCATGTAAAAATGGAGTGTAAAGTACCAGAAAAATGGCATATAACATTAAAAATTATTTCGTTATTTCTTATCCATAGAAATTAAAGATCTGTATGCGCAATGTCAAAAATAGGGCTCAAAAAACTACATGAATACAAAAATATAAGTCTCGTAAGATAATTTTATCTCTAAAAATGTTGGTCTCCAATAAAAGTGATCGGATGGTCTTTTCAGATTCATTTTCATTGAAAATATCGTCAATTGATTGTCCCTGTGGATCTATTAGTGTTTTCAAGTTTAGTTTAATATTAACGTCTCATTGTGAAGCAACACTAGGAGTATTTTGGGACGGACATCGTAATTTTGAACCATGGCCAGATGACAAGGACGATGGCCCTTCTCCACACAAAACTATTGGAAGTACGTTTGGCCATAGCAGAATTAACGTGCAACTGATCCTCTTGCACGATGGTTCTTAGATGGAATCTGGTTTCGAACCTGAAACCCTACGTATCACGAGCCGCGATTTGACCACCAAGCCAACTAAACTAAATTCGTGTTTTCATTTAGACTTCATAATAAATAGAATCTTACAAAAGCTATTAACAGAGCCTCTTCCACAAGATGTCTTGGCCCGGCGTTGCTTTTCTTAGATATAAGGGTGGATAGAGTGCAGAGCGTTTCATAACAGAACAGACCGCAGTCTCATAACCCCGTGTCTGTGAACATTCTGGTCACTTCCCGGTTTGGTGGGCATGTTACGGGAATTTTATTTTAATTAATAAGATATATGCAGTAAGAAAAATAAAATAAAAACAAAACAATTTCAGAATTTACAAGAAAATGATGATAATGAGAAGTTTGGAGATTTTCTTCTTTTAAAAATGGTTTGACACTATTATAAGCTGAAATTTAAAATGAGTTATGATGTTAGTGTATAATAAGATACTTTATCCTCAGTCATTTTAGTATGAAACTTGTTGAGGACTAGGAAGGTGAGAACAGATTTCTATTTCCACTTATGAATTTAATTATGTGATGAATTTTTTACCTGGATAGACGGTTGCTGGCGACTCTTCTCAGCCATTCCAGTTTATGGCTTGGTGATGGCTTCTTCATATGCCAAGAGATTGTGAAAATACATTCCGTGGCATAATGAAGTGCCGTGCCAGTTCCACCACAACTGCACTGGTCACTCTCAGACAGGTTGAACCTTTTAAGGTAGGTAGGAAAAGGGCCGTGTTCTGAGAAGAAAATTATATCCTCTCTGATCCAGTTTGTAGGATAAATATATACTGAAGGCAGAATATTGAAGACTTTCCTGCCTGTGTCACCATTGCTCCAATATCCTTGCCATTCTTCTAGCATGTCTTTAGGAGCAGGGCTTTTATATATGGTTTGGGAAGTTTTGTTTGTATATAATGTTGTCCATTTCGAGTTGCGGCCTTTCCTAGTTGGTCTGCTTTTTCGTTGCCTAAATTTCCTGCATGCGCTTTTATCCATGAGATCTGTATTGTTGGTTTTGTAAGCAAGATACCAAAAATTTCTCTTGCTATTTGGTTTGTACTCTTTGGATTAGAAGATGCCATGATGCTAGCTCTATTGTCGACATGTATTTTAAATGTTGTTGTTTGAAACTGTGATGCATATTTTACTGCTTCATATACTGGAGCGAGTTCAGCTTGAAAAACGGTATTGGCATTAAGTTTGGCAGACCATTGGTGGGACCAGGAATCATTTATCAGGACACAAAACGCAGCTCCAACTCAATGTTCTGTTTTTGAGCCATCTGTAAAGATGTTGATATTGGTCATTTGAGATATATTTATTCATTCTTCCAATGAGATTTGGGTGGGATTGAGATGCTGTGAGGGGTGAGTTGACCAGCCAGTTGCTTTCGCCTCTAGCTCTTCTGGTTGAATCTGTTATGTTGTGCGCAAGAGGAATTCTTAAGCGATATATTGATGTTAATCTGGCTTCAAACTGTAATTGCCAGTTTAGGGGAGGGATGCCGAGAATGGTTTGTAGAGCTGATGATGGAGTTGTGCGATATGCACCAGAAATGTAGAGAAGAAAGGGTCTTTGAATGGAGATGAGTATCTTCTTCATTCTGTAAGTTGGATTTAGACACCACGTTGAGGAGCCATGGGCGAGCATTCTCTCAACCACTGTCTTATAGAGAATTCTCCTGTGTTTCTGAGAGATTCCCCATGTGTTGCCAGCGATCCTTTTGAGACTTTGGTGCATTTTAAGGGCCTTTCTCCTTGTTTTTCTATATGTTCCAGCCAGTTTAATTGATCATCAGCATGAATTCCTAGATATTTGAAAGATTTAGATCTCTTTATGATGTCTCCATTCCAAGTGACTCTGGGGCCTCTCGCAATTTTACTGAACAAAATATGGGTGGTTTTTTCCGTGGAGATGGATAGTTGATTATTAGAGCACCAGGCATTAAATCGGGCTATTGCAAGTCGGGTTTCTCTTTGAAGGTTATTTTTTGTGTTCGCTTCGATAACTATTACAAAATCATCTGCAAAGGCTTGGATATGAACATTTTCTGGCCAGACCTGCTTGAGGATTTTGTTGGCTACGAGGTTTCACAGAGCTGGATCACTGCATGATCCTTAGGAGCAACCTTGTTTCTGATCTTTCATAGCTCTGCCTTCTGGAGTTAATAGGGTCACTTTCCTGTTTTCGAGGAGGCTGTGAAAGAGTCTATTGATGTTTAACGGACATGTGCTGGCATCCAGACTCTTAAGTATTGCTTTGTGTTGAAAGTTGTCAAATGCTCCTTTTAAATCAATAGAGAGCACTAAGACATGCTTTCCTTCTCTTTTTGCAGCTTGAATTTTCTTTATTAGCTCATGTATGGCTGAATCGACTGATTTTCCTTCCCGAAACCCATATTGATGTTAACTTAGGCTATTAGTGGTCTCAAGATGGTAAGTTAACCGTTGCGTCCAATTTCTCCAGCACTTTCCCGAGTGTTGGCAGGAGAGAAATGGGTTTATAAGAAGCTGCCAGTCTCTAGTCTTTTCCTTGTTTCTGGAATAAAATGATTCCTATTTTCAAGGAATTTTTGAAGCAACTTAATTCCAAGCACTTATTAAGGAAAATTGGGAAAATATTATGAAAGCGCTTGTGGATTATTTTAATGAGAAGGCTGTCGATTCCATCAATACCGGGAGCTTTACCTGACGGAAGGTGGTCTATTCCCATTGAAATTTCTTGGAGGGAAAATGGAGGGTCAAGTGGCTGCGTTGATATGTTTAAGGGATGATTAGTTGAAATAGCAGGAGATGGAAAAATCTGATCCAGGATGGTTTGAGCTGCTTCTTTCAGACTTTCTTTCGGGTCACTGTTTATCAGGAATGGTATTTGTGATGGAAAAACTGATTTTCGAAAAGCAGCTTTGTAATGCTTTCCATATGGGTTGGAGGCTGTACTGCAGAAATTTCTCCAGCCCGTATTTTTTTGCTTGTTTAATATGCTTTTTGTACTGTTTTTTCCTTCTTGAAGATCTGGCATCTCCACTGCTTTTCAATTTCTGATTATCTTTGTGCTCTTTCTTAATGCTCTTACTTTCTTTTTATGTTCTAACTTCTCTGTCCACCAGTTTGGTTTTGTTAGTAAGAGATGTTTTTTAATTTTGAAGGTTTTATTGCTAACAGACTTGCAGATTTCAAAGCATCTTCATTTGTTTGCAAACCCTCAGACTAAATAATTTCAAGCAAGTTAAAAAATGAATATATTGTATTTGAACATAATAGCATATCCCTACCGCTGTTGCTATTCTACGAAATTTTGGAAGTGGTGGGATGGGGGGGTTACCCGAGTTCTAATTACTTTGCCACATTCGTTGATAAAATTTGCATTAGTTTTCTGTTAAATTAGCTGCGTAAGGCAGGATTAGGTAACCTGGTACCTTCTGTAACAGCCTGGTTAATCTGTCAGCAGTTTCATTATCTTGATCATTGTGTGTCATTGCTCATACAAAAATATTTTTCTTTCAAATAAGATTTGGTTTTCTGTGCCAAGAGTTAAGTATAGACTCAACTTAACTCAAGGCTTTATCTTGTTCATCCAAATGGTTGAAACTGTTCAATGACTTGATCATTTAAATACATGATGCAGTGTTTCGAGTTTCTCTGAAAAACGAATTTTCATCTGTAGAACTTCATCGTCTTGTATGAATTTTTTTGTGTGAGACGCCTTCTATGTTTCTATTTCAACGATTACTTAAATCAAAATATCAATTGGTAAGATACAAATTCTTTGAACAGCGTAGCATAGCTAACTCTTGGTATAAGAATTCGAAAAAATGTTAAACTGTTACATAGAAAACAAACCAAGGCGTATTAGCAATGTTTGATTTTAAACATTTTCCATTACTGATTTCTATTCGTAGTAGCAAAGTTGAATTCCTGCATCAATAAGTTAATTGTACTTTTTATTATTAATCAAGCATTCTAATTCTACGAATGAAGTTTATATTTATGTTTATGCTGTATTCTATGTTTCCTGTTGTGGGGATGTTTGGAATAATACTAGTTTTAATTGTTGATTTTGAGTTTTCACTCCAAAAGTAAGAGTTAATATTGCTTTCATTTGTTGCTGTTGCGCTGTTTTTGAATGCTATAAATATTTCAATTGTCATTTTCAGTGACCAGTTATTGGTACACTAGTCCCAATTTACTTGGAAAGAAAGCTTGATGCTCCAAGCAAAGGCCTTTCTACTAGAAAGAGCTATTAAAGACAAATTTAAGGCAGAGAATATAGAAAACATCGTTGCCTTTGAAATGATAAAATATGTTTACGTTTCATGACTAGCTGCTTAAAAAAGATCTTAATAAGTCTTTAATTTTCCCAGTTATAAAATATTACCTTTCTCAACATCGTATTGTGTCAAGATACATTTATATAAATATGAAGATTACTAAGGAAATTTTGAATATTTTCAAATTCTAGAACATGAGTGTGCATGAATATTGGTTCTAATGAGATTGTTTGCCAATTACTCTAAACTCTTCTATGCTTTTAGGCATACGTTAGGTCGGGCTTAAGTGAACAAAATAAGGGTGGGAGGAAAGAGGGAAAAAATGTTTACATTGAACTTTAAAGAAAATACCGGAACCCCCTTCTAGGCCTCATCATTCAGCGAGATAGAATCGTCAAAAAGTGGTCGGCTGAGGATATAAAATTGAACCGTATTTTAGCTTGAATTGAAATGGTAGCGCTCTGTCTTTGCTCTTATTGAACTGACACTTCCAATACGTTCATTTCCTATTTAGAATTATATTTGAAACAAGGCCCAGTCTATCCTTTCTACCTCGATTGATCTTAATATTTCTCTAAATAGTCATTTCATTAGAAAAAATTATGATTCAAATAAGGTTATATTGGAACGTTTAGATCTTTCACTTTTTATCGAAGTTCTAATTGAACTCGACACTTTAGTCGAAAATGTTCCTTTCAGATGCATTGGCAGTTGTTAAGGAATGAGTTTTTCCAATTTAAATTGGGTATCGTTTCCTTTCTCTTACAGTTGAGAAAATTCTGTTTTCCCATTTTCTATTCTACTGCCACAAATATCCTGGTGCAAATTTTAATCTTACTTGGATATGGTTGATATCTTGAGACTATACTCAAATTGGAAATGATGGCCATGGCTACTTGAATCGCATACTTTGATAGGAAACATTCACTTGTATCATTAGGGGAGGCTTGAATCTTGGTTCGATTTTTAGTCTTTAATATATACTCATGTTCCTCTTTCAATTAAGAGCTCCAACCTCAAGAATTGGTGATACTCGTTCAATTGCAAGTGATTTCTATTGCTTTTTGGAAGCATTGGATTAAACTATTTACATTGTATTATGCATATTGCTGAATAACATGGTTTATACATAATACTAATTGATGACAGCTAGTCAAGGAAAATAAATTCTGCGCCTTACAAAAGTAGTCATACATTGACTGCATATAATGGTTGGTAAAACATTCTCTCGAAGCTCTTTCGATTCTTCTGAAAGGAAGATTATCAAGTTGTAATTAAAATAATTAGAATATAAGCTGTATTAGAAATTATTCCTTATTAATGTTTAGTTATTT
The DNA here is from genome assembly GCA_026289955.1 of Argiope argentata. NCBI lineage: Eukaryota > Metazoa > Arthropoda > Arachnida > Araneae > Araneidae > Argiope > Argiope argentata. Next base: position 1,917,474 of record JAOUZG010031484.1, on the reverse strand, counting down.
AGTTTAATAAGATCATATTTCTTTTTGTTCATGTCATTATTTGTATTGAATTTCATATTAAAATGTGTAAATAAGACTGGGTGATGCTCAAGAATACTTTTTGAAAGTTGATGTATTTTAACAAATTTTGCAAATAAGCTCGACTATAAAAGTGTATTCTATATCGCTAATTATAATATCTTTAACGATGAGAAGTTGTACTGATATCCGGCACTTGGTACTTTCGTTTTCGGTCAATCTTTTTGCAATTTAGCTTTTACTATTAGAAAAAGTTAAACAAGATTTGAAATATGTGTAGTTTAATATTTTTATGTCATTTTCAATTTCATACAGCATAATTTGTATCTTGCTTGGGAAGAGCCCTATATGGTTGCCTTTAAATATGGCTTAATTTTCATTAAAATGCAATATCAACAGAAACTTGATTTTGATAGTTGCAGTTCTTTGTAAATGAGTACTGATAATATTTGATTTGCAACTATTGCAAAATATTAAGATAAAACTTGGCAATATTTCAGTCTAATGAATCGACAATTATATATTTTTAACTTGAAAAATTCCCTAGTTTTTGATTGATTCTAATGCGACTCGTATCAGATGCTATTCAATCGAATCGATGAGAGATGAATGACTTAAAATTTCCAATGATGCAGGCTTGTATGAATTTTTCACAAATAGATCTGGAATAGTTTTCCTTGGAGCATATCCTCCAGATTTTTTATCCAATTGTACATTTCTATAAAATGTCAAATTATAATTTTAAAAAAATATAAAAATAAGCTGTTGCTAAGATTATCTTCATTTCTGCAATAAAAACGAGTCATGAAAAGCTAGAGGCAGCTTGTGTTAATTACATGTATTGAAAGGAGAGTCAATTGTAAGGGTGAATATTTGTTGTTGCTGTTGTACATGTATTGAAAATAGTCAATTGTGCGGCTGTATATTTGTTGCTGCTGCTGTTTCTCAGAGATAGATCAGATCCATGAACTCATTCACCCGAATTATTCATGAATGAGGTAAAGGGCAGATTCTATGGTCGGGGGATCTGGAGCACCGGCTGTGGAAGTCTGACTCAGCTCCAATGCCTGCAGACCTTAGTTGAGCACAGCGGAGTGACCTTGGGTGACACTATCGGGGCAATACACTCCCAATGTACTTCACCTACTCCGCCTAGTACACCCCCTTCCCGGCTACAAGAGCACACTTTGAGGCGGCCTGCAGGATTGGAAGGGGGAATATATAGTAAAACTAGCTTTCCTGCTCTTGTTAGATAGCCGCAGTACGCTTCAACATCTTAAAAATCGATTAAATGCCGGAGACCATACTAGAATTTAGATACACAATAACTTCAAAACCATCTCTCAACATAATCAAATGCATCTTCACTGGTTGCCATCACATGTTGATATTCACGGCAACGAAATGGCTGATAAACTGGCCAAAGAGGGTTGCTTTCAAAATACCCCAACTTCTACTAAGCTGACCTATCAGGAGCTTTTCTCCGTCAAAAAATCTGCTATTACAAAAGA
>JAOUZG010031484.1:1857252-1881565 GCA_026289955.1 Argiope argentata | reverse complement strand
GTGTGTGTGTGTGTGTGTGTGTGTGTGTGTGTGTGTGTGTGTGTGTGTGTGTGTGTGTGTGTGTGTGTGTGTGTGTGTGTGTGTGTGTGTGTGTGTGCGCGTAATATAACGAATATATGCTTTATTCATCGTAACTTAGCAAAGTAAACCGGACCTTCCCTTTTTCCCACAAAGCTGTAAAACCATTATTCTGGAAGGTCCTGATTGCTCTAAAAATGTCATGTTACATATTAAATAAAATTCCTCTTTTCTTCGAAGCTCTGTTAATTAATTTGAAATTTCCTTTATCATAATTTTTATTTAACCTGCAGGAATGTTCTGCGTTATCTGCCCTTTGGGTTTATACGACCGACTACTTGCATATGTGTGGTCTTAAAAATTAATTTTAAGTTTAATAAATGAAAATCTGCGAAATTTAGTTAATACAATAACTAGCTATAAATAAACTCTAACTTGCTAGTTTAAAAAATGAGTAGTGTCTCTATATCAGATATGTTTCACAATTTCTTTCTGAGAGAAACTTTACATATGCAAAACAAATAAAAATTTCCTTCGGTCAACCGGCTAAGGTAGATTGGGTTTTTTTATACATATTAAATTCAGAAATTTAGTTCCAGTCTTTATAAAAAAGGAATTGATTTCAATGTATTTAGCTTAGCCTCGTTCTCAGAATTACTCAAAGATTATTTTGATTTAGTCAAGCATCAAATACTTTTTATTCGGTCCTATAGCCCTATTATCCAAATTTAGTGACGCATTCTTGTGGCAAAAGCATTTTAAGCACATTTTAAGCATTTTTCGCCTACGGATTTTTGTTGACATGATAATAATGTAAAGTTCTTCGATTAGCTGAGTTTTATTATATTCAATATAAAAATTAGTATATTAAGTAGAGTTATTTTATTATATTCTGTAGAGTTATTTCAGTTTAGTTTATCACAATTTTGAGCAGCAGTCAGATAAAGAGAACGACACCTGTCATCCCCTTTCTTCTGAAAATTTCGGAGCCCTACAATCGGGAGTACGTTTATCCAAGACGAATTTAATGAGCAATAAACTTACTCATACTATGGTTCTTTTGGAAAATCGGGCCTCAAACTTGAAATTCTCACGTCCCGAAGGCAAGAACTTATCACAAGCATCACTCTTAAGATATCGATTTTATATATTTTTAAAGGTTAATATTAATTAAAATATTTTAATAGCAAAAAATAATGATTTATTTAAAACTATTTATTAAAGTTATTAGTTTGTTTTTAATTGTGAAGAAAATTAAACCACATAAATAAATATACAGAATAGAAATACTCATTTGTTAAGCTGTATATAATATATATCAAAATAAAAAATATTTAAAAGGGTTTAAGAAAGCCTTTTACTTTTCCACGAGTTACATTCTATAATTCAAAATTATGCAAGGAGATGAGAAAAAAATTGATTTCAAAAAATTTATCATGATAAAACTTTACAGAAAGATGTTTAGTATCTCCATAAAATTGGACTCTAATTAATAATACAAATCTGACTTTCTAAATTTTCTGACTTTCTTTAATATGACATTCGCTTGAAAACCCTCATTTTGGAAATAAAAATTTCTAACGTGATGTCGTAATTTATTGATCATTACTTTCGAAACAATAAATATCATTTCATTATATTAAATTTTTCTAAATTTATCGTCTTTGTAAGCATTTATCACATAATTTTTACGCTTTTCCTAACGCAATTAAAGCTATAACAGATAAAAATCAAAAAATAGTTTTTGTTATTCTCATCTGCACCATTAAGTTTTATTATACTAGTTACTTCAACTCTAAATTTGATTTGGCAAAAAAAAATATTACCTTCATTTAAATTTTTTTAGAGAAAACATTGAAAAAACACTATCGAACCGTTTTGTAGGGAATACGGTTAATAGAGTGTAAAAGATTATATATAATATATAAATTACTATATTTAGAAATGTGTTTAAAAATCTGGTATTCTCCTAAAAGCTTTAGCTGAAAAGAACTTTTTAAGGGTGAAAAATATCTTAAAAGGGTTCTGCCTTAAGTGATATTAACAATTAATATTGTTAAATAACTTTTTTAAACTTATTTCTTCCATTTATAGAATCAATTTTTTTTTATTTTTGTTAAAATTACCTTAACGTTCTTACTTTAAAGTAATTACCGGAAATAAAGCGATAAAGTAATTTTTAGCACCATTAGCTAAATGCATTCTTTATAAAACTATGTTAAAAGCTTTTACTGACAAGTTTAACTTGACGACAAGAAATATGCGATAAAAGATTTTACGCATAAAAAAAGGGAAATTCAGATAAATTTATCCTTTTTATTAGCATAGAATTTCGCGTTTCAATAAACATAAGCAAAAAGGGGAGTTGATGTTGCTAATATTTTTAAGTATTGGATTATCTATATATAGAAAAAACGCTTTACGGGCATATATTGCAAAGAAGATTGTGTGTGTTTTTTCATTCTTTGATTATTTTAGATTGCTTTTCTTAAAGTGCTTTTATTACAATCAATTTAATCTTTAATTACCAATTTAAACAAAATTATTTTGAAAAGAAATTTATTTTGTATTTAAATTATAGCAGCTTAACCTTTTTGGAGATCAGCTCTTAGAATATTAGCTGTATTTAGTTGCAATTAAATTCCCTATGCATAATTTTCTTGATGCTGATGTCGTGTCCGCTTTTTACCATGGAAAGAAGGGTGCAATAGCTTCTGAGGGTATGGACCCCTAAACAGAAGTCTGACTTCTAGCTCATATGAGTATGAAACACAATCCCACACGCTTTCACAGCCCCTTTTTACAGGGGAGGGAGCACATTCACACATCTCACAGATAGAACACAGAAGAACAACCATGCCCGAACCGGGACTCGAACCCGGGACTCACAGAACACGAAGAAGACGCGCTACCTCTGTACCAGAAAGCCGGCCATAATTTTCTTGTATAAGGCTTTTGCACAATATATTCAGGCAACGTTGATTGATCTGGTGGTCCCCTTACTATGCTATAAACTTTTCTTGCAAATACTGATGATTTAGGGAAGTTTTAGTAAATATTTCCCGATAACAATAAAATTACTTTATATTAACCCCTTAAATGTGGTGTCAGACATCAAAAAATTATATTTCTTAAATTTATACACTACATTAAGTTATTCATTGACGTTATAATTTGCTATATATAATTTGTTATAATTTACTTATGTAGAATGTTAAGTTCTTCAACAATTATTTTCAAGCAACTGATTATAACACGCATAAAAACCATATTATTTTAATAACCTTACACATGTTCTGTATATTTGTACTTGAATATTCTTAATGAAACGAGTCCCATTACATCATAACGCCGTTAAAATGTGTCTTAATAATTTATTTCAAATAATACGTGGGGGCCGCTGTGGTCTAGTGTCAAGGTCTCGGCCCTTGAGCCGTAGGGTTTCAGGTTCTAGACCCGATTTCACCGAAGAATTGCCGTCAAAAGGGGTTCGTTGCACTTCAAATCTGTCAGGCCAAGCGTCCTCCCGCTGGTGTGGCGTGGAGAGGGAGGTTCAAGATCAGATGTCATCCTCGTCATCTTACCGCTGTTCAAAATTACGAAGACCGTCCCTAAATAACCTTAGTGTTACTTTACAACGTGACATTAATACAACTAAACTCAAATAATACGTTGTTGTTGTATGCGATAAAGTCCGCAATCAAATACCGAAAGTTATATATTAGAGACAATAGCCAGATTAAAAAAATGTATTAAAATAAACAGTGACTGCATACAAGAATGGTCAAAGACTTTCTATTAGAATTTTCAAAATTTCTTTTTTATTAAAAAGTCATAAAAAATGTTTCACTAACTATTGTTTAATAAAATAATTAGTCTACATTTATTTTCTGTGTGGAAACATTTTGGACTGTATCTTATAAGCATTGCCTGTAACGATTTTGAATGAATTGATGAATATAAAAACATATTATTAAGTTTTTGCTTGTATGCTATAAAGTTGATTGTGTATATAAAGTTGGTGCTTGTATTCAAGATTTACTACAAAAATCATCTAATAATCTAATGATCTAAATGCTTGCGTATTGTTGCTTGTATACTATAAAGTTGTTGCTTTAACAATACTATAAAGTTGTGGAAAAATTATTCGCATTTTGCTTATTTTAAACGATTAGATGTAAGAGAAATGAAAGATCTTTAGAATGAAAAAATGAAAGAAATTAGATTTAATTAGTGTACGAAAATTTATGAATATATATATTTATTACAATTTTGCATCGAAACATTTAACATATCAAACAAATATTAATTATTAATTTTATTAAAACGTACACTTGGGACAATTTCTATAACACAAAAAATTAAATAAAATTCATGGTTTATTTATTATTTTAGAAAGAAATTTACCCAAAGTAATTAATGAATTTAAAAACTTTAGATTTTTGGTGAAGTTTTGAATCATTGATTTGTTACAAACAAATCAACTAAATGTAAAATAAATTATTACTAAATGTCTACTGAAATAAAAATTGTACGAAAAGCTACTTTTTATTTCAAATGTTTAAAATTTTAAAAAATTGCTATGTGTAACTAATTGAGATTAATTAGAACTCAGGTTTTGGACATTTGTTACTTTGTAGACAGATTAATTGGAATTGCAACTCCGGATGTTATTTTTATGTTCTTTTCTTTTTGAACTTTCACCTTGAAGAAAGATCAATTGTTTCGTTCAGATCGATTATCAGTCAACAAAGATTCAATCGATTTACTGTAAATCCATTGAACCAAGGAAAATTTAACAGCTATAATATTTATAACACATAGAAGGAAATCTGAAATACCAACTTCTTGTTATTGCAGTTTTGTATTTTTTTTTAAACGATATTGAATTATTTAAGATGCAATATTGAATTTAATACTTCTAAACATGTTTTTCCAATTTGTAGCATACTATCCAAAATTGCTACTGTAAAAAACTAAAATATTCTTTCTGCACAATGAATTTTTTTTCATTGAGAATTCATTTATTTTTAAATAGTATCAAGTAATTTGGCTTAAAATCATAAATCAATCATCTATCTCTTATTTTTGTGGCAAGTTTGCAACAGTTTTACTTTGAGAAATCAAAATTAAAATTTATTATCAAGAATTTTCACACTTATATATTGTATATTTTTATATACCTGCTACAAAAAATATTAGCTATATTTGTATATTTTATATGCAAATATAGAAAATATTTTATCTATTAAATTGCTTTATCTTGTTATATTACTTCATACGTTTTTCTTTTTTTATCATATTAGTAAAAAGAAATATATCTATAACAATTTTGAATATTAGATTTGAAAAAAATCGCTCTTTTCATCGTATATTTTTCATAATTGTATTTATCAAATAAATAATTTGGTTTGTTATAGGTACCGAATTTTTTGTCTTTCTCTCTGAAAATTTATTATTAAAACACTGTATCTTATTTAAAAATTCAATTGCGCGTCTAAGATGCCAAATATCTAAGCTAAAAAGCTGAATAAAATAATATTTATAAACACTGAAAAGTGAAAATGAATCAGAAGCCTCTCGCTCAAAACTATTTATCTGATTTTTTTAATCCATATTGAATATAAATGTAATTAACTGGTTATTATGTATAATCATTAAAGATAATTCATAATCACTGCTAAACTTATTAGGAATTGTGAATAATTACTTGCAATTATATACAATCATCAGTTTTTAAATTTACTATTATATATACTTTCATAATGATGTTTATATTATATACATCATTATGCAAGTATTACTATTTTATTTATTAAAGCTTGCATTTTCTTACCAAGCAAATGCTTGTATTAATGTGATGATAAACAGAATTAATTGAAGGATAAATATAATAAATTGTAAGGATAAACATGTTTATTATCGCACTAACAATACAGGAATTTAAATTTCCCCCTCTATTTTAATCAATTGTAATCTACAGAGATTTATTATTAATGGTATGTAGTAAAATAATATACGTTGTCTAGCCCTTAATCCCAAAGTTTTAAAAGATACCGTAAGTCAATTATTTAGTTTAATATTAGTCGCTTACGTTTATAAATTTAATGCGCAACAGAATAAATTTAACGAGTCGGAAGATGCGAGAAGTTGAGAGGAATATCTCTTTGGGATATTTATCTCCAGTGAATTATCCTTGAGAATGATACACTTTGAGCGGTTCTGATTGTTTATCACTAAATAATAGTTGTTTATTCCAAATGTCATATATGCATTATATTGGGTTGTTCGAAAAGTCATTTCGTTTTTTTTGGTGAAAATGATCCTCGTATAATGAATAATTATTTTATTAAATTATATATCGCCCATTCTGATCCAAAACCTTTTGCCATCTTTCTGGTAGAGGCATGATTCCACGCTCATAAAATTTTTGGTATTTGCTGGAAAAAAACTAATCCAAGGTGATTTTTGACGTCTTCATTTGAGACTAAGGTTTTACAGTCCAAAAAATTTTGCATTGACCGGGACAAATAATAATCTGAAGGAACCAGATCTGGATAATATGGTGGAGTGGTTCATTTTTGTGACATTTGATGAGCGAATCACAGACTTCAATGTGACAACACAAATTTCTCTCCGTGAGGACATGAAGAACTCAAATATCGAGCTTCGAGGTTAAACCCAGGCCTTTCAGGTGGTCATAAACAGTTGAATTCAATAAATTTAGACTCTCACCGATCTCTCGTGTTGTTGTTCGCCGGTTTGCATCAACTATTACCTTTATCGTGTCTTTATCAGCTTCAACCGGCCATCCGGAACGTGGTGCATCTTCGACATCAAAATTGCCGGATCGAAATTTTGTAAACCAGTTCTGACACTGTCGTATTGTCAACGCATCTTCTCCATACACATCGGTTAATTTCTTTCTGGCTTGAACAGCATTTTTACCTTTCCTACAGGAAAAAAGTGAAATATGACGAAATTGCTGCTTATTGCTTTCCCTATTTAAAAGGGCATCTACCAAAAACTACTGCGCAAAATCAATTGAACGTTTTCACAAACAAGTATTGCTATATCACCTCTCAAAACATACAATGATTATACGTCTTAAGTGTGAAGTTGGAATAAAAAAAATACAATTAAATCCTTTGTCGAGAAAAAACGAAATTACTTTTCGAACGACCCAATATATGACATTTGTGCATATGTCATATATGCTTAATTTTTTTTATTTCACATTAACATAGTAAGAGAAAGTATAGTAATTGTCAAAAAAAATTCAGATTCTAGATTTTGACAAATTTTTACGTGTTATAACTTCCTGAGTTTGAAAAATGCATTTTTGGGAAATATGCAGTTGACTGCGTTTGCCTGTGACCAAGATAGCTCATAAGTGTTTGGAGCTAGACGGTTGTAATTTTGGTATTTAATCTTACACCAAATTTTATACTTCAAATTTTGAATAAAATCTGTTCAAAGGAATACAATCTGTCTGGTTGTTTGAATATAAGTTAACACTATGAATGCGAAACGAAAAGAACTAAATGGATAAAATCCAACACCCAAATATAACATCTATAATGTAGACACTTGTCCAACTTTGATCAAAATCAAACTTCTGATTGGCTGTCTGTCAGTCTATCCATTCAAAAACTTGAGAAAGCTATAATTCAAAAACGCATTGATTTAAATACGTCAAATATGGCGTGGAATTTTGTGGGTATAAGTGCATTTTTGTTTCAATCTGTTGAGAAAAACCTTTTTACAATATAAAATCCTTTTTTGGATAATATTAACTCATTATGAACGCCCAGGGATTAATCACCAAATACCTCCCCAAGGGTGGCGCTTTATATTGACTGAAATGCACAATTCAGGCAAAAGTTTGATATTTCGTAACTATTTTATGCCAATGCCATCACAAGTCATTTTCTAACATTATAAGTTTACTAAACAGTAAACAAGAAAGTTTTGGGGAGATACTCTCACTGGTCATTACTAGTATATCAAGTTTTTGTGTAGAATAAAGCCTTTTATCCCTTATTGATCTTATTGAATTTTTTGCCATAGAATCCACGGAAGGAGTTCGGACTATTAACATGGCAATACTTAAATTGATACTACCAAATGGCTTCATGTAAGATTTTTTTCTATTTTTCCATATCAATTGAAAGGTGATGATGTAGATTTCTCTTATAAAAAAACACCTTTAAGGAAACACAAGGTGAGTATGAAGATTCTTTTTATTTACAAATTGATTGTCTGGAAAGTTATAGCATTATACCATTAGCATCTCGCTTATACAGATTCTGTTGTTATAGTTACTTATGGCACTTGCCATGGACAAGCCCCCGCTTATTATATCAGCAGATTTTAAGCCTAAAGAGCTTCTCTTGTTTGAAATAGCGCCAACTAGGGCCGAAAGTACGACTTAGCTACACACTCATCACATTCGCTTGCACAACCCCTTTTTACAGGGGGGCACAGTCCCACATCTCACAGATAGCACACAGTAGAACAACCATGCCCGAACCGGGACTCAAATCCGGGACAGCCAGAACACGAGGAAAACTCGCTACCTCTGAGCCAGAAAGCTGGCGCAGATTCTATGATGTACCCCGATGATTAACCTTGAATTGCCCCAATGAATCTCAACTTATATAAATAACTGCCATAAGAAGCCCATTCTAATATAAATGAAACTCATATTTTTAGATATTAACACAATTTAGTTTCTGAATTTAATATTCAATATAACATACCTTGTTGGAAAAGCTAAACATCAAAATTAGCCAGAAAACTTTCTTCATTTTATTCTGTAATCTTTAGAAAAAAATTTAAACAATAAACAATCTTAGTCTCTTTAACAAAATTCAAAGCTATTTTTGAAAAATAATTATTTGTTACTTAAGAATCAAACTAAACATTTAGAAAAACGAAAATAACTATATCCTAGATTTTGAATTCTTGATACAGTTTTCAAAACTTATTTTCCAGTCCCATTTAAAATTCAAAAGAAATAGAGCAAAACAAAGTTTCTTTCATACGTTTTTTTGTGGACTACGTGTCCAGCTTGAAGATCGTGGTCTCTTAGAAGAATACAAAAAGCATCATTGGTTCCAAAAATCTAAGCAAAATGCAAAACGTGATTGAGATAAAAAGCTTTTTCCCTTTCTGTGAAAACTTTTACCAAATAGAATTTCAACTTTTTACACCACTCATGGCTTTGTCTTATAAACATATACAGAACAAAAGTTGCAAGTTTGTATTCTACTATTATTACGTTGGAAAATATTCAAATAGAAAAAAACCGACAACAGAATACAATTTGGATATATTTTCTCTATATTAGAACACTATTAAAATGCTGTATATGAGTTTATATAATACTTCCAACCTGCTGTTTCTAATTAAGTTGCCTTGCCTCTTATTTTTACTTGTTCATTTATAAAATTAAAGAGTTGTAACATGCTAATATATTACTGGAGACAGAATTATCTCTTGAAATACCATATAATGTCAGGAAAGATGCAATTATTTTTTTCCTGCTTGGAAAAAAAGATATATGTCCTCCTTAGTAGAATGTGAACTCGATTTTAATTTTATGTTTTTCAAATGTGCTTCGAAATTTTCATGTAATCGGGTTCCGAACTTTTAACTTTGGTATTGAATTCTTGCTACATTAGCTTATATCGTAGGTTTTAGATTGCATTTTGTAAAGCCTATTAAGACATTAGATTTTCTATTTACCATAATATAATTATTAATTTTACAACTTAATAAAGTAGTATTACAGATTTCTAGTGAAAAAATAATGTACAGGATGTCCATAATAAAACGACCCTACTTTAAAGTTGTCTACAGACGAAACTATTGCTCAGAAAGTTATGAAATTTTATATAGGACATAATGAAGGGATGGGAATTTGTTTGAGAGAATATAAAAATGGTTCATTTTCCCATCAGAGATACTTTTTCAAGTGAATAACACATTTAGTATACTTTTGACAAATTTAATTACGACAAAACATGTTCAAAATGACGGCCATCATTTTCCACCACCATCTTTAACCGCAAGATAGCATGATCCCCAATTCACCACAGCAAGCACGTCAATGCCTTTCGAGCAGAATTTTCATTCAAGATGGAGCTATTCAACACATTAGCCGCTGTGTAAAGGACGTTCTCCATAATCATTTTGCAGAAGAACGTGTCATTAGCTGTCAATTTCGTGATATAGTGCCTCCTGCGTCTCCAGACCTAAATTTTGACTAAATCTGGCTTTAATCCAATAAATTTTGGCTTTAGGGACATTTAAAACATCTGATAAGTCGTGATAATCCATAATCTTTACTTGATTTAAAAAGTAGCATCTTACAGCATGTTCTTACTATTTCCCAGAACACACTACGGTCAGCCATGGAACATGCTATCTTACGATTCCAGATGATAGCGGAAAATGATGACCGTGTTTTGTTGTAATAAAAATTGTCAAAAATATGCTAAATATATAATTCATTTGAAAAAAACCCCTGCTGGCGAAATGTTGAACTATTTTTTTTACTCCCTCAAACAAATTTCTATCCCTTTATTATATTATATACAAAATTTCATAATTTTCTGAACAATATTTTCACCTTTAGACAACTTTAAAGTAGGGTCGTTTTATTATGGACACCCAGTATTTAAGTGGAAAGTAATGGACCTGATGATTAAATTTCTTCAAAATAAAAAAACGAAAGTGGTTAATGTTATTTATAGGAATTTGATAAAGCTATTATTTTGTTAATAAATAAAAACCTGAAAAGCAAATATTTATGAAATCTTTTTTTTCGAATGCAAAATTAAACAATGTTTTTTTTTCAAAATTAGCTACTTTTGAATCAATTGTTGTTTGATTCTTTTTATCTATTCCCAACTTCGTATTATTTTTTAAAAAATTCCAGTTAAATTAGTAGCGAATATTATCCAAATTTACATATGTATATTCTGACTGTTAGTTTTAATTGTTCAACTTTACGTTTCTATAGATAAAGGCAATAAGGAATCAGATGTTATCTCCCTTCCATGTTTAGGCTTCGAATTAACAAAGCAGAACGGAACTTAGTCAATTAGTGTTTACATTTTGTTATGCAAAAACTGAGGAAACTGCAATTTCTAATATGATCCCTTTTTAGTGAAGCAAACCACTAACCTTTCTTATATCTCCATGCTATAATTTGAAATTCAGAGCTAACTTTGTGCATCTGAATGACAGTTTTTTTAAAGCAGTAATTTTAAAATAATGTTGGATGCTCTATTATTATACTTTTTCCATTCCCTAAGGTTATTTCAGGATGGATATTATTATTCTAATACATGCTCAAGTGACTAGAACATCCCCTCTTTCAAAAACTCCATATAACATTTGAAGGAGAGTGTTGGATTCACAGTGCTAGACTTCATATATCTAGTCCATATTTTTGAACAGTCTTTAGTGAAATTAATTTTTGAAGTTGTAGCCTTCAGGCCCTGAAAGTTAAATTTTCATCTCTAAACTATCTTGGTCTAGTAGTACACTGTATAACAATGAAAAATCATTAAATAATGCAAATTTAATAAATCAATAAATTTCTTAGGAAGAAGACTAAAATTCTTATAAAAAGTTTACAAACATTCTATGTGTCATCACATGGAACACAAGAAAACTGATGTGGTCACATTTTTTCCTGAAACTTAATTGGACTCGTTTGGGCTTTTAATAATTTTTTTCTTAAATGTCTAAATCCAAAATTAAGTTTAAAAAAATGCCCTAAATGTCACAATCCACAGTTAAAAATTATTTTCTAGAGGTATTCATTTTTCTTCGAAAAATTTGCTTCAGATTTTAATACACGCTTCTATATTGTAACATATTTTGTTTAAGTTTCGAATGATTTGTTTAAAAATTCTACGTTATAAGGAAATAACTTATTAGAAAATTTAGGATTTTTGTAAAAAAATGCTTTTTTTCTTACACATATATTCTATAATTAGAAAAATGCAATTATTTCGCAAAGCAAATATAAATAATGATGATTATAAAATTGTTATCAAATTTTTATGTAATGAGGGATACTCAAATCATTCTTTTCTTCATTCTTTTCTTAAGCTTATGACGTGCTCTCTTCATTAAATATCCATTTTGAAATGTAAATCCCTCTTTTAACACACTTCTAATAAATAATATTTTTAAACTCACATTTTTCAAGAGCGCACTTTCAAAATGAGAATTAATCCTTAAGTAGAAGTTTATTGATTTCTTAGTAAAAGATTTCTTTCCAACTTTTTAAAAGAAATTCGATAAAAACTGATAATTCAAAACTATGCAGATTCTTTTAATCACACAGTGTATCAAACTTTTTTAAACTTCATAAATTAACTTAAAAAATGGAGGAACGATATTGTTTTTGTAAATATGTACTCATTATTTAAAATTTGAATAATAAATAGGCATATATTTATTGAAAATATTTACTTTGGATAATTTTGCTAAGATAAGACATTTTGTTTTTAACATTTAATATTTAAGAAACATTTTTGCACATTTACTTTTCAGAGTTATTAGCTAAAATAAACATCGAGGTATTTACTGAATACAAATAATTTCCTATTTAATAAATTGGCCGTAGTTATTTTGGGTTTTAACTTCGTTTTTACACTGAATTTATCTTGCCCTGAAAGCAAAGCAAACAACTTTCTTGCTCTTTAAACATTTTCTTAAAAGAGAATCTCTCTTCTTATTTAAATTCGTATATACATGTTTGAATAAGAAAAGCGACATTTTTTAACATTCAATTAAGGCATAAAAAGAAGAAATATTACTTTTTAAATAAAAATAAGTATTAAGTAAGAAATTAGTTTAAGTGAATATTTAAAAGTTAGTTTATATTTTATTTTTTAAGTAACTATGCATAGTATCAAAAAAAACTTTAAAGACATTTGTAACTAACTTTTAAAAAAGTTTACTTAAATTTCAGTTTCGAAAATTTAAATAAAAAGTTTTTATAAAATAATTTTTTTAAATAAAATAAACCGTTTTTATTAAAAAGACTAAAAGCTTTCATAAAACTGTGAATTAAAGGTAATTCAAGCTTTCATAAAACTGTGAATTAAAGGTAATTTAAGCTTTCGTGCTGTTTTAATTAAACTTAATACAAATTTTAAAAAATTATAATATTTCCCATATTTACTTACATATTCCTGTGTTTTTTCCTACAGTATTGCTACAGTAAGACATTCTTTCTTGAATATGATTAAAAAGTTTTATTGAAACAGTTTATTCTTACAATAGTAAGCTTTCACTCTAAAATATTATTTAAATTAATTAAATAAAATTTAATGTTAGGAATGATTTATATTAAAAACGCAAGGTAGTTAGGTATATAACACTATACATATATAATATTGGTTTCAAACTTGAAGATCAAGATAAAAATTGAGATACATCTATATATAATATGCATGCTTAAAATAACTTTAGCTCAGTAAATATTAGGCTAGGCAAAAAAAGTTCTATGCCCCATCCAAAATCCTGAAGAACACCAAATTCTTGATTAATTAATAACTGTGTCTGTATTTGTGTATCTAAATTCATCTAGAATATGTTAAAAATACTCATATCGATTTTTAGAATAATTTTTTCTCTTACTTTATGACATCTTTGCATTAGGCACTATAAAAAATTTCTTAACTTTCTGAATAATGACTTCTTATTCAGACAATATTAAATTAAGGTAGTTTAACTATAGACCCTCAGTTTATTTGACCATCATACTGTAGGATAGGCGAAAAAACTTTGAAAAGAAATAAAGTATTGCTACTAAGGAATGGTAAATGCCATTTGGAGGAAAGCAAAAATATATTTAATACCGGTTTTGGTGTTATGCTAAAACGCAAGTTGATGCATTTTAAAATGTATATCTATGTAGTAAAAACAAAAAATTTCATAAAAAAAACATAATAATGCAAAAAAAAACTTATTCCTCTATAATTTTGTGTTTTAAATAAAGCTGATAATAACAGGTGCATTGAACAACTTTTTAATCCAATGGCTTCTAATAAATTACAAAATGTTTATGAATAAAAAATTTTAAAATGCCTGAAGTAATTTTTTCCTTTAGGGTATTAATAATTATTAAATAAATGATAAAAAGTACATTCAGATAAAGATTGCAAATTCCACTCATAAATAAATAAATAAGATTATTTAAATTATCTCTAATATCTCCACTCAACTAAAATTTAAACACAACGTAAATACAGTTTTTAATTAATAAACAAATGACTTCATTTTGCGAAACTTTAACTGAGTTTTTTATTTCCTTTTATATTTATCATGGAAAATTCAAACAATAACTGAACAAAAGATTTTTAAAATTTTTTCGTATTCAAACTGTAAATTTCATCTTTATTTATATAGATTATACATATCTTTATCTTTCATTAATTTCTTTATATATTACACTATTGAAAAATATTTTTTTCTCTAAGCCTATTCAATTCAATTTATATACAAAACTAATTTCATTTTTCAAATGCTTCAAACAAAAAAAGATATATATTATTCCTCTGTTGACTACATATATTTTGAATATTACTAAATCAATTTTTTTTAATCTACAATGAAAAAAATTTAAAAACTGTAATCTAGAAATTTTTATAGAAAATTAATTATTTTTATTTCTTTTCTGGAAATTATGTATAGTTTTCTTCTTAAAAATCGTCTTTTTCAAGGGAAAAAATGATTTTTTCAATTTTTTTTCTTTAAAACTGGAAGAATATTTCTAGTTGCATACTTTTCTAAACGTTCTTCTACGAAAGAATTTTGTTCGTACATTTAGTGACAAAAGGAAGACGGGGGATTTTGTGTTGCTTTTGTTCTTTTGAAATCGTATTTATCTTCGAAAATATAATTCTTTAATCATTTTTTTACTTCATCAAAAATCTTTCAGCCACCTCAAATCTAACTGAAAAATCCTCGTTTTATTATATTTTTCTATTGACGCTTCTTTTGAAATTAACAAAAGTAGACAGCAGATAACATTAATTTCTTAAATAAATTGCAGAGTAAACGAGCAATACCTATAAAAAATATTTGCTTTTAATATTTCTGAGAAAGATAAAAAAACATATTTGGAACCATTTTTATTACTGCAGTAAATAGATAATTTTTGTTAGATGTATAAACTTCAAAGATGGAAAACTTAAAACAAAATTATAATTTTAATCATTCTTCCAACAGATTTTAATTTTTCATGACTAAGAACATTCTTTTCTATTTTATTGTAGCTGATTTTTAAATATTTTTAAGCTTTTTAAGCATTTACGTTTTACTTGGAAGCCCCCATTTTTTAAAAAAACCAAAATATTCTGCTTTTTACTTTGCGATCAAAAACATGTTTGCAAAATTTTCTTCATTCATTATATCCTACTTTTCAGCTTTAATCTTACTAATAATTCATTATTATAAACATTAGGGAATCGTAAAATAAAATTCGCTATTCACTTATAATTTGAAATCAAAATTTGTACACGCCTAATTGATTAGATGATGCAGTTATGTAAAATTAAAATTTCATGTTTTCATCTGGGTAACTTATTTGTAAAGAATTTTGTAAACTAATACGACAGGAATAATGGAAAACCATGAAAATTGATCATAAAATTTCGATGTTACAAAAGCGAAAGATTTCAATAAAAGTTTATAAAATAGTAATTTTTATATTTTTCCAGAAGAATCAAAACAAAAAAATTGAAGGTAACTTTAAAAATGCGAACTCGTTAAGTAAAGATAATTGTATTATATTTTTTCTTGATTTTATAGTGAATTAAAATTTTTATGGGAATTAGAAAATTCAATAAATGAAGTCGAGTTAAACTTTTATCTACACTGAATCTAAAAGTAATCTAGTTCATTTTAAAATATAAAAAATTTTAATTGCGCTTTTGTAGTATTGCACCTTATTTCATAAATAATATATCTTCGATTTTTATAAGAATCTCAAATTGCTATTGGTTATTAATAATTTTTATTTCTTGATTTCTTTTCTGCCTAATATAAATTATATTTAGTATTAAATATAACTTTTTTCTTCTTAACTTCTTAAATTTCTCACTTAAAATTTTATCAGTCATGCTTTAAGATCTAAATTTCTATTTTCATAATTTAAAAAAAAAAACAATAAAAAAATTTGTAAAAATTTGTAACAATTTCTTGGTGGTCAATTATTTAACTTCTAAAAATTCTGAATATTTTATAATTAAAATTTGAATCGATGTTTAAAAGACAACTTTCATATTAAGAAATTTGAATCTATGTTTTGCTTAATTAAGTTTGTCGTGTTTACATAATTTATTGAATTTATGTCAGTTCTTAATTATTTATTGAGAAAATTTGTCCATTAAAAATGCAATTGTTTGCTCAGAAGCGCAATTAATTGATAATTCTATTCAATTGTAACTGTAAACATGAGAGTGCTTTTATTAAAAACAAAACTAATGCGTCATATAAATATGTGTATAAACATTTCAGTGGTAAATGAAAATATTTGTTATTTCTAAAATAATGCTGAAGTGTCTTAATTAATTCCTTATCGCAAACTCGGTATATTTTTCTACTTTAAAATTTATCTATTAGATTACATTTCATGGTAACAGCATACACGTTGTTTAAATTACTTTATTTACTCTGAGTATAATTAATATTCATCCTTTTTTTATCTGAAAAGCTTGTTGATTATATTTTTAAGAGATATTTACTGGGGATTGTATCTTATGTATCTCTAAAAAATGAAAATTACAGGAAAGTTAATTTATTTCATTTTGTTATTTCTACTGAAAATAAATTACAATGCGCATTAATTTTTTAAAAATTTATTTCATCGAATAAATAGCATATATTCAATTGTACCACAATGAAGCATCAAATTTAAATACAAGCGTATAAGACTATGGCATAGTTTTTTATTTTGGCGATGTTATTATTTCTTTAACTTATTAAACTTCATTAATATTTTTTGCACTCTTTTCAAGTAAAAAAAAGGGATTTTTAAGAAATTGTGCATATTTAAAATTTTAAAACTTCAATAATTTGTGCAAACAATCTTATTGCTAAAGACCAATTAACAATAAAGTGGTATTAACATTAAACAATAAAGTGGTATTTCAAACTGTTCTAACTATAGTATCATTAAGGTTTTGTGATATTCCAACAAATGAGCGTTCAGCGTCCTGGCATAGAGGTAGCAAGTCTTCCCCCTTATCTGGGTGTCCCGGGTTCAAGTCCCAGCTCTGACATGGTGGTTCTTCTATGTTCTATCTGTAAGGAGTGTGAATGTGCCCTCTTGTAAAAATGGACTGTGCAAGCAAGCGAATGTGATCAGTGAGTAGCAAAAGTCCTATTCTTGGTCCTAGTTGTCGCTACTACAAAACAAGAATCGCTGATTAGGCTTAAATCGCTGACTACCTCAGCACCCTTGACCATGGCAAGTGCCATAAGAAACAACAACAACTACGACGACAATGAAGAACTGATATAAATAAAAACATTATTTCAAAGTTTACTGTCATACCATTGTAAATTTCTGTTTCCCATTAAGCGATAAATCAATAAAAAACATTGTTATATACGTTGATTCAATATTATTAATAAATAATTATGGCTGATCCAAATATATTACAATCGCAATTCAAAGCAAATCGAATCTCTCTATTCGTTAGCATCGTGTTGAAATTTTCTCCAATTAATTATTTCAAGACAAAAATTCTTTGATGTTCTTAAATAAACATCATTTGTCATTTATACTTAAAGTGAGTTTATAATTAATCTTCTAAACTTCGCATTCAGTGAATGGAAACTGAAGGCACTTAAGGAAAATCGGAAGCTTTTACCCATAATTCCTTGATTTGTCGTTGCTTAATTAATCTCTTGTTATTACGCGCTACAGGATATTCTTTAGATATCGCTTCAAGAAATAATACTACTTAATGAAATTTTGAAGGTAGAAGTAGCAGAGAATCACGTATTTCTGGAAACTGCATGGAATCTCAAGAACTAAGAAACAGTTCCATACATACTTCATTGATGCACATAATTAACAGCTTAATTCTAACATTCATTTAAAAGTCAGCACTTAAACATGCCGCTCCAGACAAAAGATACTTTAATATACAATTTGATACAAAAATACACATTTTGAATTCACAAATTGAAAATACCAGATTAATTTTTAGACAACATTCTGTTAGAATTAAAATTTACTAATGGAGTATTACTTTGATATTCCGGATTTTGAAATTTAAAAGCTTTCTAATTAAATTTAAATTGCTTTTCTGGATTTGTAACTTTGCTTTAAGATATTTACAGTTCTGATCTACTTTCTTTGAAATGCATAAAATCTTAACACCGTGTCAAATCAATACTCGTTAAAATCCCAAGTTTGGTAAGTAAATAGATTTTACAAAGTTTTATTGTTTTGTTTTGTTAGAAATTAGCAAGAAAATAAATCAACTCCTTCTCCACAGCGAATTTGTTTAACTATTGGTGAATAGAACAATTTTTCGATCAACATTTGAAATATTTTTCCACCTTTTAAAATGAGATACAGTTGATATAGTAGAAAATATTCTGCCACAGTATCAGACAATCATATGTTTAAGAATTAATCTCTGCAAAGCTCTGTCATAGATCAAGTACAAGTACAAAAGTCAGCAATGTGGTTAAAAATTTCTTAAATATTGCAAATTTTTTTTATCTATTTTATCTATAAGTAGCCTAATTTTTTTTAATTTTAAAACCTTATATGCTGTTGCATTTTAAAAAATTAAATAATATGCATATAATATAAATTTCCTCTAGCTTTGTCAATCATAATTTTTGTAAATGGTGAATTATTATTTAGCAAATTAAAATATCACAACCTTCATTCCACATAACATTAATTACACTAACATTACGTTTAAAATCAACACTAAAGGCCATTTTGATACTGACTTCATAGTTTTAAACTTTGATCAGATAACGAGAATGACAGTAGAGTTGGTCTTCCCACTTCAAGCATTCACAATATATCAAGCGAAGAACATTTGGACCATGATATCAAATTTATCATTTACGTATATGGAGAAATTTTAGGAGTTTTAGGTTATGAACATAGAACTCTCTAGATTTGAAAATGATGCTTTACCACATGGCCATGATGATCCTTCTAAATGTTAGGGAGTAAACGTCTTTTATGCGTTAAAAAGCAAAAAAAATACACTTTTAAATACCTCATAACAAATATTCACGCATTCACCAATTTTTTCACCAATTTATTATAAAAAATTTAGGAAGTTAGAAAAGAATTTAATTTAGTAACGTTTCATTTCATAATTAAGATTTTTGTTCTCGTGTTCCGCTTTACAACGGAAAGGCGGGTGCAGTAGCATCTGAGGGTATGGACCCCTGAGCACCCGAATAACGATCACCTTTGACTCAGTACCCCCAGTCGTATAACTCCCGGCATGGAGAGCTTTGCGGCCAGGTTCGAACTCGCAGCACGAATACAATGCCCTACCAACCAATGCTATCCCGACTAACAATTACAACTACTATTAAGACGAGACTACCATTAAGACAAGAAAATTAGTTTTTGAGTCATTAATAAAAAATAATGAATTAATATTGGAATAAACTGTATTAACATCAAATGTCATCTACTACAAGTTTTAAAAAATTTACTTGAACTTGATTGGATGAATAAAAAACGTTTTATTAACGATTGAAAATTTAAACAATATATATATATGGAGAGAGAGAGCTAATGGTAGGAATAGAGAAATAGCTAAATTTCTTATGAATTGATTGTTGCTAATTCTGAGTGCGTCGCCAGTCACAGTGTTTTGAAAAAAGAGTTTCAAATCGCATGATGGAAAATATTTAAAAATATATTTTATCTATTTAAATTTTATAATCATTTATTTAACTAATAACCCATCTCTATTTATTTCTAATAATAAAAATGTAAAATTTGAAATTGAGTGACAAATCTTAACCAAAACTGCAAAAAAAGTAAAAAAGTAAAAAAGCAGAAATGTTCACTGAAAGGAATATTTTTAACCCATTAAACCTTTTTACGTTTAACTGAATAATTCAACAATCTGGAACATAAATTAAAAGATAAATTCATGTTTAAAAAACCTTTTGCTAATACATTATTACCAGATAATATAATTTTCAAAATATCATTAATTAGTTTAAAAATTCCAGTAAATAAGTAAACACTTTCAGTACTTAATTTTTATGTAATAAGAGCTCATTATTTATAAAGGGTTTGTCTTTTTGTGAAACCCCTTAACTATTTATCGAGAGCTTATAATATCAAATCAGATTATAAATTATTAAAAACCATCTTTCTTGTTTGTTTGTCTAAAGCCGCAAGCTAATTACAGTAAGCGTGAAACTAAAGCTTGCTAATATCTTAAATAATTTATTGTTTATAAAAGCGTTAAATTACGATCGCTTACGGTATAATCCTTCAGACTTATTAACTTAATTTGAAATTAGAGTAAAAATATGTTTTTCTTAAACCTTCTAATATTTTTTAAAAAAAAGCTCAAAGAATAGCAGCTTGCGATTAGAAAGTAAGTAAAATTAATGGAGGGAGGATAAACAATATAAAAAATAAGTAGAAAAACTATTGAGAAATACATTACTGTAATTTAATTAAAGAACATATTTAACAGTATTTTATCCTATACTGGAATTAAATGGTGCAAAGAATATTGAACAGAAAAAAAATCATTTTTAATTAAAAAGAGTATTTATTAAATAAAAACTGTAATTGCTAGGTAAAAAGAACTCTTTAATAAATAGTTTACATTTATGTTAAAAATATTTTTTTAATTTCTTTAGTAATCAATTATTTTGCTCAATAAAAGGCTTTCAGCTGCCAAGGAAATTTTGACAGTTTTAATAAAATGTCAGTCTGTTAAAATCGAAATTCGTGTTATTTTTGCCAGATTTACTACTAATATATGCTTCTGATATTAATTTTTAAAAAATTTCCTGTTTATTTTGTTTATATATTTAAAGCCACTACAAAGTCAAATATTAGAGAACACAAATTTAAAACAAAACTTGCTTTGGACTCAACACAAAGTTTATAAAATCTAAGTGTGTGAAAAGATCCTTTTAATCCCCAGGATGATTAAATGTGCTTTGTAAATGTAAAAGGTTTTATTCTTTACAAGGCTAATATAGTAGAAGAGTAGACTGGTGGTGAGGTCTCGATTCGTGAGCCTAGGGCATAGGTTCGAGACTAGATTCCACTGAAAAACTGTCGTTTAAGGGGGTCTGTTGCACGTTAAATCTATCAGGTAAAACGTTCTCCCACTGGTGTTGTGTAGTGTGGAGAGGGGTATGCTAGCTCAGGTGTTGTCCTCGTCATCTGGCAGTGGTTCAGAATTACGAGATCTGTTCTAATAATAACCCTATTGTTGCTTTACAACTGGTCGTTAATATAACTAAACTAAACTTCTTTTCTTAAGAATACTGTGATTGCTGTAAAAAAGGGGGGGATAATATTAAAATTAGTAAGTAGATAAGACAACAATTAAATTAAAATATTAAAGTTCTCGAAAACTTCATTAATTATAAAACACCGATATCTCCCAAATATATGAATAAGTTTAGAGAACTGGAACGTTCTCGACAGTGAAAATTACAGAAATTTCATTTTTCGCAATTAAAATTTATCTGATAAAAAAATTAGAATTTATAGACATAATGATTTATTTTAATCATAAAATCAGTAGAAAAATGTTTATTTCTTAAAATATTTTTTAATTACAAATAGAATATGTGTCGAGATGAGATAGTTTTTATGTCAATGACTAAAAATCAGTACTCTCAGAAAAAAGATTCTGGATAAAATCATTGTAAAATTAGCATAATATAATAGCATAAGCTTATTAAGTACAATGAATTTTTTCATTTAAATATCTAACAACAATTTCAAAAAATAAGGAATCATATAATGTGAAAATCTAAAATAATTTGATATAATCGGCATTAAAAATAAATATTCTAAAGATTAATTCTATTTCATAGAAAAAATAAAAATATGTTTAACAGACGCCCAAAGTTTATAAATATTGTTCTATAAAATTTCATAAGATTCAAATTAATAGAATGCTTTCTATGTGAAGTCAAAATTTGTACAAAAAAATGATTTATAAAAAAGACTGAAAATCAATCTTTATATCAAAGGAACCATTGTTAGATTCATTATTTATTACTAATTATAATAAATCTTCATAATTTAACAAATTTTCAAAATTTTTCAAGCTGTACATTTCTGTAATCAATAAAAAGTTTTATCAGTGAATTATTTTATTAAACCAAAAGGAAAAAAATTGATTTATTTAAAGTTTCAAATGCTCCCAGTTCCCTTAAAATATAATTATTTCCCAAATAAAAATAAAAATAAGTAAAAATGGTAGTAAGGAATAGCTTCAAAATGTGTTCATTTTAGATAAAGAGCAATCAATCAGAGTGTAATGTATGTTAATAAATCTCCGTAATGATCGCAAGTTCTGAAAATAATCCAAGCAAAAAACTGTAATAAACCCTAAAAACAGTAATATTAATTTAACGATTTAAGGATGAATATTCAATTAAAGATTTTACATTATTCAGATTAGTTTCTGTTCCATATCTAAATCTTTGCCGATTTTTGAATGGTCTGTCTTCTAATTTATAAATACGTGTCAGAAAGTGGAGGTCATTAAAAAATTCCGAAGATCATTTTACAGTAATATATGCCATTTCTCTTCCTGTAATTCTTTCATAGGTAATAATGAGGGAAAATAGAATGTCATAACCCTTATACCTGGAAATTTAATGTCTTTTCTGAATATCATGATGTAATTAACAATAATAGGACATATTAGGAAATGTAATCGCAATTAAACTTACAAATTGTATTTACAGAGCACCCTCAAAAAATTTAAAATAGTATAGAAACACCCTGTACTTAGGCACTTGAAAGCAGCCTCATAACCATAACATGCTCAAATCGACGATATAAAAGCATTACTAGTAGAAATGTTGTCTTTTTTTTAAGTTGATAGCTTCGTTATATTTTTGAATTTTAGAACGAATTATAGCTAATTTAGACCTCAAAACCAAAACTTCGAAAACTTAATCCTTCTTTTATGCAAGCATAAAATATTCAGTTTTCTTTAATGAAGAACTTAAATTCATGAGATAAAAAATTTTCAAAACATGAAGTAAAGCTCATTCTAAGTCAAATTTGGAATCGTGTGTGACTTAATGTTCCAGAAATAAAAATTCCTTAAAGTTTTATAGCCATGAGTAAAGAGTTTAGAAAAATCACCAGAACGTGGAGATATTTTAGAGATAATTTTCAAAGTTTAGCTCAACTTTAATTAATGTTTTCCTTGCCAACTATAAAAAGCAATTTTATAGCAAAGTTTATGAACTAGATATTTATCTATGCTGACTTTCCTAAAACAGCTTTAAAATTCACAGTTCGCAGCTATATATCTTTTTTCCATTTGATAGCGAAAACACTTTCGAATGTTAAAACTTAAATTGCCGTTGTCAAATTTTAACATTTACATTGTTTTAACTTTCGTTTTACAGTTATCATGTTAATTTGTACTTGAATAAATAGGCAGACAAATTTCCACTTGACGAGTTTTCATTCAAATTTTACAATAAAAAATCGAAAAATTTGGCGTTAATACCAAATATAAATATTGAGATGAAATTTAATCTAATAACAAAAAATCGAAAAATTTGGTGTCAATACCAAATACGGAAACTAGGGTGAAAAGTGAGGATTTCATTCAAAATCTGATAATAAATCCTCGAAAAATTTGGTATTAATACCAAATATAGAAACTCGGGTGAAATTCGAAGATTTCGTTCAAAATCTGATAGTAAAACATCGATAAATTTGGTGTTAATGCCAAATATAGAAACTAGAGTGAAATTTGAGGATTTCATTAAAATACTTATAGTAAAGCATCAATAAATTTGGTTTTAATTCCAAATATAGAAACTAGAGTGAAAATTGTATTCAAAATCTGATGATAAATCATCGAAAAATTTGGCGCTATTACCAAATATAGAAACTAGGGGGAAATTTGGAGATTTCGTTCAAAATCTGATAGTAAAACATCGATAAATTATGTGTTAATATCAAATATAGAGACTAGGGTGACATTTGAGGATTTCATTAAAAATCTGATAGTAAAACATCGATAAA
>JAOUZG010031484.1:1838867-1850591 GCA_026289955.1 Argiope argentata | reverse complement strand
ATATGTTCTTACTTTTCACAGACCAATGAAAAAAAATCTATGTCTATTTTCAGTAACAGGGTTTAGATCTTGAGCGCTCTGTTCAAAGATTCTCTTTTTATTTATTTTTTTTAAGGAGACAACGATCGCCCACGCTAGACTCATCTGTCAGCAAATCTCTGGAAAGTGAGGCTATTGGAAGTAACCAATCAGATCATCGTAGTTGAACCTTATAAAGCATTTCCAAGACGATCTCAGAGGAGATTTTGTGTGAAATAAGCTTTATCTTTTTCAGAGCTATCTGAAGTCTGAAAATGAGTTTGCTGGAGAAGTGGAAGAGACTGCCACTAGAATTTAAAAACTTCTTATTCCTCTTAATGAACTTACGTTGTTAAAGATATAACTTTAAATAGGGACCGTGTTTCCTAATATCTCTTTTATCTTATCTAACAACTGTTTTACATTTTCCTGCACTGATAATCCATATGTACGGTCATCCTTTTAGACAAAAACTGTTGCGTCTACGATATTTCTTTTAGTCTTTTGCCAAAGTATGTGTTAAATATCAATAAAAAATGTTGTTATTATTGCCAAATCAGATGATAGCTCGCCAATTGTGGCAATTTTTCTTATATATAAATTCTGATTTATGTTTTTTACTATTCTTGTTCGTGGTCTCGTTTCGTGGGTGGAGTTCAATGATGAGCATTCTGTAATGAAAAGTATGGAATTGTTATTTAAATATGGTTGACTAGAGATTAGTTTGATCATTTAAAAAACGAACCAGCACTTGTCGAAAAAAATTTTTAAAAAAATAGAGATTTATATAGTTCATTTAGTGTTCTGCAGTATGTATATACATTATGTAGTTAAAATTCCTCCAATATATTTCTGAAAATCACCAATTAAAATTAAAAATTATCTTTGGTTTTAAATCATGTAGACATACTAAGTCGTCAATAGGAGAGATTTTGACGTTGTCGAAATGAAAACACTGAAAATCATTATTATTATGTTGCTGTTACTAATGGCATTTTCCATGGACAATCCCACTGATGTATCTGCGGATTTAAGCCGAAATAAGCGTCTCTTATTTGAAGTAGTGCCAACTAGGGCCAAAAGTACGACTTTAGCTGTACACTCATCACATTCGCTTGCACAGCACTTTTTTACAGGGGGGCACATTCACACCCCTCACAGTGAGTACACGGAAGAACAACCATACCTTATCCGGGACTCAAACCCGAGACTCCCAGATCACGAAGACGATGTGCTACCTCTGCCAGAACACCGACAATCATTGTTATAACAAACGCATTTGAAATGTATTGTACAAAACTAAATAATTCTTCTAGTGTTAAAAAGGTATATAAGAATACAATGCAATATGAAGCTCAAGAAAACTATTTATTTATTAATTCGCATAAAAGTTACACCTTCAATGTATTGATATTACCTTTATGAATAAAATAGGGCATCGTTTTTTTCATAGAATTAATTTTTCCTTACCTTCATATAAATTTGATTTCGTTTCATTCATTCATTTACGTTTCAGATGCCTCAAAAGCCGAAAAGTTATTTTTTAAATACCTAGAAATATTTAAAAAGTATTCTGAAATAATATCTTTCTGAAAATAGATAATATTACTTTCATTTCCTAATTGTATTTCATATCTTATTTTGCACTTTTTCACGTCCCATTTATCTCCAATAGAAAAAAGTTGAAATGTTTAAACATTTTGAGAATACACTGTAAAAATTGCATAAGAACATTTTTTTATCCATATTTTTCTAGTTATTAATTTAAAAGTCATTAAATAATACATAATTAATTGTTACTAATTATTTGAATATGTGATATTATTCATTCAGAAATTTCATTATATAGCATTCAATGTCAAACAAGCATACAATTTCTTAAAAGGTCGAAATGATTCAGTGCTAGAACTATAATGCAAAACGAAAAATAAATCTAACCAAATCTAGTACTGATATTTATATTCTTCTTTTTAATATTTATAACTTTATTTATTTATATTGTACATATTATAATAAACGTTATGCTCAGATAAATTGTTTTAAGCACCGAAATTATGAAACACTAGTAAAATCTCAGGCAATAGTAATCGGTTAATATGCAAAGAATTAAAATACGTTCTATAATTCGCAATTTATTATCTTGTTTTAATCAAACACTTCTCTTTCATGTGCACACTTCTAACATTGCTTCTAATCATCTAGTTTACATAATCACATGTTTCGGTATAGCCTAGTTAGTAGGAAGTTGGATTCGCATCCCTTGAGCTGTGGGTTCGGACCCACCAGCCGAAGATTCTCCGTATTTGTGTGGTGGCTGGCGCACATTAAATGTATTGTAGTCACAAAATCCTCCATGTCGAGAGTATTTCCATTGAGGATATTGGGTTAGAGATTATCGTTTTTTGTTCCAGATCTAAATTACGATCTGTAGATGAATGAATCAAATGCATGCTTGAAGTCCGGCCCGTAAAAATGGTTTGTTCTCCTTAAAAGGGAGCTAGAAGTCAGACCTTTGTCCTCGGATATTCAGGGTACCATACCCTCAGAAGCTACTGCATCCCTTCTTCCGTTGTAAAGCAGAACACGAGAACAACAACAAAAACATAATCGCATGACAGTGATTTTTATTATAAACATGGTTTCGTACAGAAGATATGGGCAATTATATCACAAAATGAGCTAGAATCTTAACTTTTCAATTGACTAATTAACTCAGTAAATAATCCAATAACTGATTTCATTGCATGTTTAAATTAATTATTTACGGATTCCTTTCATTTCATATTATTCAAATGTTTTGCTTTCAGATATATTTTAATTAAATTAAATTGGAAATAAGCATTAAATTAATCCTTTTCTTTATTAACATGTATATGATATAATACAGCTTTATTTTAACACTAACAGGCCCAATTTTTAACACTATCCCATAATTAGAAAATATTCTCATTATTTTTGAATTTTTGAAAAAACTTTAATTAATATTTCGAATTTATTTTGTCCTTAAAAATCCCTTTAAAATCTAATGAATTAAATAGATTATCTCCTATTCAAAAATATGTTACTCAAAGGAAAATAACTTCAAATATTCAGATAATAGAAAAATACGTAACATTTTTCTAATGAACAACTTAATGAAAAGTGATTTATAGTATAATCTCAGCGATAACAAATTCAAATTAATTAACTTTTCTGGGGAAACAATGAGCTTATTATAGGGATGGGTAATTGATACCAAAAAACTATTTACATTCCTGAAAAATGAATGTCATGGCCATTAAAGTAATTAAAATTTTATTTCAAAGAGAACTTAAAGCTTATGTATATTAATGCTGATGATTTAGGATAAAAGAAGTAGTATTTGAATAATCCTTGATAAATCTGTGTATCAAATACTAGAAAGAAATGATTATAAATCCCCTGAAGGATTTGAATTGTTCATTTATATATTAAGTAAGATTCTATTTTGAAGTTTTATTTTGAAATGAATTATTGTTAGAAATCTTGTAATTTCATATTTCAAGCAATATCTCCTGAGGCAAAGCTTTATATAATATGTTACTTGCATCATTGAATTTCAATTAACAAAAAGCATAAAGTTTTGAGGATATTAATCTACCTTTGTGTTTAATTCTCTCTCTCTCTCTCTCTCTCTCTCTCTCTCTCTCTCTCTCTCTCTCTCTCTGTGTGTGTGTGTGTGTGTGTGTGTGTGTGTGTGTGTGTGTGTGTGTGTGTGTGTGTGTGAGTGTGTGTGTGTGTGTGTGTGTGTGTGTGTGTGTGTGTGTGTGTGTGTGTGTGTGTGTGTGTGTGTGTGTGTGTGTGTGTCTGTGTGTGTGTGTGTGTGTGTGTGTGTGTGTGTGTGTGTGTGTGTGTGTGTGTGTGTGTGTGTGTGTGTGATTTTCAGTTGTTTCCACCGAGTCTATATGATTCTTCACATATGCTCTTTGAAATTTAAATATAAAAATATATATTAAATCATACAGATATATTTGCTTTGCTATTTTTAAATCGTTAATCTGTTAAAATAATGCATTTTAATATCCATCAATATTTAATACCTAAAATTACTTCGTTCGAAGAAACCATGAAAAATTCAATACAGGAGATATAATTAAATTTAAACATTACCAATATTCTTTGTGAATCAACGGTCGCCAAAGACGGCCTGTAAATTGAAATTCCTTTTCAATCATCTAAATATCAAACAAATGAATGGGGGTTTTTTTTGAATAATATCTTTATGTGATGTAATATTGTATGTAATAAATCATATATAAAACTATTTTTTAAAAAAATCCAAAAATGTAGGCAACAATTATAAAGATTTGGAAACATTCGAATCCAAAATGTTATAATTGTTGATAATCATTAAAAAGTTTTGAAAAAAATTATATTTTTATTTATTGTATTATTTTAAAAAGCCTCATTATTATCGCCGATCTTAAGATCTTAAATGTTTCGATTATTTTTTTTTATGTTACCACTGTTGACTGAGAAACTTTTTTTAGTAAATTAGTATATGATAAAAAATATTTCGATCTGTGACTCAAATGTACAGCAAGAATTTTGCAATTCTATTATTAACTAACGCGCTAACAAGATTTCTTATTCCTTTTTCCTTCAAAAATGAGATAAAAATTTGAAATTGAAGTGATAAATCAAACATTTTTAAGTAAAACTTTCCTTGTGAGAATCAAACAGGCAATATTTTAAAAGACAAAATTTTTAGAAACAATTCTGTAAAAATTAATCTTTATCGAAAAAAAATTCGGTGAATTATAAAGATGATTCCAAGAAGTAAATATTTACATCAACTTTATTTTGGAAATGGACAAAATGTTATGAATTCAAAAGTTAAATCAATTTGGAAAAATAATAAGAATTTATTTTAAAATTTCTTATAATACATATTTAAATTAATTTGTTTAAAATATTGTTATTCAAGAAGAAATGCATAAAATTTTTACTGATTAGAACTCAGTCTATTTTGTGCTGCATCGTACGACTTGCACGGTTTTAATTTGGATTTTTTTTACTAGAATAAGAGTTCTGTTACGATATACTGCTAATTAATAAACGCAATAAGGCTTGAAATTAAAAAGAAATTTCATGCATAATATTTTTAATGTAAAAAATAACTTTGTATAAATTGTTATAATGCATACAATGCTTTGATTACGTCATACAACTTAGTTGACTGTCCTTGGGTCTAATTAGTTATAATCGTTTGAAGATGAACGGTATTTTAGTACCTCTTTTCAATTTTTTAAGCATAGTTGAAAATTACTTTGAAGGAATTTTTAAAAAAAGCTTTAAAAACCTAGGAATTTAAAATAATAGTGTTGGACGTGTCTGTGTTGAATTAAAAAGGATCGAAGAGAAAATCGCAAAAAAAAGTGTTTGGTATCAGTGAAATAAAGTGAAACATTGAAGTTTAGCTTAAAGTTAAAATACATCTTTTAAGATTAATTTATTCCAAAACTACTTTTGAAAAACTGAAATTTTTCGGTGATTTCTAATTAATTCAATGTTTAATTAACTTTCACACTCTAAGTATATGAGCATACATCTTTTTCTTGTCTTAACATGTGCACAAAGTTTAGCAGCCGGCATCCTGGCTTAGGGATACCGCGTCTTCCCTGTGATCTGGGCTTTCCGGGTTCGTGTCCCGATTAGGGCATGGTTGTTTTTCTGTGTCCTGTCTGCAAGGTGTGTGAAGGGGCCCCTCTGTCTTTGTAGAAAGGGACTGTGCAAGCGAATGCGATGAGTGAGTAGCAAAAGTCGTACACTTGGCCCTAGTTGCCGCTACTACAAAACAAGAGATGCTAATTAGTCTTAAATCCTCAGCAAGCTTTTCCATGGCAAGTGCCATAAAAAACAACAATAACAAAGAGTTTAGCTTAAATCAGCCTTGTTCTAGGAAATATCTGGATTATAAGGCATATCTACGTATCCGCAATGATTTTCATTTATGTTAAGATTATCAAATAATTAACCATTTAATTCTTTAAAAAAAATATTTAAAGCTATTTGCAAATATTGCATTAAAATAGTGATTTTAAAAAACCTGTCGTTAGAAAATTAATAAACATTTCAAAATTTGCTTTAGATATATAGCTATAGTAAAAAATATATTTCTCCTTTCAGAAAGCTCCGAAATGCGTTCTATTGGTCCAAATAAGTTAAATTTTTAACTACGGACAATTCAAACAATGCGTTTGATATTTATTAAGTAAAAAATTCCAATACAAAATTTCGCCTATAAGTAGCATTGTAATATGTATATAAGCATTTAACATTCTGCATTAATGTTAAATAACGTTACAAAGTAATATTAAAATGTTTCAATATTTCACACTTCATATATATGTAAACTTCAGACAATCGATGTAGCAATACCAAACCTATCTTTACCAAAATTAAACCAAATCCAACTATCTACTCAATCTTAACGTATCAGATCACTTTTTATAAGAATACACCAGAAAATATATTCTCTGCTATACAAATACAGGACATTCAATTTGAAGAAATTGAATTTGGAGCAATTTTCTTTTCTACCGCATTTTAACAGTAAACCAGCTTTGGAATGAACTTAAATTAAATTTGCCATTTTCAATCTTGAGACACCAATTTCCTCATTCTTTCTCTAATGTTGCAATTTAAAAGCCAGAATGTCAATTTTTAAGGAATCTTATAAGAAGGCAATTGAGAGAATAATGGTTAAAAATCCATACTATTTAATTGAAGGAATAATGATTAAAAATCCACACTATCTAATTGAGTGAATAATGATTTAAAAAACTGTATTATCTAATTGAGTGAATAATGATTAAAAATCCATACTATCTAATTAAGTGAATAATGATGAAAAACTCATACCATCTAATTAAGTGGATAATGATTGAAATTCTATTCTATCTAATTGAGTGAATAATGATTAAAAATCCATAATATTTAATTAAGTGAATAATGATGAAAAGCTCATACCATCTAATTAAGTGAATAATGATGAAAATTCCATACTATCTATTTGAGTGAATAATGATTAAAACTCTATAATATATACCTGCACTATAAGAGTCTTTCTATTCCATTTTAGGAGCTCAAATCCTCAAGTACACTTTAATATCATATTTTATTTTTCATTTTACCACCATTTTCATTTGGAGTTTAACCATTTATTGAGTTTAAAACAATTCAAAAATAATCCATTTAAATTAATTGTTTTAATAATTTTATTCAGATCAGTATCCTTAAGTGTGAGATTTAAATTCAAACATTTTTTTATCTGTTGGCTGCACTCAGAATTTTTTGTAAAAAAATCATTAGTATAAATTAGTATAATTATTTAAAAACACACAAAAGAATGAAGCAGGAAATATTTCGTTTCAGTAAACATTAACAAATTTGCACATGAAACTTGTTTTACACTATCATTTTCCACCAGTTTTTTTTAAAAAAAATCTTTCTGTTTATCATTTAAAACGTCTTGAGCTTACATTTAGCTCAAAATAAGCATTTAATATTCTTTTCAGGACATTTTTTACTTATAAAGGAAATAATGATTTTCTGGGGGGGGGGGGTATCTATTGATAACTCAATTTTAACAGCAAACAGATTTTAAAATGTTTGCTAAAAATTGATAATGCCAAATTTTTTATGATATTATACCATACCAAATCCATCTGAATCAGCAAAATAATTTCCATCTTTTTTTCATGTATATATTTAAGCAATATAAATTAGTATATCAAATTATAAAAAATTACAATAAAAAAGCAAGAAATATTTTAATTAAGTAGATATTTAAAAACTTATAGATAGGACTTGTTTTACACTTACTTGAAAATAAATCTTTTTCTTTATCACTTAAAGCATCTTTGTTTCGTACATTTTTACAGGCGGCTATTTCTTCTTCTTTTATGTCCCTTTTTTCCTAATAAATGAATCTTTACTTTTTTACAGCTCTCATCGTTTTATTTTTCTATTCTTAACTTAAATTCAAAATACAAAATTACTCTTTTTTACCTTTTTTATGTCGTGAAAACATAAATAGATAACCAAATTTTAAGTTTTTTTATCAGTTTTATGAAGCGTTACAAAAAAAAAAGAATAGAGATGAAAGATACAAAAAGATTAAAATATATTCGCATATTTTTTTTGCTGTGTTATTTAAATGTCAGTGAAAAATATTTTATGTTAATATTTCTGCGCTTATGTTCTTTAGATTATTTTAAAAAATCAACATGTGAATAATAAGGCAGATAACTCTGTAAAAGCAAGTTGAAATTCCGAAATAATAGCGCATTGTGGGGATTTATATTATACGGAACCAAACAAAAAAAGCTAAAAAATGTTAAATTCCATTTTTTAATTAATTTGATATATCTTTATAATTAAAATATATATCGTTATTTTCTTGAATTTTTTGAGATTTGATTAATTTTTTTTATCTTTTAAAATTATTCTTATTATCTATTTTGCTTGATTATTCTTAAATTCTTTAACTATGATAAAGTAAAATCGTATTATAGAAATATTTCATTGTCTAGGTGCTATCTTTAATCTATTCAATCATTAACTTTAAAATTGCAATAAACTAAATATTAAAAATATAATTAAAATTGTTAAAATATTGACATGTATAATCTGTAAATTAAAGTATCTTATGGTTCTCAATCAAGTAAACATATAATTTGATTTATAGGGTATTAAATATAACTCCATCCATTTCTTAGGGATGTCAGCAGTAGTATTGCATGTCCACAAATTAATCAAGAAAATTGTATTTGAAAGTTTTGATAACAATCTTTAATTTCTCAGTAACCAGATGTCAGCATTGCCAACAAGATAAACTCTTGACAAAGTTCGCCATCCACAACCACTGAACCGATTTCGAACCTTTTTAATTTATATTAAAATTCGTGTTTTCTAGATATATCGTTAATGGTCCCTACCCTTTTCTCTCTTAATTATCAAAATTTCAAAATAAAACTTTGACACCTCTCTCAGCTTCAACATCTGAACCGATTTCGCCAAGCTGGTTATTTCCCCATTTTGAAATGTATTTAATTAATCTGAATATTCTGTCTCTCTTGTTCAATTTTTGCTTTCATTATTACAATTATATTTTTGTTGTGGTAAAACTTCATTCATCAGAGCTTATTGGCAAGAGTAAATTAATCTTACTAATACTATTTAGATTTCGACAGCCGTAAAGAACAAGAAAAAAAATAAAGCTCTATTTTAATAACTTAATAATTAAATTTTTCAAGCTCGTAATAAAGATGCACGTTCTTAGTTATTTTGCTATGATTTTGAAATAGCGAAAATAATGGCGAAAAAATTAATCAGTCTAGTTGTTAAGATCAAAAAATCTTTTTTTTAAATATCTTTCGACATTGGATACACAGATGGTGTATGATTCTCGATGAAGTATCTAGAAGTCATAAACTTTCATTTTAACAAAAATGAGCGAAACTGTTATGTTAGATGTTTTATCTAACGATAATGACTTGAATATTCTAGTACGATTTTTTCCTTATTGAAAATGCTCTCTTAATTGATTTAATGTTTCTGAGATTACTTTAAAAAACAAACAATAATATTTGATATACTTGATTTATTTATATGTCGTTAAATTTTATAAGAAATAAAAATTGGTAAAATTGTTTTCAAAGCTTGTGCTTTGGAGGGGGGAAGCTGACTTTTGTCTTTACCATTTGTTTTAATTACACAACTGGTGAGCGAACAACCGGTTAACAAAAGCCACTAGTAAAATATAAAAAAAAGATATATTTTGCTTTTAAGCAAAATATAGTACTAATTTTATGCTAATTTGAATAGATTTTGAAGATATATTGTTAATGAATTCTAAGGTGTGTAAAAACCCCTTTTTGCTTAGGATTTTTTAATGTGAGTGGTGGAGGTAGGGATCACAGCCAATTTTAGCCCCAAATTTTTATTTACATGTAGATACGGGACACAGCACACACATAAAGCAAAAATACGAAAGAGGCACACAAATATATCCCCTCATCAATCTCATCGTCAGTCACAGACTGACGTATCTTTACTCTCAGACTGACATCTCTTCTCTTCTCGCTGAGCTCTTCTCTCTCCGCGTTCGGCAAGAAGGGTTGCTATATGAGGTGAGAAGGGTTACTAAAGTTGGCGGTTTTTACAGTGTTATTGTTAATAAGTTGAGTTTCTAAAGGTTTAAACTACAATGTGCCAAAAATTAGTTTCATTCCAAAGGGTTTTGCCTTTGAATAGTTTTGTATAGTTACATTTGTGTCAGTTTCAAACACTCTTTCGGGCTATTTTAGGACAGAGTTAGTAATTTTAACTACATCAAATGACGAATAAAACATTTGAGTTGCCAATTACTCGCCAAGTCACCGCGCCACATTGGTTGGAGCTCATTTGATGCCTACGGATTTGGCGCACACCGCGTGTCTATTAGGGTGAAGATTCTTTTGTTTTTGATCATAGAAATCGATTCCAAAACCGAGACCAAATCAATAGACTATTATAACCTTTTCTGGCTTCAAAATTTTGAAATTATTTCCTTTTATGGTATAAAAAATGAGTTCAGAATATTTCACCTCGTTTCAAAATACAAAAATCGGCAAAAATTTTAAATATCATCTTCGTTTTATTTTTTATTAACTTAATTTGTAATATTTTGTTCATAATAAAATAAATTCTAACATTCCCACCAAAATTAAAAGGTTTTTAGTAAAATTAATGAGTTTAAAATTTTTTTTAATATTTAATAAAGCATGTAATAAAATAAATTTGAAATAACTGAGATGAAAATAAAAAATTAAATGATTTTTTAATATTTGAATTCTAATTTTAAAGCAAAATTTAAATCCAAATACTATACCACTAATTTTTAATCATAGATGAAAAAAGATTCAAAAAAATGGAGAAAATGATAATTACTCTCAAATAAAGGGGACTACATATTAGTCATATCTTCTACAAATGAATGACATCTACACGAGAAAAAATTATTCTGTTATTAATTCTTTTCTGGTTAAAGCAACAAATCACAAAAAAAAGTCATTAAATATTGATTTGGTTTATGGAAGTTTTTAAGACGTACTTTCGGCATCAAGTTTAACGATTTCATCAAAAAAAGGGGTAAGAAACAAGAAAAATGAAAGAAAGTTCATTCCAACCGAAAATCCTGATTGAGGTTGAAGTACAGAAAAAAATTTAAGCACTTCTAGAAATAAGTAGAGAAACGAAACTTATTGAGTGAACTCTTGGGTACACTCTGTGTAATTTGAGCCAAAGGAGAACAAAAAAAATCGCCAATGATTTCTGGGAAGAAAGTTATCATCAAGAAATCGTCCAATCATCCGAAATAAATGACTGCGAATGGAATCTGGAAAGCAATTACCTTTTTCTCTATTTCTCTTTCTCTACTTCCAATATGCTTCTTTTTCTCAATCTAAAAATCAAGTCTGGAATTATTTCAATCCTTTGAAAAAGGTTCTGAAAAATGAAAAATTGTTAGAGGTTTCTTGTATATCTAGAAAGGCTTTTTTGCCCAAATTTTTTACGTATATTTGTATAATTTAATTAGCTTAATTTTATGTTTCAAAATATTCTTAAACATTTAATCCATTAATAAATGTTCTTATATAATAAATTTTCATCAAATTATCGTACTTTTCAATTGCTACTATT
>JAOUZG010031484.1:1820950-1838467 GCA_026289955.1 Argiope argentata | reverse complement strand
ATATAGATAGATAGATAGATAGATAGATAGATAGATAGATAGATAGATAGATAGATAGATAG
The DNA here is from genome assembly GCA_026289955.1 of Argiope argentata. Taxonomy (NCBI): domain Eukaryota; kingdom Metazoa; phylum Arthropoda; class Arachnida; order Araneae; family Araneidae; genus Argiope; species Argiope argentata. The sequence goes on along the minus strand of JAOUZG010031484.1, from coordinate 1,838,405 downwards.
ATAGATAGATAGATATATACAGTCAAGTTTAAGTAATTTTTTTAACTTGTTGTGGATATGACACTTGATGTTAATACAGTTGTTGTTGTTTTAAATATTAATTCACTAATATTTTCTTAATTAATGAAAAACTTACTTTCTTGCAAAAATTCTTCATTCCTCCTCCCCGCCAAATAAGTAACGAATTCAGTTTGTTTTTCCCCCAACTAATAAGGTTACATATAACATGTTTTCGGCCGATTATTTTAAACGATCCTGTTTATTTTCATAATGTTTGATGCATTTAGAACTAAGAATTGTTAATTATCGATTTTTCGGATGCATTTTCAAGTACTTTATAATTAAAATAATATAAAATAAAGAAAACATTTTTTAATATGCATTGCGTTACCCAAACTGGCTTAAAAAATTCCAGCGTTTTGCGTTGCCGCAATTGGTGCTGAAAACTCAACGCTAGTATAATTTTTGAACAACTATTTATAGCAATTAAAATTTTTAGGTTAGTTATAGCGTGGTTGGTAGGGTATTGGGTTCGAATCCCTTGAGCTGCGAGCTCGAACCCACCAGCAGAAGTCTCTCTCTCTGTGTGTGTGGTGGAAGATGCATCTGCCGTGGTCACAAAGTCCTTCATGTCCAAATTAATATCACTTTGGGTACTGAATCACAGGTGATCGTTCTCTGTTCCAGACCTAAATTATGTTTTGTGGATGAATGAATGAAATGCATGAATGAAGTCCGCCCCGTAAAAAGGGTTTGTGATGTGTGTGAGCGAGAAGTCACTCATCTGCCTTTGGTTGCTTAGGTATCACACCCTCAGAAGCTACTGCTCTTCTCCTTCCGTTGTCAATCTTAACAAGAGAACAATAATTATTTAATTAAAAGTAGCTAAAATAAAAAAAATTATAATTAAGTAAATAGGAATTTATTTTTAGAAATTGTTTTTTATATTATTTGTTAAACTTCATTCATAACAAATTGCTATGTAAAATTACTTTGAATCCTCAAATATCTTAACTAGTTCACTATTAATAAAATTCCTGAACAATATATTTGATAGGAATATTATTATTCTATATATTCTACAAGGTGTTTTAAATTCCTAAACAAATTTTAAAGATATATCAGGAATTAAGAAGCAAATGATTTTTATAATAGAACATGGGAGTTTCAAACGGGAAGAGCATCCTCTTCAAGGGCCTTTTTCTATATCCATTACAGGATGATTTTATATATGATATAAATAATTCTATTTATAGCTATATAAAAGGAGATCATTATTTGATAATACTATACTTATATATAAAACATTTTTGCTTAAAGCTTACTTAATAAAACTCTCTTTTCAAGTACTATCAAATTAAGAAGATTTTTTTTGTAAACTTCTCCTTTTTAGACAGTTTTTTTTTACCAATGGGAATACTGAACATTTGTGTTCTTGTTTCTGGGCATGCGCGTACCGAATTTTTTCAAAAACGGTGGAGATCTGCGATCATTTTGGTTTCCACATTCTGGTTTTAGAATTTGTTACCGTACATTTTACTTACACTATTGGGTTCAAAACCATCTAATATATGTAAATCAATTACATAATCGGACAATAAAACCAAAAGATTCAAATACATTTTCCGTTATTGAAAAGTTTTGAAAAGTAAGAAAAAAAATTATAATCTCAAGCATAATTATGCATAAATACAAATAAATACACAAGCTCTGACTCTTAGTTTTAGTTCAGATTTATTAAAGTCTCGTTGCAAAGCAATATTAGGACTTTTTTTGGACGGAACTTGTAATTTTGAACATCGGTCAGATGACATGGACGACACCTGAGTAGGCACCCCTCCTCCCTCTTCAAGCCAGAGGGAGGGCATTTGGCCATGACAGATTAACATGCGTGACCCCACGATGTTTCTTCGATGCAATCGGGTCTCTAACTTGAAACCCTACTTCTCACAAACTGAGGCCTTACCACCAGGCCAGCACGGCCCTTTGACTCATAGGAAAAACTAACTAAGAAAGGAAACTTCTATAGCATGTGTTCAAGTTTCTCAAGACTAACTCTAACAGTTGCCGCCAGAGGGTGACACCAGAAACTAAGGAACTGCTTTAAAGAAGAAGAAAAAACTTTATTCATTAATTATTCTAGTTTATTTTAAGTCTTAATTTATTCAGTAATTCCTTATTTATTTTTTCTTGTAAATCTTCATATTCATTTAGTTAAAATATCATTAATTTTATTCTTTAAGATTCTAGCTATTCGGCAGTTGTTTTGCTGCGGATTAGTTGCTGTGGGATATTCGAAAAGCTGTTGTCAAGTGATGACGTGGCAATTTTGGAATAAAGTCGGTTTTGTTTTTTAGTGAAAGAGTGATTCTTGTGTGTGTTTCTTGTGGCTTTTTCTAATGTTTGCAGCATCAATGGATACTTCGTCTTGTGTTTGTCGGGACTCAATTCATTGGAAAAGACGGTGAGTCACTTCAATTAAATTTCGATACATTATTATGTTCGAAATGACGTTAAGTATTTTAATGAACCAGCATTTAAAAAATATATACAGTCCGCTCCTTATAACCCATTTTAATTCATATCATTCCCCATCATGTCTATTTATTACAATAGTACTTACAAAGGGTGTTTTGATTATATGTATAATTCTTATGAAAAGAAGTTTTATTCTTAGGTACAAAACCGTTAAATTATAACTTCATTTAAAATTATATCCCACAAAGAGGTACCGCAAATAAAAGCATCAGAAGCTTCCAGTACAGTGGATTATTTTCTTGGAGGGTGTATCAGAAAAGGGATAATTGTTCTTTAGATTAATCGCCGATGGCAGGCTGAAATTCATTTTGAGGTGTTGGAGCATGAACCCCGTAATTTTCTCAATAATTCATCAACCACACTACCCGAAGTTATTTATTGTGGCATCAGGGTCTCCCCTTTACCCTGGAAGCTGAAGCAAAATGTCGTATTGCTATACTCTCTGGTTACTGCGTCGGAGATAATATATTCATTGAAGTGTTTCAATAGTTAAAACTACACAAATTTTCAAATCAAGACCTATTTTGAAACCAAAGTTCCTGTGCGATGAACTCCATAAACATAGTATACTTTATTGACCATGAATGAATTTTTTAAAAACTCTTTGTAGTAATTAAAAACTCGAGATCATTATTTTAGAAGTTTTAATATCTTGACTATCACACTGAAATTCTAACATTAAAATTTTTCACACTGGAGGAAATAAAACTATGAAATTAACACTTTGGTGACCGCCAATTTCACACAGAAACTATGTCATGTCACCGGCTACTTTTTTGTAATTGAATATGAAAGTAAAACGTTCTGAAAAAACTCCGATGAATTTTGTTGAATTGGAACATCAAAAAATTCTTCGCCGATACGTTCCGTCATGGTTGAAATTTTTGGAATTTTACTAAAATTCTAATAAAAATGTAAATACTAGGAAAAGTAATTTTTCTGTTATAGAGCGGACAAGACTAAACACGATACGCCAAGTTTTTGCAATGTTCTATATCGCCCTCGGTGTTATAAATTGAAACAGATAATGCAAGTGCAATGACGAGGTCAACAACGTTTGGACATGAAAAGACGAGTTAACTCGTCACCGGTCAGCAAAGTGTTAACTATCTCCATAAAAGTATTCCACTCTTTTTGAGTGGCTTAGTCGATAACTTACAATGTTTTAATACAAACCTTACTTTCTTATCCTGAGTTATATTTATATGTATATTTTTATTTATTTTTGACGGTTGCATTATAACTCTTGATCAGAGATTTGAATTATGGATAACTTTTTAAAAAATTATGCACATAAAATTCAGTTTTCCCCCCTTCTTTTTAATTTCTAAAATCTTCCCAAATCTTTCACTATATATCACATCATCAAATGATAAATAATAATTTTTATTACAGTTTTCTTAATCTTCAATGCACACTTACACTAAATTTAAAAATATAAATATTCATTTCGAAGATAATTAATTCTATAAAAAATGATTAAATTAAAAAAAACAAAATTTCTATTTGTAACTTTTATCTTAACTATTGCACATGCAAATAAAATTTTATTCACTGATACGTTACCTGCATCTATTTATTTAAATAATTATTTTTTTCCTTTCATTGTAAACTCTCTTAAACAAAAGCTAGAGAAACGAAACGAAACATATTATTTCATATGAAATGATACATATTATAATATAGTTTTTAAATTGTTATTCAATGAAATTAATTAAATATAGCCGACTTGCTGGCACAGAGGTAGCGCGTCTGCCTCGTGTTCTGGAGGTCCCGGGTTCGAGTCCCGGTTCGGGCATGGTTGTTCCTTTGTGTGCTATCTGTGAGATGAGTGAATGTGCCCCTCTGTAAAAAGGGCTGCGCAAGCGTATGTATGTGTGTTTCATCTTCATATGAGCTAGAAGTCAGACTTCTGCCCTCGAGTGCTCAGGGGTTCATACCCTCAGAAGCTACTGCACCCATCTTTCCGCGGAAAAAGCGGACACGACATCATCATCGTCAATTAAATATAAAGTTAATATAATTTAATTATTTGACTAATGAATAATAGTTAACTGTTATGAAGAAAAATGAATAATATAACCTTTTTTCAGGTTTCTTCCATTTTCTTTCTACAGATTGAAATAATATTTGTAAAAAATTCAATAGGGTAAATATCACTGTACTTTCATATGTTGGACAAAACTCTAAAAGATACTTCAGATGCCAGCATGAAATAATGCAGTCATATATCATCCTTTTTTAATGAAAAAAATTATATTAATATGGATTTAGGAAAAAAAATCCATGAAGTACATAGAGATGAAATCTTTCTGTCCATAAAAACATTCTTCAAAATCTCTGGAAAAACCGTAGATTCTATTCTCTGTCTATAAAATAAATCCTAAGAGAAAAAGTTGTGATCTCGGCTGAAAATCTCATTCCGTTTCAAAAGTCAGAATGTATTCTTAAAGTTTTTCGAAAGTCTTTCTATATGATCTTAAGATCCCACACGGGTACTTGTTCTGCAGTTTTGAAGAATTTTCATCTTCAAGCCTCGATAACTACGATTTCATTCGTCTTATGCCTCTGGGACCAAAAATATTTGGATTTTGTGAGATCTTTCATGATCTTTCGAGTGAATAGCAACGTAAACAGATTGCCTGCTTGAGTGTAAAGTAGAAAAATATTTAAGAATATTTCGTATATTAAATGATGGGAGGTTTTCCTATCCTTCAAGAGTTTTTATATTCAAATGTTTCTTTAATGTAGAGGCGATCTTTTGATAAAAATTGGAGACATAGTTATATATGAATTGTGGTCTTTAAAAATATCTGTATACTAAGTAAAAACAATTTAAACTTTTTAAATTTACAAAAAAGGAAATAAATTAGCATTCTAATAACTACAGGGTGTCCAAAAAGTTCCCGTACTGATGATTTGTGAATTTATTTTACAAAAAACAACAGGTTTAAAAAGAATTATTTTTATGCCAATGATAAAAAGCACTTTTAACATAACTGAGGAAAAAATACTGAACTTACATTTATAATAAATGTTCAAAATGTCCCTTTCTTGGAGACAAAGCTGAACTCGTTTGCGCATGTTTTTGGAAACGCGTTTTAGCATGCTAGGAGTGATTTCTTGTATCCTTTGGGTCATTGCGATTTTCAAATAATCTATTGTTTGAGGATCACCTTCATAAATTTTGTCCTTTAAATATCCTCACAGAAAAAAGTCCGGGATGGTCAGATCATGGGATCGAGGTGGCCAAAGATTTTTTGAGATAAGTCAATCGCTGAAAAAAGCTTCAAGCATATCCATGGTTTCATTACTCGTATGGCAAAATTTAATACACTTGAAAAAAAATCATGGAAAATGATTTTTTAAATTTGGAGTACGGGAACCTTTTGGACACCCGGTATTTATCTCATAAACCGGGCATATAAATAAAGCTGAGAGGCATCTAAATCATTATTTTAGTACAATAAAAGTTTGACCACTTAACTGGTTTGCCCGTATGCCGTACGTGCATCGATTTATCGAATTTTGATAGTTGTAAACAAAAAATAAACCGTTCATAACGATTATAATTCAATAGTAAAATGACTTCGAATACGTAGTTAAGTCAAGTATTAGATGGAATTCCATTTGAATCAAAATAAGAAAATACTTCCAAAATAGAAGGTGTCATCTTATTAGTTAGCAAATAAAAAAAACCTGTTAAGGGGTTAAAGTTATTGTGATAACTTTGATTTGAAAAATTCGCAGGCGAGATATTCTGTTAAGCCTTTTAAATAAACAGATAAGCTATTTTGACGGAATCATGTAATTCATACAATTTAGAAATCATACATCCTTCTGATCTAAAAACTATACATTGACATAATGTGTTACATTTGTTACAAATTTGCATAATTTAAGACAGAAATGACCAAAACTATTATTTTTTCTGAAACTAAACATATTTTTAAAGATATGAGTATAAAGAATAAAATCGGTCAGCATTAAAATCGAATGCATTCTACATATTTTTATAATTTAAGCAATATTTCAAATGTAATTTTTTTTCAACATCAAATTTAGTTTTCAGTTCTACTCTCAAAAAGATATAAATGAGACGCAAATAATAATACTTTATTTTATTTCAGTTGATGAATCCAATTCTGAAAAACCTATGAAGTCTAAATTCTATGCAAGTCTTTTATCCTAAGGAATATTGAGGTAAGTATTGTTGAAGCATTATCATTAAAATCATATAATGTTTCAAACCTCTTCAACTAAATCTGACCGAGTTGTAAATCTTTAAATATCATTATTTTAGTGCAATCAATGATCACATTACTTTGGGATTATCAGCCTTGAAGAAACTCCAGGATCTGATTGGCTTATCTTCTCGTAGACGATCAATGGAGTGGTATATATTCCCACTATTAGTAAAATAAGGATATAAAAAATTTTCATAAACGGTTTTTGTCTCAAAACAGATTAAAATGAAATCTGCTATGCATGTTTCAATGTATCATGTCAGATCATGATTTCTTGAACGACCAATCACCATGTGCCCGTGCACGTTCAATTGCATTTTTATACATTTTAATTATTTCCTTGAATGAGTCCTTTTAGTATAGCAAACAATCAAAAAAATTATCTTGCAATTATTGTTTAAAAAAATATCACATTTTCTTTTTATTTCATTTCATAATTTCCTGTTTTATTCATTCATATTTTTCACGTGCTCAAAGTGTTACACGTTATAATCACGTGCTTAAAATGACATTTTTCTAGGTTTTACTTACTGTATTCATTAAATTATTTTTAAAATCAGAGCTTTTGTAAATGCAATGGCAACGTGTTATTAAAAGCTGATTTTTTGAGATGCTCGTGGAGATAATAAAATTTCAATTTTTTGCCTATGGTTTTTCTTATTTTTTGCTAACGAATTTTTGTTGACGCCACAAACCTCATTTTCCAAAATAACATCATGATAAAAAGTTGATTTTTTCCCTTTAATATGTTATTATCTCTAGAATATTTTATCAAATATGATTCATGAGAGCATGGATCTATATAAAAATTTAAAATTGGTTATTCATCAAAGCAAATTTTTATTCAAATTATATAAAATATAATTCTTCACTTCATTTAAACCACTTTTCTTATAAGATGTACTTGTTTGTTTCTGAAGGTTTAGAAATTATCCGTTGGGCCCTGATGAAAGTTGATATCTTGTATACAGGAACAACGTTTTTCTTGTAATTAAATCAGTAATACAGATCTTTTCAAAGGTAAAAAGAGCTTTTAATATTTCCTATGCATTTATTTTTCTAGAAAAAGTCATAATTCATATTTATTTCGTTTTATACATACATACGTTGAAAATAATTGTTTTCTAACGTTTAGTTTCTAATTATAATTAATTTAATCTTATTATTTGAGCTTTTCTCAATATGTTGCCAATGTGTAAATAAGGACTGATTTTTTCTCATTCATGCTAAAATGCTCAGGCAGGATATTTTTTTTATTAATTATCAAAAATAATGTTACAAACCATATGTAAAAAAAATTTTTAAAGTAAATTAACAATAAAAAAAATTTAACACTTTTTTTAGCTTTAAAGTGAAGTAGAAATCAATTCTGTGTTGCTATATTTTCAGGTGGCATTATAGAAAAATATCAAAAGTCCGTTAGTTTTTTAATTAATTGAAATTTCAAAGAATATAGACACTGGATACAGCTTTCCATCCTCCAAAATACATGTACCCTCCAGTTTGGAAATTCTAAGCAAAATATCTGGTTGGTATAACGTAAATATACAGACACACACGTTCATTTTTATTAGAAATGAAGATATAATTTTGTTTGTATCAATTTTATATTTAAACTTCTTCTACAGCTTCAGCTTTTCACTCATCCTTCTTCACATCATAAACTTTACGTACCGGCGTTCAAGCACAAAGATAGCGCGTCTTCCTCATGGTCTGGGCATCCCGGGTTCGAGTCCCGGTCAGGGCATGGTTGTTCTTCTGTGTGCTATTTGTGAGATGTGTGAATGTGCCCCCCCGTAAAAAAGGGCTGTGCAAGCAAATGTGCGAGTGTGTATCTAAGTCGTACTCTTGGCCCTAGTTGGCGCTACTTCAAAAACAAGAGCCGCTCTTTCGGCTTAAAATCACTAACGGCCATCAGCACGCTTGTCTATGGCAAGTGCCATAAATAACAACAACAGAAACGTAACGTATTTATTAGGGGATCATTTAATTAAACTTGATACTGAAAAAATGCTTTTTCCGTATTTAATTCCTTAACCGGTTTGCCCGTACGCCGTACGTGCATCGATTTATCGAATTTTTATAGTTGTAAACAAAAAAAAACATTCATAACTATTATAATTCAATAGTAAAATGACTTCGAATACGTAGATAAGCCAAGTATTCCATGGATTTCCATTGGAATCAAAATAAGAAAATATTCCCAAAATAGAAGGTGTCATCTTATTAGATAGTAAGGAAAATAAACCAATTAAGGGATTAAAAGAATTAGGCAAATACAAGGACCAATCCAACCACCCCAGTTATTGGTCCGATGACAATTTTCACCTCATATAAAAGCTTATGATCCTTAGATATGTCATCGATGCTCATCTGTATCTCACCAACTCGCAGAATTTATATAATATCACAGAACATTCTATGAGATATAAACCAAGACAAAGTCTTTTTAATTTCGCTAAATTTTATTTCATATAAAAAAATTTGCCCTCTACATACGTAATCTCTCCTCTTGTCGTTATCTGCTAAATAGAGCTCCACAAAATAAAATCATGATTATAACTCTCAGCCTCAAAAACTGGGCCGATTCCGCCGATAAATATTTTTATACAACAAATCAATCAGAATACTCTATGCTTTTTCTGCTAGTATAATTTAAATATTACTTTTATTTGGAGTGATAATATGCTCATCGAAATTAATTAGCATTTCTAAATTAATACTTTTATTGTAGTAGAAATTAAGTGATGAACGAAAGCTGCTCTTATTATATAATATCGTGGAAAATGAAGCTTGACATGCTTCCAGTAAATACTACTTTCATTTCAAATTTGATAAACCAAATAGTACTACTTATATAAATTAAACTATTTGCTAAAAAGGGATAAAATTTTATTCTCCTATTTACATTTAGTTTAGTCATTAAATATTTAAAAAATAATAAAACTTTTACAGGAAAATGAGGTTAAATGCTCTTAGATCAATATTTTTTGCTTTCCTGCATTATTATTACTGAATAAAAATTTCTCAAGAACAGAATCATGGAATATTTTATAAAATATATTGCAATGTTGAGAAAAACTCGTTTTTGATTATTTTTTTTTTCCTCTTTTTTCCTGTATAACAGTAAATCTTTCTTCTCTTTATATATTTATTCTGCTGTGAAAATGTTTCCATTTTATTACAAATGCATCCACAAAATACAATTGACTCAATTTAAATAAGCCTTTTGCTCTCATCTTTACCATATTTGTATTCTAAATTCTGATTGAAGGAAGACGATTGTGCCATAAATTTTCCAAAATGATTCTTTCCAGTATTGTTTTTATCGTCAGTGCAAATCTGTTTCTCGCTTCTTTCCAAAGTCTTTTTCTTTATTTTCTATATATCTGTTTTGAATTACAGTCACATTTTTAAATGGGTTCATAAATTGTGACACAAATGAAGAATTCATAACTTATGAAGGAGATTTTGAATATAGAGTATTTGCATATGTTTTGTTGCATATTGCTTTTTCAATCGATTGAAAAAATTACTTCGAAATGTTAAGGCAAAGAATACTTCTAATTGACATAAAGCTAATATTCTATAAATAATTCCATGCTTTTTGTGTCATAGGTGGTATAAAAAAGCTATTTTAGTAATTTTTTAATTGCCGTCTATAAAAAAATTACACTTGATATCTATTTTTTTGTGTAAAAAGTAATTTATAAATTAGGAAGGTAATAATAGTTTCACTGTTGCGACTCATGCATGTGTTTCGAATCATCTATCTGACTAAATGACTCTTTATTTCTTCTTCATTAACGATAATAGAAAAAGTATAATATGAAAAGTAGAAATGAATCACAAGCAGCCAAAGTGTTAAAAAATTTTGTACAAGAATTAGCTTTGTGTGTCTCATTTGAGAAATCTTTATCTGAGAATCATAAAAAAATGAGACTTTTTATAAGAATCATTTAAACATTGAATCTAAAATTATTTTAAAAATTCAGTTAATAGTTTGTACTATGAGAGTTCAGCAGGCTTACTAGCAAATAGCAACAATTTATTTTATTGGAAAACTCAAGCAACACAACAGAAGCCTACTCAATACCTGTACTTGCAGTGAATAGTAAAACACGAAGAGCAAATTGATAAAGAATAAATATAACATAAAACTACTCATGTCACTTATGTCCTACTTTCAACTGACTCTATACTAACTCTTCGACTCTTTTTCTCATCTTTTTATACTTTCCGAAACAGTACACAGAAACTTTTAGAACAAACGACATAACTAGAGTAATAATGGAACTATCACCAAAATTCTTGTAATTTCAAAAATCCTGTTTTGTGGCTAAGAAATCGACAAATTTGTCATCAAGGCTGATGCCTAATCATCCATTCACCCAATATCAGTGCCATTTATAAAGTTAACTTCCTCACTAAAAGACTTACTTCGCTAAGATACAATACCACAAACTCGAAATAATATCAAATGCAAATACATAATTACATTGAGAGGACTAAAAGAAGCTAACTTTCTAAAAGGATCAAAATGGTACGTTTAGTATGCTGGGATAGCAAAAAGGCCAATGATAACGCTGTGTATCTATACGTTTAAAACTTACAATTCTCACTTTGGAGCAAATAAATCTATGTGAAAAAAATTCGCCCAGAAAACATGTCTAGAATGGTTTAAATAGCATAATGCAAAGTTATTTAATAGACCTTATGTTCTGCATAGTCTTTATTTTGTAAAAAGTCTAGTAATTTTTTTTCTTAGTGTTCGGTAAATGTCATAATATAAATTTGTCAACGGACATTTATTATGTAGTAATATTTATTCTATCTGTTTTTATTTTCTTTTTCTGTTTTATCTGTTATTTTATGCTTTTCTTAAATTGTCATCAAATTGGATTTTTTTGAAGTATTATATTATTAAAGTTAAAGCAAACGATTTTAATTTAATTAAAACATTATTAAAAGTTATAAGCAAACGATTTTTATTTTAATTAAAGCATTATTAAAAGTTAAAAGAAAACGATTTTTTTTTTGTAAATATATTTTGTTAATTGCATTTCGATGAATTCTTGTATATACTGTTTTAGTGAAAGGAAAATAAAAGAAAAACGATGGAATTCGGAAACGCTTGGAGTCTTGTTTTGAATTTTTAAAAATAGAAGATGCGCTGCAAGCTACAGAAATTTATATATAGAATTTGAAGCTTAAGAAAACGGTTAGTTTTTTAGAAAGCATATTAAACTTAGTTTTAAGAAATTATCCCTTACAATGAATATTTTTTAATCAATTAATCAATTGAGTGCATTTAAAAAGTAATGGAAATAACACAATATTTAAATTCATGTAAAAATATATTCAATTTGAAATATAGCACTTATATTAAGGATATATTTGAATCTTGTTTTTTTATTCTTCTAACATAAACATCTCGATTCAGATATATCCTTACACGAGAAAAAAGTTTTTTTCTGCTATTCACAAACTGTAATGTACTTAATATACGAACTTCAATGAATTAGACTTTTCTAGATAAAAAATTCGGAAAAAAAAGAATGTGTTTATATCGGGAACTACTGCGAATTATGGGACAAAAATTTGATACCTTACATAAAAAAAAGTTTGATGGTTCAAAATATTGAAAATTCTCGATGTCATTATGGATAAATTTTGAGTTATTAGTTAGCTAGATTGATCTTTTTGATTATCTAAACGAACTTGAAGTCATTTCCATTGAAACCAATACATGACTATGTGATTACAAAAAATAGCAAAGTCACAGATATTTTTTTTCTTTTGATAACTGTGCCGTAAGCATAGAGCATTCAGATTAGTTAGTTATGTACTATGAATAACAAGATTAATTTTTAAATTGAGTTGAATTTCTGAGGTTGAATGCTGTTTTCATGTTTCTTTTGTGATACTTCCAAGAAAGAAAAGAAAGCATTCGTGACACATCTAAAGGTCATAAACTTTCACTGGAAAGAAAAATTAAAATTTCGACCTATAATTGAAATTGTGGCTGGTTCTTTTGGACCTTTCCTTTAATTTATAAACAACAACTAGGTATTTGCAAAGCATTCTTAAAATAGTAATAAAAAAAGCTTTAAATACTACTTAATGTGACCAGCGACCTTTAAAATGTCTTTTTGCAATTTTCCCCTAAGCAATTTGAAATTTTACAGGCATTAAGAATTAACACTACAGGCGATGACACACAATATTTTAAACACCATATTAATTTATTTATGAGTTAGGGTATTAATATAATATAATATTAGTGATAAATAACGTGAATGAAAAATGTTCCAGGAGCTCCAAATTATTTGAGAGCCCTCCAATTTTTATTATTACTTTCTCTAACCCTTTTGAAACAAAAGTTGGGATAAATCTCAACAATGTAATAACTTAAAACTGCTTAAACTTTTAAAGAAAATCAGTATTTTTGAGTCATTATATTGGTTAATTTTGATATTTCGTGCTCAAACTTCAAGATTATCCCAACTTTTTTTTCAAAAGGGTTTGAGTAAGTAATAATAATAAATGAAGTTCTTTCGAGCATATTTGGAGCGCCTGGCACATTTTTCATTAACTTTATTTATCACTACCGTTTTATTCTATTAACCTCCATAACTTATAAATAACTTAATATGATGCCATAAAATATTGTATATCATCTCCTATAGTGTTACTCTTAATGCCTGTAAAATTTCAAATGGCTAAGGTGAAAATCGAAAAAAGTTCTTTTAAAGATTTTAAATAAGCCTTGAAAAATCTGGAGGTCTCTACTGCCAAAATGTTATGGGCGAAATTGTAATTGAAAATTGCTCTATAATCTCAAGATTTCCCAAATAATTACAAACAGGGAACTCATTTATATATATGCTGTTTCTTCTCTGATTCTGACACACTTCCGCTGTTTTGCGTATGTATTTGTAGACATTATTTCGTTAAAAAAAGAATGAAAGAAAAAAAGGTTTGCATTTAGCAATTGGGAGAATTCAAATTATTCGTAGAGTTAATAGGCGTATTAACGGCTCCTTTTTCTATACATCCCCTCCCCTATAGAGATTAGTAAACGTCGAAAAAGGCTAGTCTCGGAATCCTGAAAGAAACAGTAGATAAAAAAGATGCTTTTCCGTTAGCCGAGTGGCAGCAAAAAATCGCCAAATAATGTAGAATTCCGCCAAATGTCTTTGTCAATTATACTCTGTCGCCCGGCTAACGGAAAAGTACCGAAACAAACTTCAATGAATTTTCAACAAATTCTTGAAATATGTTAAACTAGAACAAATTATTTTTTTTTATTTTCAGCATAAACAAATAAATAAACGGCAGTCAACAATTTGAAATAAATCTAGGAACACGATTTTTTTTTCATGAGTGATAAAAAATTGTATCATCACTTATATAAAAGCCGCCACGAATCAAGCCAAATCTCATTCCAAGCAAAGTTCTTAATTGCACTAAGTTCTGCATTTGATTACTTGAGCGAGGTCGAACACTTTGAGGAGGAGCGGTCGCTTGGCGACATAAAGGGCACCTTTTGCTCATTTTCAACCACGTATCAATACATATTTGATGAAATGTATGGGAACACGGAAGAGGCTTCATTTTTTTTCTACGAGTCGAATCCAGGCAAATAGAACATTTATAATCTATTGGAGTGTCTACGTTAGGAGGTTGACTTTCTCCACTAATGTTTGGGTCCCTTCTAATGGCAGACGATTCACCCTTTTTGGCATTCTTCACAGAACTAGAGATGCGTGATTGTTTCTGACGTTTCTCTTGCGTGTCTGAACCTGTTAGCACTTGTTCTGGATCTGCACCCGTTAGCATTAACGATGCCGTTCTTTCCTCCGAAGCGACTGAAGAATGCTTGCGTTTTCGAGCACTTTTCATGATAATGGTTCCTAAATGGAGAAATGTTATCGTAAATTGCAAATAAATGGAAGAGAGTACATAAAATGAATGCATTTTAAATAAATAGTTTTGTGATCAGTAAGAATATGAATCCTTTTAAAGTTAGTTCATTATCTGAGTCATTGATTAGCTGATCATCCATTCAATATATTTTTAATTGAAATTTACTCATTATTTCTTGAGATAAAAATTATTTTAAAATTTCGTGCTTTTTCAAAAGATATTTATTTACAATTAGTCAGTTCTTTTGTTCACCAGCTTAATTATTCAAGACTTTCGACAAATTTCTGAAAGTTTGGTATGGTTTTGAAGTTTTTCCAAAAGAAACCAGTAGCCAATTTTAGTAGTTAAGAAAGCAATCTTTGCTAAGATTTGCCTATAATTAATACGCAAGTGCGCATTCTGTATTTAAGTTTCAAATACTTTGAGTATTGTGAAATGATCGCTAGCAGTAAAAGTTCATTATTAAAATAAATAGCTTTAAGCGAAGTAGGCAGTAACAGCTCAGCTTCATGAATCAATGAAGGTTGATTTTATTCGCTTCCTAAAAATATAGATCAAAATTAATATATAAAGCTAAAGAAAAAATTTAAAAAAAGTTCTCTTTTTACTGAATGATAACTTAACATCGTTGTTGATAGTTAAGGAGTACTGTTCCAGAAATAACACTAGACTCTTCTTCTTCTGTACAGTCGACCACCCCGCCATCACTGAACGTAGCAATATCGACAGGATTTGTTGTGGTCGACTGTTAGCACTAGCCTCTGACAATTGTATTAATATTATCTATGTTCTTTATCCCATTAATATATCTTCTTTCAGATTATTATATGACTCAATAGCTTCAAGAGTTTTTTTATTGCTCCAAGCATTCTTTTCTTAAATATTAGGGACTTTTGAACTTTTTCTGCTCTGTTTAAGTTTGAGAAACAACTATATTCCCGCTCTTGTATCTAACGATGCCATAGAATTATTTTCTTTTTCATATAAATATTTTCCCAGAACCTTGCCCAATTTTGTACTCTAAAGTAACTTCTGTCGCAGAGACATATGCAGCCAGTTCTTTTTTTTTATTTCAGGATTCAAAAGAAAATAAAAAAAATCTATAAAATGTTTATTATTTTTTATTTAGTTGCGGTTGCGAGTTCTTGTAAAACATGCCAAAATTGTGCCAGTTGCCCAAAATCTCACCAAAAGTTATCTATCTTGGATAAATAACAGAACGGCGCCGTGGAGATAAGAAATGGCTTTTAGGATTGCAATTAAAACTTGCCACCATTGAATTTGGCTGTATTTTTTCGTTAGCCGTGGACCAGCAAAAAATATCCAAAAGCATTTGTTGGAATTCTACAATATTTGGCGATTTTTTGCTTTAAAATCTTTGTGAAAAATTTAACATAATTCTACATTATTTGGCGATTTTTCGCTGGAACCCCGCTAACGGAAAAATATCCATTTGGCGAAAGATTCCCCAAAACATTTCTACTTTGATACCTTATTTTAATCTGAAGACCATCTAGGTTTCATCTCAACTAGGCAATATCTATCATTAAAGTTCATAATTGTTATAAAAAACAGTTAAATAGTTAAAGTGCTTAATTCCTCATTTATTTAGTAAGGGTTATTGTCCCATTTTCGCAGCGCTTTTTTTAATATATACTCAACTTTATTTTGAGTGGTCTTATTTGGAAAGTTTGGAACTCCAGGTGACAAGACACGAGAGCACATTGTGAAAGCAATTTTGAAAATTTCGCCAAGCAAGGGATGATTCTGAACTTTTATAAATTAATTAACTATGACTGCATTTAAATACAATTTACTTTGTCAGACATCTTAATTTTTGACTTTGGCCTCTTTTATTGTTGTCTTACACGACAATGTAAAAAGGAACTTTAAAGAATTACTACACCATTTCACATGGAAGAGAAAGCTAGTATTGCGGAAATTGAAAATCAAGGTAGTTGACAAATTGAGAAATATTTTGTATAAGGTTGCCAAAAAAACTTTTAGAGGAAGGCAAGTTAAGCGCATCTAGAAGTTTTATTAACATTGAATCAATTGAAAATTAGATATAAGTGATTGCTCAAGCTTTACGCCAAACTTGCTAAAACTATGCCACAAGCTCTCTTTATGTCATTAAATAGTTATGACACTTAACTAGTTTTTTCCAAAGGAAAAATTAAAGTTTCGGGTTACCACAAAGAGTAATTATGTCCAATAAAAAGGAATTCATCAATATTGAATGATACATTCAAACAATTGAACACGAATATAGAAAGTTGTTTTGAATGAAATGGAAGAAAAGGGACATCAAACTAATAAGCTATTCACTCCATATAAAATTCATAAAAAATAATTAATTTATTGAATTCTTCTCTTACCTCTAAAAACTTTATTGATGATTCTCTTTCGGGAATAATTTTTGTTAAAAACGTATTGTAAAATTTATCTCAAAAGGTTAAAGAAAAGTAAAAAAATTAAAAAGGTCAATATAAAAATAAGAATATATCTTTCAAGTAAATTTTTGAAATAAGTAATCGGAGAATTGAGTTGAGAAAAAATGTGCTGCTGATAAACATCATCGAAAAAAAATGACAGGTACAATCCACCAAGCTTTCTTGCTATATTTATTTATTATCCTACAATTTCAATTGAGGAATATTTTAAGCCTCTAGTTCAAACTTTAAAAAGACATGCGTGTGTGTGTGTGTGTGTGTGTGTGTGTGTGTGTGTGTGTGTGTGTG
>JAOUZG010031484.1:1802604-1817280 GCA_026289955.1 Argiope argentata | reverse complement strand
TGTGTGTGTGTGTGTGTGTGTGTGTGTGTGTGTGTGTGTGTGTGTGTCAATGCAAGTAGGCATCTATCTATGCGTATGTTTAATATTTCGGCATTTTTTTCGAATCAATATGTGAGTTATTGCCCAACTAAAAGATTATCTATTATAGTAAAAATGGATCTCGAAATGCGTTGCTAAGCGCAAAACTGGAGAATGGCTTGACCGATTTGGCTAATTTTTTTTAAAATAATTTCGTTAAGACACGAGGATGGTTCTTGTGGAGAGAAAAAAATGAAAAAACTGAGAGGAAAATAGTAAAAATGACGCTTTTCTTACTTTCCCGACAAAATTCTTCATTTCCTTCCCCCACACCAACTGAGTTCGATAGCAGAAAGTAATAAATTATGATTTGTTTAGAAAAAAATGCTCGAAGTCAGTTGGTTTTCATTCATAGATAACGGGATGTTTAAAAAAGAAAGAAAATAGTTGCTTTTATTATTAGTCGGTATGAATATTTAAACGATGCCTGCTCAAAATAAAGTCTGGGCAGAGAAGAAAAAAATAACAAAGCGAAAAAAAGGTTTGTAAAAAGAAAAGTAATGAAAAAAAAGAAAGGTGTGTGTCACCATTATTTCCTTTGTGCGCGGCATTTTCCAAGCTGTTTTTAAACTTTTCGCATCTCTTGAAAACCAATTTTGTCTTTATTTGTTTAGTGTGTTTACCTTTATGAAAATTAGAATCTTCTTATTCTATAAAAACGTAGAATTTTAGACCTTTTCCTCCACCATTTAAGTAAAATATCAATTCCGGGACAATCATTGCTCGGATAAAAAGAGAAAGGCGAGTAGTACAATGAACAGAACATCTGAAGAAAATAATACTATAAATAAATTATATGATTATCAAAATTTGTTTGGTTTAAAAATATTTTGGTGAGAAACCTGTTATGAGACACAGCTACATAAAATATTATATGAAAATTTTAGCGAGAATTAATACTGGCGAACCAACTGGTCGCCAAAGGCGGCTAGTGTTTAATAAATCACAAAAATCAAACAAAGAAAGTGTTCTTATATCTGTGTAGCACTTATGAATAAATCTGAAAACAAAGAAGCTTGAAAAATATCTATGAAATAGTAGCATCTCATTTTATTTCTGCATTAATCAGTGTTTTAAATTCAAAATGCTGATATCAGTTTTAATAACTTTGAAACTATTCATTGATCTGTAAGTTATAACATATTGAACAAATCAATTTACAAGTAAAACTTAAGAGTAGCTGATTAAAAAAAACACAGAATATTGTTACAAACTGGCGAGCGCCGCGGAAGTCCGTCGAAGTTGGCAACGTTTGACGAGGAGCTTCGCTTCAGCCGAGTTGGTTTGGCGAAAGAAATAGTCTGGTAGACGCTGGATCGTACATGAAGTTTCGCATGCTTTTGGGCACGCGCTTGCTCTGCTATATAAGGGACGGGTTGCTGTAGCTCAGGCAGTTAGTTATTTTTTTCTCTCGAAAGAGAAGCATCTCGCTGGATTATCGGATTACTTTTCTTGCTTGTTATTAGTGAGCTGTGTTTTCGTTTGGCGTTTACGTTGTATAATTGAGTTCGCTGTGACTTACTGTTTACTGTGAAATACGATAGCTGTTTTGCAGTCTGTGTTTATTGTGCGTAAGGCTTGCATTTACACTGTAAGGGACTGTTGACTGCTGGATAGCGTTTATCTAAAGTTTTACTTTGCCAAGTCATCCTGTAAATAGCTGTAAATAAATTTTGTTTATGCCGTCCTCAAGTAAAGTCTATTCAATCCGAATCCGCTACGCTAAAAACTTAACAATTTTGACATAGATTATTAGACTATAGACTATTGACAACTTCATTTAAAAAAACTTCATTGTTTCGCTGGCCTTGTGTGTTCGCTGGCCTTGTGTGTTATCTTTAATATTTCGGCAGGTTTTTGTATTTATATATTCTCTATAATAAATCAACCTCATTGATGATGATTATATATTCACGATTATGTTTTTGGTTGAACAGTTTTTGAAATTCATAGTATTGTAACAAAATAAACAAAATTGTGAGTTTTAAGACAAAATTATTTCAAGAATTTAAAAAAAGGTCATTATTTTTTTTAAAAAAAACCTACTGTTTAGAGTATTAATAAAATCATTTCTTAAAAATTGCTTTTAATTGAACTTATTTCTCAAAATAATCTTTAAAAACCTATTCATTTCGGTATTTCATGCTATAATCGCAACAGCTAAATTTTTTCTTCATTTAACTTTTTTATAATTAATCACAAAGGACTAGTTATTAATCTACATTTCTGGATTTCTTAGTAAAATTCGTTTAATTAATAACTTGTTTTAAAAAAATAAAAAGGGCCCTTTTGTAAATACAGTAAAATAATTTTATATCATTATAAATACAGTGAAAGAATTATTTTGAAATTAAGATCAACTGTGAATAATTAAAACTGATTTTTTATTTCAAGCCGTATAACTGGAGGCAAATTATGCTGTCGTCTGCTTCATTCAGAATCAGAAGATTGGGGAGAAGAGGGAAGAGGAGACGTGGCATTAACTTTCTTGGTACTGTCTGACTGAAGGGAGCTTCGTTAATGTTTCGTAAACCCTAAGGCACTATTCAGGTTTCTTGGCGTGAAATGAACTCCTCTCCAACGAAGCAAAGTAAATTAACCATTCTTTCTCTCCTTTTCTCTCATTCCACTCCAACCATTGGAGGAAGAGGGGGGTTGAAAAAAAAGATGTTTATATACCCTTCGGCCCATACTGCAGATGTCAATTGCTGCTTTCTTCAAGTTCGGGAAATTTGCCGAAAATTCAATGCAGGAGACCAAAACTCTTTTTTTTTTTTTTTTTTTTCGTTTTATATCTTCGAAAATTGATTCACCACCTTTCGAATTTGTCATTTTAAGGAGCAAATAGAATCCTGTTGTAGTGAATTCCTATCTAAGATATTTTTTTAAGTTGATTTAGTTTGGCAAAATTTGCATTGCATCTGACTGGCTGAGGGGAGATGGGAATCGAATTTTCATATTTTATCTATTTTGTCTAGAGAATTAATTAAATTACTGAATAAAGAAGGGTAAGAAATGAAATTTAAAGCCTGATAAATGATATTACAATGGAGGCAATAAAAGAATAAATTTATTGCTTTTTTTGTTAAATGCTGTTCCGTTTTATCTTTTTTTTTTAAAGACATTAAACATTTCTTCTAAAAAGATTTCTATAATAGAAATTTCTTTGTTTTTTTATTAATTAAAGCTATTACGGGATTATATAATTTCAAGCGAAAGAATCAAATGACGCAAATTATTAACGGCAAAGAGTGAAAAAAATACATGGTGTGTGTGTGTGTGTGTGTGTGTGTGTGTGTGTGTGTGTGTGTGTGTTCATTGTGGTTTCAGGAAACTGTTTATAGTGTGAATTACAGTAGATTGTACTAGAAAGTTTCTATATATATTCATTTCTAAAATACCAGGCATAATTAACTATATGGGCATTCGAGTAACTCATGCAAATTTTTATCCGAAAAGAGCGAATAGATAACGTTGAAAGTTTACATTGGTAATACGAGTGCGTTATCTTTAGGTTCGTTTATCGATCCTAAAACCACTGTCTCCGATGCTTTGAACTGATGTTTACATTCTCGTGCACAAAATATACATTAAAAAATCATTATAATCTTTAAAAAATTTGAACAGAAAATTTTAAAGAATCTTCACTGTTCAGACCTTCCTAAGTTCGAAAAACATATTTTTGTAATTTTGCCTATCTAGCTATGAACACAAAGACTTAAAAGTTAAGTGTGTGGAAATGTGCCTTTAGTTAAGTGTGTAAGCTTAGTTAAGTGGTTAAGTGCCTTTAGTTAAGTTTGTCGAAATTAGTATATTAACATAACAAGAAAATAAGCTTAACCAATAAACCTAGATTTCAATCAAATTTTCAACGATATCCATTCTGAGGATTTCTGTATGCAAAGTTGTCCGAGTACAGTTGAACACGATAACTACAAAGTGTAAAGAGCTAGATAGATATAATTTAGTGTACAGTTTAGTTAATAAAACTTAGATTCGTACCGAATTCGGAACCGAATCCATCAAGGGATTGATCATCAGTTGGTCAGTACTTTTGCATTTTTATAAACGTCGTAACTCTAAACCTTAATGACTTAGCTGAATAAAATTTCGTTCATAGTTTTCAAGTACAAAACGTAGATCTTTTTCAAATTTTGAAACAAATCTGTCAAATGATTTGCCTCCTGTCTGTCAGTATTTTAATACACATTTAAACGCAGTAATTCAAAAACATATTGACTTAGATAAATACCACCGAGATATTCCGTATTCCTGCTTGATATGTGATCTGAAATCTACAATTATAATTCCACGACAATTTTAAATTTTGTTTGGTCATCCCGAGTAGTACACCCTGTTGCATAATATTGTGCAATATTGTGTTATATTATATGATATTAAACAATATTGAGAATATTGATCAATATTGTACAATATTTGTGTACTACTAGGGAATAGAAGCTGTTGAAATGCACATTCAATTTTCTAGTATTCATGTATTAATTTCTCGTTAGCAATTATTACCAAAAAAATATTTTAAAAAATTGCTTGATAATAAGCTTTTTAGAAAGGCTCGTTCGCCAATTGCATGCAGTTAATACGTAAATGCTGGTTTCTTTATTATACTATGAAACATCAAATCTTTATGCGTTGTACTTTGAATTAAAAATTTAAGTATTCGTGACGCTCTAGACAAAAGTCCAGAATATTAACATTTTTATTAAGGAAAACGAGTGAAGATTTCAGAGATCCGCAAAATATTAAATTCTTAAACAAGAAATACGGTGTGGTATAAATTCATTTCGCGATATCAGAAATTTGCTGTTGCTTAAATAGATTTAGCTGCTGCAATACAAATAATTGTAAATTTAATATAAGCTTTAAAAATAAATATTGACAATATATATAGTATATACATTAATATAGCTTTATCTGATTAAGTGTTGGACTTGCAGACATTGTCTTAATTTTTCGCTCAATTTGAATATTAAAATGAATAATACTTTTTAATGTAAATTTAATACGTCATTACAAAGATTGGTAACAGTTCCATTGGGATTATTTTTCCCCCATTACTGTGATTTATATGGATTGAGAAAAAAGGGAGGCAACGTAAATAATATAAAGAAACATTTTTAACGATTGAGACAAGTAAATGAAATCAGAAACTTAATATTTTTCACCTTTACAGTCAAAATATTTTTGTATCAAGTATGAGCTTTTTCTTATTTTAAATATAGCATTGCTTATTGAGCATTACTTTGATTTATAACATCTAAAGAGGCTTTAAAGACTTTATATGATTACTTTTATGTAGTCATTACTTAAAAGTAATCATATAAAAAATACTAACGTTTTTTAACATAAATCTTAAAAGTTTTATTTTAATATCAAATTTTTACCGTTTGTTTAGCGTGATATAAGATAAATATTTGGTTTCCTTTTCAATGCAAGTCTCCGTAAAAAAAAAAAAATACCTACAAGAAAAGTCATAAATATGAATTTGAAACTCGGGAAAAAAAGTGATCAAACAAATATAAATTTATATAAACTTCATCAATAATTGAAAATTGTAGCAATTGTAGCGCAGGGTTTTTTTTTTTTTTTCAGGAATCCTGTAATTTGATATTAAAATTTATTTAAAACAAAATTTTTTTAACTACTTAAAGCTCCTGTCATTATTGATATTGTTATTAGAGAATTATTCACCTATACCAATGTTATCTGTCCCATTATTCGATTACTGAGGTTCAAAGTCAGTGTCTCGTTAATAAATCTTATAAAATTAAAAGTATCACTTTCGAGTTGGACTTTCAAAAATTTGTTTGACTGAAGAAAAAAAAATCGTAACATTACTCAAGAATTTATTTAAATTTCGTATCACATTTAAAACATATTACATTTTAGACAATTTTAAATGAAATAGAATTTTTTGTATACTTCCTTCCAAGACCTTCTTATTTCCTGCATTCTGACAGATTTGATAACATTAGTAAAACAGAAGGGGAAAAAAAGAAATCTTATTGCAAAAGCAAAATATCACGTATTTTAGAAATGAATGAATCTAATTTAGCCCTATTCATGTTCCTACCATTTTTATGAAGAATAACAAAGAAAATATGCAATACTTTAGCTTCGATAGATTTTTTCCCATTTTTGCTTTCTCGCACTGATTTATAGAGGAAGTATAGAAATCATCAAAAAATTTGCAGTCGAAATTTTGTCGATTCTCTATATTTCAGATCACCCTGAATTCTATATATATATATATATATATATATATATATATATATATATATATTTAGAAAACTTAACAAAGAAAACACAAATACATTTTTGAACTAGGTGGTTGAAATTTGCTATACTGACTTTGCATTGAGTGTACAAATGTCTATCAAATTTTGAACAAAATTTGCTTTTGAGAAGTCCATCTGCCCGATTGCAAATTAACTCAATAATTTCAAAACGAAGAGAACTAGACCCATAAAATTCAGCACGCAGATTAAACATCTATAATGCAAAAAAAAAACTGTCAAAATTTGAATCAACTAATAGTTGATTATATGCCAGTGTGTATTTTCAGAAGCCTACTAACGCGATAGTTAGAAAATGACATAATGACTTAAATTAATCAAAATTGGTAATTTTATGGTAGATTTTATGCATACAAGAAATGTTTTTTGTGAAATTTTTGTTTAAGTAGGTTAAGAAAAATGTGACTCAAATACACATTCGATTTTCGGATACTTTTAACCGCATTCCAAGGATTAATCGCGAAAGATTACAAGACAGTTTCAATAAAAAGGTTATTTCATGCCAGAGGTTATTGTTTGTTACTATTGAATGCCATTGTCATAAAAGACGGTCTACGGCATGACATGTTTATCAGATAATATGTGATAAAATTTGGGCAGACCACTCCTACAGAGAATTTATTATTATTAGTGTTCATTTTATAAATATAATTCAGTTATTTATCCTCTTCATATATTTCTTGGATATTTATTGCATAAAATTTCACAATATAATAAATAAAGAAAAGTAATTAACTATTACTTTGTTGTCAGAAATTTCTCGAAGCCCTAGTAGCACAAAAATATTGTATAATATCCCAAAGATATTGAACTATATTGTGAATACCGAGTTATACCGAATACCGTATCAACAATATCATACAATATCAAATTATATTCAAGATATTTCAAAAATTTAAAAGTATTTTAAACTTAAAATTTTGGCCCTAATATATTAGTATTTGTCTAATAATTCAGTTTATTTGCGATTTTATTTCAAGAAATTCAGCAGGGCAATTTTTCATTAAGAAGTCGAATATTGTATAACATTGTTAAATATTGTGTAAACGATATTGTATACACAATATTTAACAATGTAAAAAAATATTGCGAAAATAATATTGTGAATTCTACGTAAAACTACATTGTTCAACACTATGGTGACATTATAACTTTGTATTTAACGTTATGATAAAACTTTTTACTTTTCTTTTGATTTTTTCAAAAGACCAAGCAATTTGGTATTAGAAAATATCCTGTTTTATGTATATATTGACTTATATATGGGAAATAAAATAAATTAATTTTAATTTTAATAGAATTAATTAGGTATATAAATAGTTATATATATATAAAATTGAAAGAGTTATATATTTCGTTTTTTAAAAATGTCAGATTTTTGTCTCACCTGGCCTCAGCTTGTTATAAATATAATAGTCTACTGAATTCCTTTTCAACCTGGAGAAAATACACAAAAGCAATGTCGTTGATTTTAGCTGCATATGAGCTAATAGCAAAGACATTGCTTTTGTGAATTCTAAAAAAGAAATTTAAAATTGCGTATTTTCATACTTTCATAATTTGTCAAAGAATAGGTATATTCTTCTCTATAAAAGGATAAAGACAAAATTGTGTGGTTACATCAATAACGTTGAATTTTTGCCTTTCAAGATATAACCCCAAAAAATTAAATCTCTAGAAAAAATAAAGCATAGGAGATAAAGATTTTGAAAATCAATATACTTTTGAAAATAAATTAGTTTGCACAAATATAACTTATAAATTCTGCAAAAAAAAAAAAAAAATTAAATATTTAACGCGGTTTCAAAACATTTATATCTCTGCTAATTTTTTTTTCTTCATTTTTATATGATATTATTAATGAAAAGACATTTTTAACATAGAGTTTCTTTTGTGAAATTGTTGAAATAATGAGAGATAGGTAATAATAAATTTAATTATAGAATAATGTTAATTTTTTTAGGTTGAGAAATTAAGACCCCTAATTAAAAAAACATTTTTCCCTTTTCAAGGTGTGGTAGTGTTTCGAAAACAAATTAAGAATTTAGTTTTAAACACATATTGGTTATTGAGAAAAAAGTTGGGTCAGTAATAACTGACTGACCCAATGATAAACATTTACTTAAGTTAAGATAACCAGATTGATAAAAACCCATTTTCTCAAAGCGGTAACTAGACCCCTACGGCTGGGAAAGAAAGGAAATGAAAAATGCTGGATTGGTTTCCGAACTCTCTCTCCCGTGAAGCTGATAATTTTTGTTGGGTCTTGCACGATTTTAGAGAAGCCATACTCAGAAACATTAGGCCCTCGATTGGTTAAATTTAAATAATTAAATATTTCATAGCTAATTTTATTTTAAAATAATAATTTCTAATAATTAATAATTCCAAGCAATGACGTTATAGGACCCCTGTGTTATAAGTATTGCACCATCAACGACGGATAGAAAATGAGCAATTGATTGATAAGTTCCTCCGATTAATTCATAAAATGCGCCCTATTGATACAGAAAACAAATTTTCATAATATTATTTAAATCTTATTATGAAATAAAACAATAGCTGGAATAAGTAAAAATAATTATGAACTTATAATAATCAAATTCGATTATAACAATAATTGAAGATAACAAGAAGATGTGTTAATCATCTATAAATGAATCAACTGCTAAAAATTTTTCGAGACCATATTTGGATTATTCACTAAAGAATAATAACTCAATTATAGTTATGATTGCTATTTCGATAAAATAAATTCTTATTGAAAGTAAAGTTACTTCTACTCTGTAGAAGATCGAATATTAATAATAAGTTTGTTTTAATTAAGAGGCGTTTTAGAAAAAATAATTCCTTAATTTCTAATTTTTTTTATTTATTCATTTATATTTTTTTTTACTTAACAGGTAGTATTTTTTAAATTCATCAAGCTAAAAGAAGCGGCATTTTATCTTAAAACCGAGAAGCAATTTGAAGAACTATGGATATGCTACAAAATTCATGCAAGTCACATTCACTTGCTAATGGTTTAAAAGTCTCCCTCGTGTTCTGGAGGTCCCGGGTTCGAGTCCCGGTTCGGGCATGGTTGTTCCTTTGTGTGCTATCTGTGAGATGGGTGAATGTGCCCCCCTGTAAAAAGGGGCTGTGCAAGCGTATGTGTGGTGTGTTTCTTCATTTGAGCTAGAAGTCAGACTTATGCCCTCGGGTGCTCAGGGGTTCATACCCTCAGAAGCTACTGCACCCCTCTTTCCGTGGTAAAAAGCGGACACGACATCATCATCAATGGTTTAAAAATATTTTTCTATAAATTTGACGAGGGCTAAAAAGTAGCATCACAAATTGCTCGGTTTGGAGAGTAAAATCATGCAGTTAAAATTTAAATATAAAATAACAAAATAATTTAATTTTGAATCTCAAAACATGAAAATTGAAGAAAATTAAAATTACATTTAAACTATAGCCCCCTTTCGCAATAACAATTCTAACAAATTATGAATGAAGGGCATGCCATGCATTCATTATCTCAGGTCGGATAAAAGACGTGATCTTTGAAGAATTTAAATATAGTAACAGTAATAAAATGAATTTCGTAAAAATTGAATTCATTCGTTTTTACTTTCTTCTATCCAAAGAAAAATTATAACTTTAATAGAAAAAGTAAAATTAAAGCGTCTTTTTTTTTTTTTAATTTTACAATTCCAAATTTTTTCTAGTCCGAAAAACAACTTAGAATTATGCTTGTCTGCCAGCCTGTGAGCTCAACAATTCAAAAATGCTTTTAGCTAGACGCATGAAATTTGGTGCATCAAATTAGTAGATATCTGTCAAATTTTGAGCGAAATTCATTCAGAGGAAATGTTTGTCCTGCTATTCTAATATAAGTTAACACGATAACTAAAAAACAAAGAGAGCTAGATAAATGAAATATGGTGTACAGATTTAACATCGGAATTGTAGATATAAATTGAATTTGAAACCAAATTTACTAAGAAATTAACCATATGTAAGTCTGCATCTTTTAGAACCTTTAAGTGGCATAACTCAAAAACACAATGGCTGAATATATTTATTATGCGATTCTGTGACAGCATTTGCAGTGTTGCATCTCAATTGGTCGAAAAAAAAATTCTTTTGAAATAATTTTTTTTTTTTTTGCAATTGTTCCTTTCTATAAAAGGATAAAATTTCTTTTTTATATTGTCTTATTTTCTTGATGAAATTATTTATAATTAATTTTGAATATCAAAATTTTTATCCAAAAGGTATCAGGAAATATTAATATATAAAAACTTTTTTCAAATGATTTTTCCAAATTCTTTATGAGTTGCGAATTTTTTACTATGAATATTATAATTTAAAAAAGAATATGAGGCTGAAGAATATTTATGCCATTGCTTTGTGAACGTTGAAGAAAACCTTATACTCTTTTGAAAAACGGGAAATGAGTTTCTTAAATGCTTTTTTATACACTATAACGAAACACATTTTCCCTACATTAAGACTGATATAATGTTCTTTAATATCATTTTAAAACAGTATTTATGACTTATAAAAATAAATTACTTTGAAATCCATAAGAATTTCGAAAGAATTTCTAGAATTGAAAGAGAAGGGAGAAACGACAAAAGAATTGCCTAATTACGCAATTCTAGTGTCGTCCAGTCTTGACTCATGATGAATGTTAGAGAGAATACTTTACACTTAATTTACTTTGTGTGTGTGTGTGTGTGTTCGCGCGCGCGTGTGCGTGCGTGTTTAATGTTTGTGACCATATTAACCATAGTATATTGAAGCAAATTTTTTAGAAATTAAATTCATTTTTTAAAAAAATTTCTAACTTCGTTTTATTATTACTTTTTATTTATAATTAAAAAATATTACAAATATTAGATGAATTTTCAGTCTTAAATATTCCAGATTCTGATACAAAATATAAAATCCTGGCTAAGCAGATGAATGGTTGTACTTTCAAAATCCAATAAATAATTAAAACAAAATAAATTTAGAAATAATCACACAATTCATGGGTTAAAAATTTTCAAAACCAGAAGGCATTCAATCCAATATGGGCATTTTACAATTTAATTCATTATTTTCCCTTCCAATTTATGTACATTGTATTATGTTTGTTATATCCCACGTTTAGGAAAGCTGAGGAATGGAATTCATCCTAACATTATTTCCAAAATAAATATATTTATCTTTTTTTTAATGTGGCACAAATAAGCCATTTAATTAAAGTTTAAGATATTTTCTATATTTCGGAAAATCAAGCAGAAATCTGGAGCATCCCAGCTGCACAGAAACACCAGGCAATGTTGCAAAAGTTGAAAAATTCAACTTACTTTTGTTCATTTCCTTTCTCTTTTACGACATTTCAATATATTTTTAAATAAATAATTTATTTATAAAATTAAAAAAGGGACGTTTTATTAAAATTCGCTGTTAGTATTAAAACTATTGAGATAAAGGATTGAACCAGTTCTTTGGAAATGAGTCCGAAGTCTTACATTTTCATAGACATGTAAATCTTGCCCATCCTCCTGGATTGAAAAATTAATAAACGTAATTATTGTTAAAAATAAAGTCGTGTCAAATAAAATTCTATAAATATTAAATTATTTAATTACTCCTTCTTAATTACAGGATTC
Source organism: Argiope argentata (assembly GCA_026289955.1). Classification (NCBI taxonomy): domain Eukaryota; kingdom Metazoa; phylum Arthropoda; class Arachnida; order Araneae; family Araneidae; genus Argiope; species Argiope argentata. The sequence continues at coordinate 1,805,240 of JAOUZG010031484.1, read as the reverse complement.
TATGATATTAACAGAATTATGAAAAGAAAATAAATGTCCCAAACTCGAAGTGCTTCAATAATTAATCAGAGATGAATTCTATGTTCTAAGAGTCCTTCTAAGATTCCCGCTGCCCTTAGTACGATTTCCTGTGCTAGCAGAGAAAATCTAAAATATCTTGTTCAAAGTATAACTTTTCCGAACTAGTTTGAGGGGGGTTCACGACCCCTTTCTTGTGAATTCCCAAGACCTCTACAATTGAAGAGGGAAAGTTTTATTAGGGGTGGTTTGACTGGTCGAATGACCTTCTGAATGTAACACTCCCCCACAGCAGTATCTCCCGGGGACCGGGGATTCTTTTCTTGTTGAGTGTTATTTTTCGTTAGTTTGGTCGTTCTCTGTATATGGCTCTCTGCAAGCTATGTTTTGAAGCTGATAAAAAAAGGGTAGATTTTTAAAAAGCACGCAAAACTATAGATCTTAGTGTAGCGGCTTTGTTTCTTGCAGTTTTCCCATTGATTTTCTGGATATTATTTCTCATCCGTAATGTCAGGTAAGAAAAATTCTTACTCAACTTTCTGACGTCGAGCTTCTAAACACGTTAAATTAGCTCTAGAGCAAGAATTAAATTGTTTGGTTTCTGAAGCTCAAAACTTAGAATTTTCTAAAAACAACAGCAATGAAAAGTTTCGTCTCTCTCGCAGGTATGTCTTTTTAATTTTCACCTCTCTCAGCAATGTCATTTGATATAGTACTGTTACTAATTATGTTTATTAATTAGTGAATGTTATTATTTGCCTTATAATATGATTTTATATAATATTGGAATCAAGTTTCCCTAGAGTGAAATGACATTTATTTATTGTTTTTATATATTTAGTAATATTTAAGATATAGTTTGCGTTGCTAGCCCATATAAATGTGCACCTTTTTAAATGAATTAATTTCACGTTTAATCTTAAAAAATACAGTTAATAATGATAAGTTTTTTTTAATAATTAATATTCGATCAAATAAATTACACTGAAAGAACAATAGGATCATTCGAAAATGTGAATAAATTTACAATAAAATTCTTCAAGAAATATTTTTGCGGTGTAAATTTTCTATCACAGATTAAATAGCACTTCCAAAGATAAGAATAAGGGTTAAAGAAGAAAAAAATAGTCATTTGCATTAAAATCTTGTTTTTGCTTGTGAATTTTTCTTCGAAAACCCTTTGATTTATGAATCCGGCTAATGCGAAAATTCCAGTAGTCCCGATTCTAGTTCCGAATTTTTTTGTACACGAAAACAGAATGAAATCTTCCCTTGACTCATAGTGATAACAAAAAGAGGACACCTATTGCGCTGTGATTGATATATCCGTTCATATTTTTACCCTAATAGAGCATCCTGTGGTTCTCGTTTGAGACTTTAAGGAAGAGTTTCATTAATTTGTTGTTGTTTAAATTCCTTTTACCCGTATTTGAAAGATTTTTCTAATGCATTTTTTTTTTGTACTTGTGCACCTTATCGCTTCTATACATTTAAACACTCACACACACATATATATTAAAGCAGGATAAACGAATCGAAAGTAAAGCAATTTTTATGATGATGGTTAAAATTCCTTAAGTTTTTTTTACAAAAAAAATGTATTGATTATTTATTATCTATGAAATTTTTTAATGATTAAAATAAAGTTATTTTAAATTCACTATGACAGTTGAATTCTCTACAGAATTTTTAAAAATATATAACTCTTGAAAATGTATCAAAATATAAATAATTGTAAATACAAATGGATATTTTTTTACTCTTCCTTAATAACGTCATTCCCAACATAGTGAAGAGAATAGAAAACTCCTTTATTGATCATTTATTTTTATTTAAGACTATCTGTTTTGTTTTCATTTTCACAAAAAGTTCATATTTAAAATATTTTTAATTTAAGATAATTAACTTTGTTTTTTAAGACATGTAAATACTGGCTTGCCACATTAAAAGCAAAGCGTCTTCCGCATTTTTTTAAAAATAAATGTGTAATATTAAGTATGCATATTTTACTATCAATATTATTATTTTGCTTTTTTTCAAAAATTAAATTTGTAGCATTAAGAATGTATAGTTAAATTGTTAATTTTTCATTCCTTATTCAAAGAAACAAAATGATTTTTTAAAGATCTTTTTTACGAATTTAGGAAAACCATTCTGGCAGATCTTGGATTTGCGAAAATTTTATTTAGAAAAGTGCAGAAAAAATTTCTATACTTGCATTTGAAAGAAAAAAATTTCTTCGTTTCGATTCAATACTTTATAAAAGATTATTAATAATGATGTAGTAAATATTGCATTTTATATAAGAAAAGTATGTTTATTTTCAGATGTTGAATAATAATGTCAAAATATATATTAGAGAAGGATGCTATTCTACAATTTATTTAAATTTGTTTTTTTTTATTGGAGTTGAATGCATCACAGTTTATTTTATTTCGGATTGAACTTATTTTAATAGCATTTAACAATCATCATATTTCTCTAAAATAAGAGGATAATAAAATGCGAAAATAGTGAGGGAAAAAAATGTAATAAACAAAAATTGATAATTTTATAATTTTTTAATAATTTTGCTAAAACAAATTAGTACATAATTTAACTAACTAATATATATATAT
>JAOUZG010031484.1:1748397-1802504 GCA_026289955.1 Argiope argentata | reverse complement strand
AGCATAGTATAAGGAATCATAATATGATTTTATATAAAATATATAAAGAAAAGTTTTGGATTTATTTTAGTTTTCCTATACGTCATAACTGCGGGAGATCATGAATTGCTTTCTGTCTTATTTTTTTTTTTCTAAAAAATCAATTTTTGGTTTCTTTACAGTCTAAATGGTATTTCAAGCTTAGAAAGCGATGTTGAATACAGTATGAATGTTTCAAACTTTCCATACGGATTAAATGAAGAGATAGATGTTATTAGTAATGCTTCAAACTCTCCATACATATTAGACGAAGAGCTAAGTGTTAGTAATAATTTTAGCTTTGAATCTGGATCAGATGATATGAATTTAACTTCCACGAGTAATTTGGATTGTTCTTTATCATCTGTAAAATGTCCACCCCAAGAGGATTCCTTGTTCCACAAATTAAGAATCTGGGCTTCTAACCATAAAGTAACATTAATTTCATCGAGCAATTTACTTAGTGTTCTCCATTGTTATCATCCTGTATTACCTTTGGATGGTAGAACCTTATTAAAAACGACAAGAAAAGCTGAAATAGTAAAGTTTGATTCCAAGAGGTTTTCAATGATTTCGCTGAAAAAATCTTCGAGATATAGAATTATGTTAAGTATAAAATAATCTATTCAGGATATAGCATTATGATAAATATAAAATAATATATTCGTTTCTTTTAAAATTATTGAATTTAGTATAATTATAGGCAATTGATTAAAAATCATAAATCCTTAAGAGTATTTACTTCAAATCATGACTTAACGAGAGAGATGAAAATTTTTTATATTGCAATGCATTCTATTCTTTTCAATTTTAATTTGATTTTTAAATATGATCATAATTGATCATATGATCATATAATAATTTATAATAATCGTATGATCATATAATTCTTTTTATATTTAACTATAATTGATTCCAGTAGAAAAGAAATTTGCAGTAGTATGCTTCAACCTTGAATCACAAGTAGAGGTTGTTCCCTCATCATGGTTGATTGGCAATACAGCAGTGAAATGGCCCAATAACTGCACTATAAATGCCATCATGAAGCACATAAGAGAATGTAGATTGCCGGAAGAGCATTGGAATGTCATTTCGGTTAGAGTTCTGGGCTTTGCTAGTAAGTGATCAATCATTTTTTTAAACTAAGCATTTATATACTATCATTGTAAATTCAAGTCTTTTTTTTTTTTTAATTTCAGAAACTTTCAGTAGTGCCAATCGTAAGGCTAAAGTAGCCATGGATACGTCAAATATTGGGACGGACTCATCTCAATCAGAAATTGAAAGTACTAGCAGAAAGAGATTGAAACCCAGAAGATTTGATTCATCAACAGATGATGAACTTGAAATACCAAAGGGTGGGAAGAAAAAGAAAATGTTTCATGCACCAATTACTCCCCCTTTACAAGGTCTGTATTCACAAAATAGATTTTTTTTTTTTTTGGAAATACATTTACGCAATAAAGCAATTTCAAAAAAAAAAAAAATCAGGGATTTTTCTTTGGTATTCATAATTGCAGATGAATTAAAACCTTTTAGGAACTTTGGTTGTCACTTTCTGATAAAAGCTTTTTAATTGTTTATGTATTTTATTAAAAATATTGTATATTATAAAAAAGTATTTATTAAATGTAAAAAAATTAACTAAAAAAATAGGGTAAAGGGTTTTTATTTTTTCATACAGAAAAAAATGCGTCTTTGATAACTACCGAAGGAAGTCAAAAATCTATGTCTGGTAAGTGAAATTAAATATTATTCATATTTGAAGAAATTCCTTCACGTTTACCAAGTAAAACCTTTGTTTTTTATTTACTGATGTGATTTCAATTTTAGTTGTGCTGTCATATTTGAAATATTGCCATCTATCACAATAGTATTAAAATTTGAATTCTATTAATACTTAAAAGTAACATTCCTAGTTAAAGAGCCTTATTTGAACATAGATACATGGGCCTTTTTTAAAGATATTTGTTCCGTATTTTTTCTAGAAGCTTTCTTTAAATTGAGGAAAAATTATTTAGTTTTTTAAAGCTACTATCAACTGCATTGTCTTAAAAACTATTATATAGATATATGAACATATGTTTGAATATGTATATTATGTGACATATGAATCATCAACTAAAGTGCCCTTCTTTTCGAGTCAAGAAGTTAATTCAGCTTATTATATTGTTCGCTATTTATATTTTCATCATACATTTTTAAATGGGATTGTAATAAAAATCAATAATTCTTATATATTTTTTGTATGATTATATTTTAAATTTAAAAAAAACCTTTAATGGTCAAAAAGAAGTTTATTGCTTTTTTTTTTAGAATCCTTGATTGATGCTACTGAATGCAGATCAACTTCTCCTTCAGACAAAAATAGAACGTTTGCTATGTGTAAGATCAATTTTGTTTAAAGTTTTAAATTTTAGGAAATTAGAAATTTTACTTATTTAAGATAGTCATTGTGTTTCCTTAGAAATTATATAAAATTTTTATTCTCAGCTAATTTATTATAAATTTTTCATACATATGCTTTCTCTAGTAATTCTATTTTAAAGAGCTATCTGTATTAGATTTATTTTCATGAGTTATTTGTATAATGTGTGTTTTGGATGTTTTTAATTTTATAGATCTCGCATTTGAATTTTACATTTTTATACAATTGTGTATGTTTTCGTTCTCTTGTATCAAACGCATTTTTTGTTCTTTTTGCACTTGTTATATGATTTGTTGAATGTTTCTTTATTTAAATTAGTTAACAGGGTTTTCAAGTGCCTGGAAAGCATACAAAAAGATATAAAAATTATAAAATCTGAGCAAGCTAAAATTCTCATTCAGATAACAGAAATTACTGCTACAGATGAGCCTTCCAAAAACATCTGTGCATTACCAGCTGGTATTTCTTTACCAGTTGAAACTGATACTGAGCTGACCGAACTGAACATGCGACTTAAAGAAGATACAAATTTGACAGCAACGTTGGTAAGAGATAGTTATTTATTTTATCTTTAAGAAAATATTTTAATGCTCATTTCATTTAAAACAATACTAAGAAAAAAACTTATTTGATCACTCATTCATTATTCATAATAAGTAAAATTGCATCCTTTCAGTCCCAAACTGGATCCAGGTGGTCCAGTTTGGAACCATGGCTGGAATTACGGATTATTTGAATTCATTTTAGTGTAACAATTTTTTTCCTATAAAATATCGCAAATTTAAATAAATTAATTAAAAAATTAGTTAAAACATATTTTTTAAAATTTCATTTCAGGCTCGCTACCTTTATGCTACTTCCATGGGAAAAACTATTACTGCTTTCTTACTTAATGTATGCAAGAAAGTTATGAATCAAAGAGTAGCAGTGCAATATAGTCGTTTAGGGAGAAAGGGGAAAAAATGTTTTGAAGTTGTTGCAGAAATATACAGTGCGATTCTTGGTAAGTCTTTTTATGGAGTCTCCATCTGTATTATCTTTAATTCAATGTATGGATCAAAGAATGATTGGTTTATTTTTGCTAAGTGGCAGATATTAAACTTTTATATGACTCATTAATAAGTGTTGCACAGTCATTCAATGGAATCTCTCATACAGTTTGTTTGTGTGTGTGTGTGTTTATCAGCATTTTGACACTAATGATTCTTTCTTGCCTTTACAGCTGCAGCAGCTTTGAAATACCCGGATATTCAAAGGGAAGTGTTTGCAGAGAAATTTGGACGCGTGTTGGCTACAGCGTGTGACTGGGACGGTTGCAGAACAGCAAAAAAAGTCAAAAGTCCCTGATTATAAAAAAACTAATTTTATTATTTGGAAAAAAATGTAATAGAAAAAATAAATGAATTTTATATCTACCTATGCTTTATTTAGTTTACACACCTTACACTTAAGGTTTCTTTTAATTGAACGTACAAGTTTATAGACTTACTGATATTATTAGATAATCAAAAGATTTAACGAAAGATTCAGTTTTACATCAGGTTTCAGATTGGTTCTGATGTCTTTTTTTTCTTTACAGCATAAATGTATTTTTAAGGGTGTTAATACCTGTTCTTTTGTTCACATGATCCTTCTTTTCAATTTTCCATTCAAATTATTCATATTTAAGAAAATATTTTTTAATTCAAATCTCAGTTTAATGTGGAATCAATATATATGTATATATATATATATATATATATTAAAGAATTTGTTTATTCTGCTTCCTCTGTAAAAATTATAATTAAAAAAAATTTCAACTAAAATTGGTTATAGTTAAAATGTAATTATTTTTAAAAGAATGAAATTTTCAAAAAATTATTTAATGCAATTGTGAACTTTGCTTTGTTAAAAAAAAGTTCCCACCTATTTTATTAAAATTATTTTTGACTAATGAAACTATTAAATACTTTAAAAAATATTTTTGTAATAGATTAACGAAATATTTAATCTTCTAAACTGGATTTGAATAGAATTTTACAGTAACAAACAAAAACTTCAAAAATCTTTAATATACATTATTAATACAGTGAGCCGGCTTGCTGGCACAGGGGTAGCGCGTCTGCCTCGTGTTCAGGAGGTCCCGGGTTCGAGTCCTGGTTCGGGCATGGTTGTTATTCTGTGTACTATCTGTGAGATGTGTGAATGTGCCCCCCTGTAAAAAGGGGTTGTGCAAGCGAATGAGATGAGTGTGTAGCAAAAGTCGTACTCTTGGCCCTAGTTGGCGCTACTTGAAACAAGAGACGCTTCACTCGGCTTAAATCTGCTGCTGGGTCCAGCAGCGAGCTTGTCCATAGGCAAGTGCCATTAGAACCAACCAACCAACCAATTAATACACTGAAGTAGGGGTGTATTGTAAAAGTGGGTGAAGAATTTTTGTCAACCTTTAATTTCCAATGAACTTACCCATTATATCTTTAAATCAAGTTTGTAGCTTTTAATAAATCTTATTGAAAATCCTTAAATTTGAATTATGAAGCTAAAAAATTCCTTTTTTTTCTTAAAAGAAAATGTATTGTATTGCATTCTTTCCTTTGCTAGAATAGGAATCTAAATTACTGATACAAATGACAGTATACATATAAATTACGTAATATAATATAGAAAAACTACATTGAATAATATTGGGAAATTATGTTTTATAATATAGTAAAACTGTATTGTACAATATCGTAAAAATATATTAAATAATATTGAGGAACTATATTGAACAATATCACAAAAGTCTTACATTTTGCATTGCCCAATATCGTAAAACAATATTGTACAATATTGTTTATTTGAATCTCACAATATTGAACAATATCACAAAAGTCTTACATTTTACACTGTTTTAATATCGTAAAACAATATTATACAATATTGTTTTTTCAAATTTTACAATACTATACAATATCATGTGCTACTAGGGAGATACGTGTAGCGATTGAAGGTCGCGTACTAACGTATCGCGACCTTCAATCGCTACACCCGCATGTTATTTTTACGCTGGACCTAACCTATCTTTGCCTTTGCTTGTTTGTACTGTATCGTTAGACTTAAGAGCCAGATAATATCCTTCGAGCTAAAGGGTCCCTTTTTCTTGATCGGTATGTTACTCGGCTACAGGCCCAAACGTCGCAGGTTCGTACCGCGACCTTACCCGAACCTGTACGAGATAGAGCCTAATGGTTGCAATCGATAAAGTGCAGAGCTTATTCGCGTTCGAAAGAATTTATCTACAAACAAATTTCATAGAAATGGATTACCGAAGGCAATCAGTAGATAAAAAAAACTATTACTTTTCAATTATTAAATGAGTTTAGTTTTAACACTACGGGAGAAATTTTACATTTATCACGTGACCTTAAAGTGGATTAATTTTGATCATTTTTGCATGTAAAATTTGATTGGGAAAAATCATGTAAAGGGTTTAAAGTATTGCATGACTCAAATAGCTTTATGTTTAACTAAGAAAAAAGTAAACAATTCTTGTTTCCCTCGATAAGAAAAAAGCTGCTTGAATAAACGAAGGGGATCATTTCTCATACGACGAAATTAATTTCACATATGTCATTTTAAAACGAGATTAAGATATTTATTTTAAAGATTAGTTTTAATATAAAAACATATTTCAAAATTTTCACAATGAAATTGACAGGTACACTTTTTATATTTTTACTTAATTTCCGTTTACGTTTATGTTTCGAAATGTGTATCGATATATTCCACATCTTTTTTGAATAGGTGTGGCATTCAAATTTTGTTTACATGTTACCAACTCACTCACATGAATTCGGCATGTATATATTTAATTATTAATAAAATGCCCTTTTCTAAATATTAGATTTGATTTTGTTTACTCTCTTTAGTTTAATATTTACTTAAATATTAGAACAAGTTTTTATCAAAGAATTTCGGTTTATTGGTCGTTATTATATTTCTTGCAAGATTATTAGAATTTCAAAATAAAAGTAGTCATCCATTTAAATTTTTTTCGACAGGATTTTCATTAATTGTTAAATCTTTATTGCATAAATATTTAAGATCTGAATATTTATTTATTATCGAGGGTTCCGATTCTACCGTAGTAAAATAAACATACTTTATTCTGTGAATTTTATTGCTAGATTGGGGTTAGTATTTGAAAAACTTTATTCTCATGTCGCTCTAAACTCAACTTTCTATTCAAATACTGAGATTCATACATTGCCATCAGCATTGCATCATGAATCATAGCAGTAAGTGCACCGTTATTATTTCTTTTACATTATATTGTTGTTATTGAATTTTTCTTGATTATATTTCAGCAGCAGTAGCTTTGTTATTGTTCGTTGTCTTTATTACAATTTATTTTACTATCCTACATTGGTTATTATTTGTTAAACGGAATTTTTTTTAATTTGTAAAAGATAAGAATTAAAAATATCATTAAGAGGAATAAACTTCAACTGATTTATTTTTAAAGGCCTTTATTTAAATGTAATTATGTAAAATAGGGATTTATTAATAATTTTTTGTGCCTAACTGATATTTCTGAGTTACTTTGTTCTGTTTCTTTAAAAATATTGATATTTGTACCCTGGTTTGATTTTAAAATACTCGTTTGCAAACTATAGGCATTTCAACCTGTTAGTATCTGACTGAATAATATATACGTAGTAATTAATCAGCATTTTAATACTGTTTAAATTAATTATCAACAGCAAAAATGTAATGAGCTGTTACAATTAATAGCATTTTTATTTTAAGTTTTTCATTCCACTCAAAACTTGTAAAATTAAACAGATTTAGTAAATTCTCCAATAATTATAATTGAAGTATTGTATAATGGACAGATAACTTTAAGGTTAGGTCATGAATTTGAAAATTATTCTGAAAAAAGTATTATTGTAATTTTTGGTCACTAACATGAATTCACATTTTTTATTATTATTATTATTATTAATAATAAACAAGCATAATATTAGGTACTCATTTATTTTTATGACCCTCAGGTTTGATCCTCAAAATGATTGCTTAAGAGTAGTAAAAATAAATATTGGATAAATGCTTGATGAAGTTCAAATTAAATTAAATATTTTATGATAAAATTATGACTGAGCTCTTTTATTTTTGTCTGTATTAATTGATGTGCTAAATTTTATTTTTAGGTATTTACATCCCCAATATGTTAAATCATTATACAGTCTTTGTCCTTATTCTGTATTCTTTTTTCTATATAAGTAAGTATAGTATTCTCAATCTTGATATCATTTTATTGTTGTTTGTATAATTTTGATTCTTAATATCTTTCTAACTCTTGATCTCTAAAAGCTCTAACCTGGAATCATAAAATAAACGCTTGGTCTTGTGTATAAAATATTTTCTTAATCTTTGTTTAGTCTGTGATTAAAAGTAACAAAAGATGTATCATTGCATTTTAGTATTTAATTTGCTTTTTTCATTCAATGGACTTCCTTAAATATTTTAATTTTCCTAATTATGCTAATATTTTATCTAGGTGATGCCCAAACCTGTCCAAAAAACTGGGTTGATTTTAAAGATTCTTGTTACAAGTTTACAAGAACACCTTTGAAAACACGTGATGAAGCAGAAGCAAGTTGTAGAGCCTACAATGCTGATTTAGTTGCTGTTAATACTTTAGATGAACATAATTTCATTATTGGGTGGTTGAGACAAAATGATCCTCAACATCGAAGGTAAATATTTTGTTACTATGTTACAAGTATAAATAACTGTCTTTGTTTCAAGCTCATTTGTCATAATGTAAAATGCTCTCCTTTTAATGTATTTTTACATAATAATTTTTTCTTCATCTAATTCTTTTCTTAATAAGGTATCTTTATTAAAAAATCAATACTCTAATTGAAGTGCAATTAAATTATTTCTAACCAAGCTGTAAAATATAATAACTTAATAATTTTTATCTGACTTCTTTTCTATCAAATAATATATTTTCTGATTTTTTTAATCTTAACTTAACCTGTATTATTTTATTGTAAGATTTTCTCTTATTTCCTCATCTTAATTCCACTTTTCTATTTAATTATTTACACTCTAAAAAGTTTCTCATGCTCTGATCTTAATACTTATGTGTTCCTTTCAGAGTTAGATAAGATTTCCTTTCTTTAGTCAGTATGTGTCAAAGACTTGTTTTCTTTTAGTGAGTTTCATAGAAAAATCAGTTAGGAAAACTTACTTTCACTTTATTTTAGTATTGTAATTTAAACAACTGCATTGTCATATCCCTCTTCCATGCGTAAAAATTATGTATACTGTGTAAAAATAATTTGTATATTTTGAAAGTGTCATCTTTTTTTAGACATGCATCTGCCAAAATTATATGGTATTATATATATATTGTACCTGATATTCGTCATTCCAATTAGTGAGTTTTTATAACTCCTTTGTCCACTTGTTGATAGTTGGAAGCTTAATCCTTATAAGATGCCTAAATATATTTGCTGCCTGGCTTACTTCTGAATTAAAACTCAAAGTTCTTTTTTTCCTTTCACCAATATCTAAATTTTGATTAAGCTTTTCAATTTTTGAGACCAACTTAGCATATTCACAGTCAACTCTTCTTTTCAAATTGGTAGATTATTACTTGGTCTTTCTTCATCTGATATCATTATATGTATCATTACTGTGTTTTTTTTTCCCTAATACAGAGTTAACATATTTATTACTTAGGTATTCAAATAATTGCTAGCTGATGAAAAATTCCATGGCTCGAAACTGGTAAACAAATCGTAAAGCTAATTTTTGATGTTGCCACAGATGGTGTGTCTAAAAATAGAATTAACAAACAATATATTAATATAAAATGTTTATCAAGTGTACTTTAAATTGCTTCATTTCTATTGATTAATGTTTGTAATTTTTCAGTAAAATATAAATATAAGCTATTGTTTTTTTAAAGATGGTATACTAGTGGTCGTGATGATGGCGATAATGTTTGGATTTGGGATAATGATGGTAGCTTATTCACCGATATTGACGCATTATTTCTTCCCATGCAGAATACTTCTTATTTGCGATTTGCAGCTTACAAGTGAGTGATTTGTGATATTAATCATTAATTTTTCCTCCTGTATTTTCAATGAGTGTAAAATATTTATTATAGGAAAATTCAAATATTAATTCTATTATTTTATTAATATCTATTGGACTTTTATGCTATCACTAAATTTGTTCTCTTATTTTCTTTTGTACTTGAAGTTTTCTATCACAAAGTTAGCTATCTAAATCTTTTTCTTTTTTTTCCTCTTGTTAACTATTGAAAATTTCGAAACAAAGATTTAGATTATATGATTTATTCAGCAAAATTCAGTACTTATTTTTCTGCATACACATTTTGTTTAAAACTAAAGCAAAATTCCAACATTTGGAACCTCATTCATTAAAAATGTTAAAATTCTAATGTCTTCCGATTCCTATTTATCACTACTGGTCTGTGCATAACTGAAGCATAGCAGGGGGGGGGAACTATCCAAAATTTTGGAACTATATAAATTTTAAATCACAATATAATAACCTAAATTAGCAATATGACTTAAATTAAAAGTAAAATTCAAAATTGAAAGGTGGAAAAAATACAATGAATTCAGCCTGAAGATTTTTTTAAGGATCACCCTCAACAAGATATCGACACACACACTCCCTCATGACCTGAAAATCCCAGGAAAATGAGGCCTTAAAGATTAATTAGAATCACAGAAATACAAGAACAATTTAAAAATAAATAGATACAGAAAATGTTTAAATCAAACAAAACAAAACACCAAACACTCAAAACAAAATATACCAAGCACACAAAAGCAAGCATAACAGGCACATAATAATTTTACGAAACACTTTTTTAAATCTAAATAAAATTAAAGATAAATGCTCTAACCCAATCAAAAAACAATCATTAAAAAATCCAAACACATATGACTTGAAAAGGTCTGAAGCTTGTCAAAACAAATCATTTACATTTCACCTAGTCAAATCAATGTAAATTTCACTGCGTTTGAAGCCATATATTTGGTCATAATAAATCATCATAATGGCCCACTTAATAATAATCTACTTATACTGATAATTAAACTTAGGATTTATTATAGTTTATAAGTTTTATTATTCTAAACTTGTGAATGGTCTCTAATTATATCATCTAACTATTTGGAATGGTCATAGATTCAATTACTCTGGATTTTTTTTTTTTTTTTTTTTTTGTATATATTGAAAAATTGAGTTAGTTACTTTTGATTTTAGAAATCTAATTGATCTACCACTGTATTTTTCTTAATGATGATTGTATATTAATAAACTGAATCTACTGTTCTTGGAAGATTTTTTATACTTGAATACTGTTATATATATAAACAGATCTGGTAGTTTTTACTACAAAAATTATTTTTTCTGTGATTGAATAAAGAAGTGCTGTAATCTCTTTCTTTCTTTTTTTATTTCATTTCATTACATTGTTTTCCTCATTTCTTTGTATTAAAAAATAATGTGCATAAAATTGAAAATACTTAAAATAAATTTTTCTTTTAGTTATTCAGATTTAGCATACAAATGGGGATTGCAAAAAGTAGACTCAACTGAATTAATGGCTTATATTTGTGAAATATCAAAAGAGAAGTTAAACCAGCTAATTATTACAGAAAGAGATATTGGTAATGTTTAAATTTGTCACATTCTTAGTAGTGATTAGTATTAATATAATTCAAAAATCATTGTTTCCTTTAAACATATAATACAGATTCATAAACTTTTTTCTTTATAAATAATTTATATTTTATCTGAATTAATATTAAACTATCAATTTATTCCTTTTTTTATTGTAAAATCCTGAACTTTATAATTCTGGCATCAATTGTCATGTCTTTAACTAATTCATAACTTATTTAAAATTTTGTAAAATATATAAATATTATGAAAAATTTCATTTAGTTTCTTATTTTATTCCTTTTGGTGCTTTTTTTTAATTAAGTTTAATAATATAAGACATTTTTTAATTTAATTTTTTCATTTGTATTTAAAGTTTAATATTCCCTGTAAATAATAATAAGTTTTAAGCCATTTAATATTAAATTTGTTGAAATAATTCTAAATTATTTTTTTTAAGAAATTAGGAATTTTTTTATTTACCATTTTACATCCTCTTAAAATTATGTAACTTTTTTCTCTTTGCATTGCAATTCTTTTAATATAAAATTACTGCTTTAGATTACGGCTTGGTAGTTTTGGATAAAGAAAAAATTCTTCGGGGACCTTATTTCATTCAAGAACCACAACCAGTTATCTTTGATCCAAACAATCGTAAATTAGTCAATGATGTAGCTTTGAAATGTGTTGCTTCTGGTTATCCAGCACCTATTTATAAGTGGTATAGTGTAAGTAAAATTGCTTTTCTGTATTGTTTCTTCAGCGTTTATATGACAGTGTACATTTCAGTTATCAATATTGAAATGAAAAAAAAATTACAACTTTACTGTTTTAATTTTTTTTAAATTTGTATTTTACAAATTTAGTTGACATACACACTATCTGTATTTGATTAATTTTTGTATGCATAGGGTACACTGAGAAAATATTTGAAATACGTACTTGTATCATTCATGCTGATGTTCTGACATATATTTCATCAAAGATTTCTGCAAAACAAAAATAAATGCAGGAAAGGTGTCTATGGGTTGCTAAGTTAATGTTAAAAATTGGAAACGACAAGTTTAAGCAAACACTAAATTTATTTAGGCAAAACACTAATTAACACTAAACAAAATCACAACATTTAACTTATTTACAAAAGTGAAAAGATTTTACTTAAAAGATAGCTGAGTATTATTTCAATTAAAGGTGGGGACACCAATAGCCCTAATTTTAGGCCTAGTGCATCCGTTTAACGGAGAAAAAGTTTACTGAACCTCCCCCTTCTACATTCCAGATGACTACTGACCTCTTTTCCGAAGAGAGAAGTTCCTTAAGTAGCAAAGCCGATACTCTGACGTCACTAACACATGACATATGAATTGAGATGACTGGTGTCTCCATCTTTAACAATAATTAAGAATTAATTAAATCAATATGTAGAGTTATATTTTCACCAGTTTCGAAAACATTTAAAATTAATTTATCTTGGTTAATTGGAGATTATTTGGAGTTCTCAATATCAATTCCTACATAAATAAATATAAATTTTTTGATAAACTGGTTGTCACTGTTCAAATGATTTTTATTATACAAACGTGATACATTTTTGCAAAAAAAGTGGATTCCAATATTTTCAAAAATAAATTTCCATGTTTGAAATTAATGAATTTGCTTTTAAATAAATTCATATCTTAAATTAATATGAAAAGTTAAATTATATTTTACTTCTTGGTATTTAATTTTGGCGCATTTCATTATCTTATAAAATTTAGCTTTTTTGTGTCCTGAATTCTGTGTCATATCTGCAGTTAAATATGCATTAAAATCCAAAAAAAATTCTGTAATAATTAACAACTTTGTTGTATTTTTGCCATATTGAGATAAATTGACCTATTTTTTTTTCCGACTTCCATGATATTTATACAATTTTTATCTTTGAGGTATTTGTACTTATCTATGAGTATCCTTTTCAACAACAAGTTACCTTTTTTTTTTTTTAATCCTCATTTTAAAATTGGCCAAAAAGTAAAATAAGTGTCTTGATTTTTGATACTTTTCCACTTGCTGGGCGCAAATGTCACCAATTGTGAACAAAACACGAGCCGAGTCACTAAGTGAAGTGAATGACAAAACAATAAATGGAATACTATATTATTTGGCGATTTTTCACTTCCACCCAGCTAACAAAGAAGTACCTAATTTTTAATTTTATGACATGAAAACTTTTACTATGGAATGTGTATCAAATTAAATATAAAGATTCATTATACATAAAATTGGTAAAAAAAAAGTTTTTGAGATAAAGCAATAACCATTCTTAAGAGAGAATAGTTTTCGAAGGCATGATTAATTTCCATAGTTATGTCATAGTGAATTGTTTTTGTGGTGACAAACTTATTTCTGTGATTAATAAAATATTGTGTTAAAAGAAACTGTAAAGAGCTGTCTGAAACATTCATATAGCAATTTGTTTGCATTTGACCACTACCATGCAGCAATAAATGATTTCATTGAGCTAATGTTTATATATAAATATTACATTTAATTAAAATCTGGATTTTCTATTTTATGACATTTAAAACTTGTGTGCATATATTATAACAGATATCAGATCTTTCAAGATTCTGTTTTTTACTTTTTAGGAAGAATTCAAAAATGATGAATTAGTTAGCCATTGGGTTGACCCCTTGAGTGATCCAAGATATACTCAGACAGATGGTACTCTGATAATAAGTAATCCTCAACAAAATCAAGATCGTGGAAATTACCACTGTACAGCAGAAAATAAGTTTGGTGTTATTGTGAGTCAAACAGTGCAGCTTAGTTTTGGTTGTAAGTTAGTTTTATTTTTTAAATAAACATTTTCATTATAAAGAAAGCCTGGATGATGTAAAATGTTCATTACATATTTATATTGAACATTTTTAAGTTATTTTTTCTTTTCAGAGTAATAAAATTAATATAATTTATTTCTTATTTTATTTATGCTTTAATTTTATAAATTTATTTCTTGAAATTCCCTTGCATTGTAATAGATTTCTTTAAGTATGTATAAAAATTCAAAAGCCTTGCAATGAGAAAAGAAGTTTTAAAAATTCTGATTGATTTTCTTGTTTATTAATTTTTTTATTAAAAAACTAACTTTGATTTCTTGATCAACAGTTTATGAAATTCTGCCTTTTTTAATATTAATTTCCCGTACATTATTTTAGTAGAAATTCAAAAATGTATAAAAGTACATTGTTTCTTTTAGTCCATTAATGCATAACTTATATATGGTTTACAGTATGTGTCTTTTAACTAAAAGTTCTAATATTAAGAAAAAATATGAAAGGAACTTATATAAAGATAATGACAAAAATATATATTATAAGAATCTTTATAAATTATTGAAAATTGAGTTTAAAAACTTTCTAAGTTGTCAAAAATAAAGAATATTTCTTAATTCTGTGCCTTAGTTCTAAAGTAAATGAAAGTAGCATGTATACTAATTTAAATTCTTTAGGAGTGTGTGAATGCATATTAAATTAGACAGAATGTTCTTATTTTTATCACATAAGTAAAATTTTATTATCCTTATAAGTAGAATATTGGTCAGTAGAAATTGAAAAACGATCTGTTCAATATCATCATTTTTTATGAGTACACTAATTATTACTTATTAAAAAATGTACAAAAATGTCCAGTTAAGTTATAAGTAATGTTATATTTTTTAGATATTGGTGAGTTCAATAAAAAGCGTTCTCCTGATCGTGGCCGAGAAAATTGGGGAAAATCCATTTCTTGTGATCCGCCTCAGTTTTATCCAAGTAAAGTATTAATGGATATATTTACTATTCATGAAATTAATTTACCTTATATGTATGCTCATGTTTCATATCTAAATAGATGGTTTCTTATTTATCTAAGAGTTAAAGGGAGATTTTTAAAAAATATTATTGAAAGCTGAATGTTCTGTCTACGTCAAAATTTACTTTTATTTAAATCTGTTTTATTACTCCCAAGAAATGATCCAGAATAAATAAATAAATAGATAATCATTATGATTTAAGACAATAAATGCCATGAAAAGAACTATTTAATACACTGATGATGTAATAGTTTATTATCCAGGCACTTTGCTGACTTGTTATATTAGAATAAAACTATAAATAGGGTTAAAAATGAAATTTTGTCATTGTAAAATTAAAGTAATTGTTTATTTGGTTCTTCCCTCCCAT
Organism: Argiope argentata; assembly: GCA_026289955.1. Classification (NCBI taxonomy): domain Eukaryota; kingdom Metazoa; phylum Arthropoda; class Arachnida; order Araneae; family Araneidae; genus Argiope; species Argiope argentata. Next base: position 1,787,174 of record JAOUZG010031484.1, on the reverse strand, counting down.
TCTGAGAATTCTTTTATATATTAATTTTGATTTATTTTTCTCATAAATATTTCCAGAGATATTAAGAGAAAAATTTCATATTCCATTATTAAAATATATCATTTTCTAACAAATGATATATTTTAATAATGGAATATTAAGTACAAGAACAGCTTTAAGATCAATGTTTTGCTTTTTCTTAAAAGAAAATGTTGTTTTAAAATGTTATCAAAATATTTTTTAATTCAGGATTTGTTTGTTTTTTCCCCTTCCAGGAGTTAATTATTATTGGGTACGGAATGTTTTTCCAAATTTTGTGGAGGAAGACCAACGTGTATTTGTATCATATGACGGAAATTTGTACTTTTCATCACTGGAAAAAGTAGATGCTGCTCGCTATTCTTGTACTGTCCAGAGTATAATATCATCGTCTGGACGAACTGGCCCATTTTTTGATTTCACTGTTGAATCTGCTTGTAAGTTGTAATATTTTATATTTTTTAACATCAATTTGAATTGTCAAAATTTATTAGATGTCATGATAGTACTGTTTTGTTGATATTTTTAAGAAAAGATAATGTATAATATTAGTTGTCCTTGAAATTGTACTACAAATTCCGATATTTCTTATTCAACAGTCAAGAATTAAAAATACATCCAAATACATTAAAAAGTATATTTAATTAAATGCAATTGAACAAATTTTCATTATTGATTTACCATTCATAAAATAAAAAAAGTTTTGGTTACAATTTGAGGGGAAATGTGGAAGAAAAGTATTTATTTAATTCTCAATAACTTGAATCAACTCTGATTTGAACTCTCTTTCTATGTAAGAAAACGAAGAATTGTTTTCATTATATGGCTGAATAATTACTAATGAATCAATATACTATTTCTGAAATTTCAATTTTGAAATCGTATGATCATACATATTTCATATTTTTCTATACGGTTCAAATTCTTTTCATTGTTTACTTCATTTTCTATTGGAATTCAATATATTCATTCCTAAAGCTTCTTCGTCTTTTATTTTAACTTTTTTATAAATCTATTAAATCTGAAATACTACGTTACAACTGTACAAAATTTAATATGAGCTTCAATTAACTTTACATTTATATATTTTGTATAAACCTTTTTGTTCTGTTTCAAATATAAAATTATATAGCATATGTATAATTGATGCAAAAATTATCTGTTAAGATCTGAATTCTCTTTAAATGTCCTTTAATATTATCATGGAACATTTCACTAATGCAAATAGAGTTCCTTGTAGTGAGGAAATATGCTATATATTTGGATTGAAGTGTTTTTAGAATTATTTAAATATTAAATATGACTTAGAAATGAAATTTCTAATGTATTGTTAAACTCAAATCCATTTCTGGTGTAATTTCTTTTAATTTATGTATCAGTTTGTAAAACTGTTTCTGTGTATACTTTCAGCAAGTGGACAAAAATTGCTTTTCCCCAACAACTTTCCAAAAGCTTTTCCTGATGCCCCATTAGCTGGAGATGATGTGAGATTAGAATGTGTTGCATATGGCTAGTAAGTTTTGAATGTATTTAATTGTGATGAATAATTAAGATAATTATATTTACAACTAGTTTAAATTATAACTTATTGAATTTCTTTATAAAATTGATTCATAAACAACCCTCAACAAACTCTTTAGATACGATGATGTGTCTGAACGTGAATCGATTTACTGAATTTTTAGCTTTGAATTTGCATTTCATTGAAAATAGAAAGTAGTTTTAAACAGAAAAATCACTTAAAAATTCTTGAGTACCTCAAATAATTATATTATTTTAGAAATGAAAATAAATTTTCGAAATAGCTTGTCATCTTATTAGGATATCAAATAAATTTGTAATTCAAAAGGCTGATAATGTAAAAAATTATTCATTAAAAAAAATAAGCATTTCAATAAATTTTATGTTGAAACTGATTATCGCATAAAATATGTCCTTTAACAAAATAATAAATTGATAAATTTTTAAAAAAGAATTAGTTGCATTTGCTGATGTTTATTTGTACTCATTGAATTAATTTAACTATACAAATATGCAACATGTGAAAGAATATCTATTGAACCTTCTGTGTAGTATTTGTTGAGTGAAGAACATGAAATATTTAACTATGCCATTTTAAATTGCATTTATCTGTAGGTTTTCATTATTTATTGAGTTAATTAGATTTGACTTGCTGGCAGCTTTCTTTTATGCATCAAAAAATATTCAGGTAATTTTAATGAATTTTTAAGTACTTATTATTATTATTTTCATTTTTACAGTCCTGTTCCATCATATAACTGGACACGTAAGGGCTTTACAAGTGAGCTTCCTCAAGGTGCTTACACTCAAAGTTATAACAGAATACTTATTCTTCCAAAAGTGAGAGTGGAAGATGTTGGGGATTATTATTGCACTGCCAGCAATTCATTAGAGTCCATTACTAAATCTGTGCCTTTACGAATTCAAGGTTTGTTTTTTATTTTTAAGTTTTCTGTTACATGGTTTTTATTTGTGAATTTTCTTTAAGTCCTTGGTGTGGTTTGAATAAAAAGTCTCAAGAAATAAGTACAGGTTTGCTTTCAGAAAGGAAACTTTTTTTTTCATGTTATTCATTATAAATATGGAATAACTTATTTTTCTTCATCCAGCATATTTTTAAGAAATATTAAAACAGTTATAAATTATCTTGTATTCTAGCACTTGTCTTTTGTTACATTAACTCCCTACATATAGCAAAAGAATTGGGTTGAGTATGATTTAAGTTCATTGCTTGGATTTTTTATGGAAATATTTTAAAATTATATGTAATATTTAATATTAATTTAATAATTTAAATTATATCAATATTTTTAATATGATGGTTGCACTTAGCAGTTTACTGATTGCAACTTTATACAACATTATAAATCTTTTGCTTGCATGCTTGAAAAGCCTCTAGTAGCTGAAGTAGTACATATAAATTTCTTAAATCGAAGCATCTAATGAAAGTTATATTTATGTTAGTGTCTCCTCAATATATTAATAAATTCCTGTATGCTCATTTTGTGTCACTTAAAGCCAGCCTCATTCTTTTACTTTGCACTGGATATTTCTTTCCTCTGGCTTGTGTTTCTTATCATTATGAGCATATTTACAAGTTAAATATATATATATATATATATATATATATATATATATATATATATATATATATATATTTGTAATTTTTAACATCAACTATTACTTATATTCTGACATTTTTTGTCTCATATTTTGCTGTAATTGTTGTCTTTGATCTCTTTTCAATGAGACCAGAATCAATGACTTAGCTCAACGTGTTTATAATTAATAATATAGATTAAAATTTCACTTAAAATTAATTCATGACTGTCAAATAAGCACATCTACATATCTGCAGTGACCTCTTAAGCAAATCACATTCTACATAGCAAATACATTCAAACAGGATTTTAGCTGTTAGACCATTGCTCATGCATTATTCATTTTGTACACATTAATAGTTAAGATCTGATGGCTTTTAGTCATGTATGAAAAACTGATTAGCCACTACTATAGTGAACAAATAAACATTCGCTTCGTGTCTTAATTTGACATGTTTCCACAATACATTAACTCCAGATTTTCTAAAAGTTAATAAATGATTTTTATGCTATGTATCTGCATCTGCATATTGGCATCACATCAGGCCATATCCTATGCAATAAATTCATTCAAACTTTATCTATTCTGGTCACAATCATTGCTTGTGTTTTAATAATCTTATAGATAGTGATAATTCATAGAACCTGGTATTTTATAAAACAAGAAAATTAAGCTGATTATCACTGGTGATTAAATAGATATTTTCATGTTACAATAAATATCGTGTCTTTTTTTCCAAAAGATTTATTTATAGTCTAAATTGATATTTGTAGTGATTGGATTTTGAAAGCGTTAGGAAATAAATGTTCATAGATGGCGCTAGAAAACTAGTGTGAGTGTAATTAAAAGAGTGATGTCATTCGGAGGTGTGGCTGTGAGAGGAGAGGAGTTACTGAGCAGAGTAACTCGGTCAAATCTGGAATAAATACATTAAGTTTTTCTATTTGCCTATTTATTTTAAAAGCACTCACGAACCAGCCACGACAATACTGAAATTAAGTTTAATTGCTGAATACTCCTCCACTATTAATTTGTTGAAAATAGCATGACACATGGACTATGTTTTTAAAAACGTAGTAAGTATATAATTAATATATTATTATTATTAAACATTTTGGTGTAAAATAATGTAATTGTTTTTGGGGGGGTTATAATATCAAAGATTTTTTTTCTCCAAATTTATTCTTCTTAAAGTGTATAAAAGTTCAGCAGCAATAACCTTATGCATTTATTAAACTTATTTTAGAAAAATGATAATATTTATTGAAATTTAATAATCTTACCTTTAAAAAAACTGCTTAATGAACAAAGTTCACTTACATGTGCAAATTATTTTAAATAGTTTTGTTCTTTTATTTATTTTTGCATTTTTTATCCTTTGCAGCTAAACCTGAGTTTACAATCCCATTGGAACATAAAGTTGTTGATAAAGGCTCTGATCTGTTGTGGACTTGTGAAGCATTTGGAAAGCCGGATGTTACTTATACATGGCTGAAAAATGGCAAAGAACTAAAACTAGATTATCTTGACTCAAATGATATTAATAGATACCGTATATATGAAAATATTTTAAGCATTGATAATGTGAATGAAAGAGACCAAGGCATGTACCAGTGCAAAGCAACAAATCATTTGGGTTCATCTTATTCATCAGGGCAACTCAGAGTAATAAGTAAGGCTTCTTTTTTTTATGACTTAAATAATTTAAACATATTTCAGAGCATGTCTTATTTGTTCAGCAAATTAAGATTTTATTTTGATATATATAGTAGATTTAAGTATATCTGTAATTTTATTGTTGTATATATTCTGCATTTGTCTTTCATTAAGATTTTCATGTATACATTTCTAGTAACATCAATACGTGTATAAATAGCACAACAATCAATTCATAAATATATCTACTATGTTACTTTGTAAAAAAATTATATATCTGTATACATAAAGTAGTTTGTGCATTAACTATTTTAACCAACTCCAGAATCGCCTTCTATTTCCAGCTATGAAACCTTCATTTGCAAAATTTCCTTTGAATAATGAAATGTTTGCTGCAGAGCAAGGAAATATAACAATTCCTTGTCGTCCAGAAGCTGCACCATTTCCAGATTTTACTTGGAAACGAAATAATATTATTTTAAGTTCAAATTCAAGACTACGTATCTTACCTAATGGGTATCTTCACATAAATCCTGTTCAGAGATCGGATGAAGGACGTTATACCTGTATTGCTAAAAATCAATATGGGTCTGATTATACTGAAGGATTGCTTATAGTTCTGAGTAAGTTATTTTATAATATGATATTGGCTGTATTAAATTTTCATAAAATAGCTAACTGTTGAATGAAAATTGTCCAACCTCCCAAAAAATATGGCTGTATATTAGACATATCCTTTAAAAAGAAATCTGAATTACTGATGTGTATTTACAATTATTTGTTCTCTTAATGAATCCTTTTACTTTTTTCTTCCTTTATTTTCAAAAAAATACTTTTAATATTCTTGAATCTGTAAATTTTTTTATAATCCATTATATGATAATCAAATAGTAATCTTTTAAACCCCAATTGGATTAATAATGTCCTAAGATTAAATTTATTCATCTTAGTTGCATTACTTGTAAAATTATTAATTGTTTTATGAATCCATAAAGTGAAATCCTCATTAATAATCTTGATTAAAGGTTCCTTGCATTCAGTGAAACAAACTAACCTGACATCAAAAGTGTGTTCTTTATCCCGTGCAATATAAGCTTTCTTCACCAAAAAGTTTAACTCAGCAGTGGGAAAAAATTTATAAATCAATCCCTTCATTTAATGTTTTTTATTTTGCATCCAAGATCCAATTTCTTATTTACAGACCTCATTCATATATTCTAGATGGTTTTAAGTAGGTTTTTAAAATGTAATTAATGAGGTGTCGTGTCTGACTTATACTTTTACAATTTAACAGTTTAAATTTTCTCCAGTCTTTAATTCCATTTAGAATATAAATTGGCATCAGATTAAATAATGTTTTAGGAATTAAACAATAGGCACATAGTTGAAAAATATAACATGGGGGGACATAGAATAATTTATTACTATAAGATTATAGGTTCTATATTCTTTTACTTTGTGTCAAATTTTATCTTTTATGGTAGGATTAGAAAAAGGAAAATATTTAGATTTTTTAAATTTTAGATTATTTCTTGGTATATTTCATTTAGAATTGTGAGGGTAAAATAAAATGAATATTGTTATAAAATCTGCATAAAAGGCTCTAATGAAATTAAATGCTGAAATATTTTTACTATCAAAATGATTTTTAAAAAGTCTTAATAAAAGCTTAATTTACTAAAGCATCTTTTATAATGACTATAATGAATGTTTTTATTTGTAAGTAATCATAGAATATTAAATAGCAAATTGAATTATAATTTATTGAATAACATTATTTATTATCTTATATTAACACTTTAAAAATTTATATATGTTCATTCTTACAAAGATATCTGCAATTTTGTATTTTATTAGCATTATTTTTATTTTATGCTAAAATTTTATTAATAAGCTTATGGCTTAGATTTGATTTTTGAGTATTTATTGTCATATCTTCCCTCAGGCTTACCAAGAATGATTGATGCACCAAATCCAAAAGTGAAAGCTGTTGTAAATGGCTCTGCAGAATTGCCTTGTCAAGCATATGTTGGTAGTGATATGCTCGACCTAGCATACATATGGTTGCAAAATGGATTAAGAATCGATATGGAAAAGCAACATCAGTTTTCTGTTGTAAGTATTTGTTTTGTATGTCATTTAGTTTAATATTATGTTAATGTATGAATTTTTTTCACTTACTTTTTGAAATTCTAGGGAAAATATCCTGGATATTTGAGGATAGAAAATATAACTCTTGCAGAAGCTGGAATCTATCAATGCATAGTAAAAACTGCTGTTGGAAAAATATCAAAATCAACTCATCTTCTTGTGTATGGTAAATAACATCAATTTCCTTTTTTAATGTGCATATTGATAATCAGGGTTTGTAGCAAAAAAACTAATAATAATAATAATTTTATCCCTCAAATCTGTTTGATTATAGGCTTATTTCCTTTCTGGTGTCAGATCTTTTAATATTTAATAGATTCAAAAGTCAGTAAGAAAGGTTTTATCTCAGAGCTATAGAGACATAGTAAAGAAAAGGGAAAATATATCCTTTTCGTCTATTTCACTGTTCTTACTCCTCCTTTCACATGTTAGATAAGAGGGATGTTTTATTTTAGAAATAATTTGTATATTCTTGTTATGCTTTTAACTTTAATTTCAGCTCATCTTTACTTTTATACATGTTATTTCTTGTTTGTAGGTCATTTGTTAGTTATATTTCAGTGGCATTTGTTGACTTTCCTTGATTGGATTATTTATATATTTTTATTTCAAAACTGTAACAAAAAAAGACATGTTTATGTTTGTATAAATTAGACAATTTAGTTAATGGCCAACTTAATTTATTCCATCGAACTTATATATTTATAATTAAGAAAATAGATTAAAGTTGGTTCTTATTTTTTTAAGATTAATCTAAGCAGTCTACATTACTGAACATTTAATGATTGCCTTTATTTGAACTGATTATTTTAGGACTGAAAATTTAGAAATGTGACAATGTAATAAAATGAGTCAGTAATAATTGTCAAAGAAGCTTGTGTTAAATTAATTTTATATCACCACTCTTTTTAAACCTTTTAAGAATGGCCATATTTTTAATTTCAAAAAATATATATCTGTATGGATTGTAGTTTTCTGTGGATAGCTATAGCATTGTTTAACTTTTGTATTTCTTTTTTGTGGGGAAGTATTAATACAAATTTAAATGATTTCACAATTTCATTTATCTTAAAGGTCCACCTGGTGCTCCTGGAGCTGTTCTTGCTGAAGATCTTACTGCAACTTCTGGAACTATTCATTGGAGTGATGGTTCTTCTAATGGTGATCCAATTATAGCTTATACAATAGAAGGCAAAACTAATCATAATGCAACTTGGGTAATTTTGAAAGAGAGTAAGCATCTCAAGTTATATATATTTAATTTTCTCAGCTCATAAATTTTTTATACACAACAATATTTAATAATATTCATAACATTATTGAAATTTACATATTTGCTTGGTAGCCTTATTTCATGGAAAACTGCAAAATAGTTCAAAATTTCTATATTTATCTTTAACAAAAGATTATGTTCAGGCTTAATATGCTGGTCTGTTAGACAAATGAATTCTGCTGTGGAAATCATGTCTGAAATTTGTACTTGAACTCATAAGTATTTGTTTCAGATATATTAGAGAGTATTATATCATTTTTAGAAAATATATTATGTATCAAGCAGACATGAATATATTAATATGAAGTTAGTTGAAAGGCAGTAGACTGTAGAGATGCGATGACTTTTTGATAAACATTTGCCCAACCTTTCTCCTTGGATTTCTTGTAGGAATACATAAATTCTATGATGTACTACTGCAGATATTAATCTCATCATCAGGATTGTTTGAGGATTGGTATTTGTCCATGACGTTTTTAACTAACTTAATCTATGAAGTCTACATTGTTGCTGATGAAATGAGTTTGAGTGTCATTCATATTGTTAACCTATATTTGATTGCATGTATAGACATAAACTAAATGACATAAATTTGTGACAGATAAATTGATCAATACAGATAGTATATGCATGATTTTTCAGATATTCTGTATGTAACTTTTAAGTATTTTATCTTGTAAAAATATAAGAAATCGTTTTTTTTTATTTAATCTGTTTTTATTCATTTGCTTTCCAAACCAAATGCATACTCATAATTTGAAAAAAGTTCCTTTACTTCCCCTTCTCTCTCTCTGTCTCACTTTTTAATTATTTATAATGTGTTTCTTGTTCTAGTTCCAAAAATAAAATATTCATATACGGGATCTTCTGAACAATGTATTTTTAAAAAAATACTTCATATGATGTTATGATATTGAAATAACTTACCTTTATTATGTATTTTAAAATGTTTGAATATATAGGATTATTCTAAAGTGCTGTAAACTTTATTTGCTGTTAGCTAAAATATATATTACTGACTAGCTTTTACCCGCGACTTCGTACGCGTAGAAATTTTGAAGTGTATATTTAAGGACTGATAGTCTAATCATAATGTAAAATAGCAAACCGTTTACAGGAGACGTGAATTTTAAACATGAATTAGGGTAATAAATGCAGATTAGAAATTTTTGATTTCAATTAATCTGGTTTTTTTTAAACCAAAATTACTTCTGAAGGAATCGAAAGATCTATTAACAACCATTAATTTTAAATGTTCAAATGCCTTTCCAATAGCAACGCATAGGTAAGAACTGTAATCAATTGAAACATCAAAATAATGATGACACACACACCCTTCTTTTTTTTTTCCTTTCTTTCATTTCTTTTCTTTTTCTTTTTTCTTTTTTTTTTTGCTATCCTTTTTTTTTTCTTCACTACTTTTCTTTCTACAAACCCTTTTTCCCTTCGTTATTCTTTATTTTGAGCAGGCATAGATTAAATATCTATACATATAAAAAAAACTAAGAAATTAAAAAGAATCGTTCATATATAAATCATTTCAAAAATAACAAACACATTAAGAGCTCTTCATGCCGTATTTATATATAAAAAAGAATTTTTCACCTTTAAGAACAACAATAAAAAAAACTTTATATCAGAACACAATCAATAGAAATAGTAAAAAATAAAACTATCAAATAATGAACAAAATGATATTCACGTCCGTTTGTAAGAATGTTTTTAATCAGTATAATCAGATCAGCTGCATAAAAGCAACTATTTTCTTTCTTTTATAAACATCCCGTTATCTATGAATGAAAACCAACTGACTTCGCGTATTTCTTTCTAAACAAATCATAATTTATTACTTCCTGCTATCTCACTCGGTGTGGGGGAAGGAAATGAAGATTTTTGGCGGGAAAGTAAGAAAAGTGTCCTTTTAACTATTTTCCACGCATTTTTTTCATTTTTTCTTTCCATAAGAACCATCCTCGTGTCTTAACGAAAATATTTATAAAAAAATTAGCCGAATCGGTCAAGCCGTTCTCCAGTTTTGCGCTCAGCAACGCATTTCGAGCTCCATTTTTATTATAATAGATGACTGTATAAAGCTTGACTGGGAAGTAAATATATTTTAAGATTTACCTTTAGTGTAAAAAATTTATTTTGGAACTTTTGTCACTTTACCAATGCACTTTACAAGTCAAGAAGGGTTTTTTTTATTAATAATAATAATTTATTGCAAACATGATCATAATTGCATTCCAATTATGCTTTTTATTTTCTACAGTAGGAAATTTATTTAAACAAAAGTATCTATCTTATACAAATCAAATAATCATTTTATTTCTTTAGTAGTACAGCTAAGAAATATTTTAAATTATTTATTTTTTTTCTTTTTATTTAGAAATTGAAAAGTATAAGATTGAACCTGAAACTGGACGGAAAAAAGTTCAGTTGTTTAATCTGTCACCATGGAGTGTGTACTCTTTCCGAGTTTCTGCTGTAAATTCTTTTGGTAAAGGAGAGCCCAGTCTACCAAGTCCTCTTTACAATACTGAAATGGATGTACCCCATGTTGCCCCATCAAATGTTGGCGGTGGTGGTGGAAAGACTGGAAGTTTGACTGTAACATGGGATGTAAGTTGTAATGTTAAATGCATAATAGAAAAATCCTCTGTTACAGAATGTTTATTGATCAATAAATTCTAATAAAGAGTCATGAATTTACTTTAGTTCAAAGTGTTAGAAGATTTGAATTGGACTAAAGTTTTCTTCTTACTTCAGAAGTACAGATTAGAAGACACTTATACAATAATGTATTATTATTATTGCTATAGCTATTATTTTGTATTAGACTAAAAAGAAAATGCTGCTAATTTTTTACATCTTTGCTTAGATATCTTTAAATCATACATATAAACTTTCCCAATTTCAACTTTTATTGTTGTATAAATTATTGCAAAGAAGAATTAACTGGCAAAAGTTTGAATCTCCTATGTATTTATTTTCTGAAAAGAGGCAATTTAGCAAGTCACAGAGTTTCAATATCCGTTAAACTTGTTTAAAGACGATGGACAGATTGGATTCATTTTTAGTGATTGGCATTTCCAAACAGTGTATTTCTTAATTAATTTGAGATTTTTTAATGATGGTCTAAGTAAATCTTTCAAAATTGAATGTCCAAAATCATTAGAAAATTAAAACCATGAATAAAGTTTATAAGATTTTTGTCTTGGCCAACGTTTTGCCCACTTCATTGATAAATATAAATTTAAAACTTCATATTGAAAATTCCATTTTTATAAATTGAAGTCATTAATAATTGATAATATTAAAGGATTTGCTACCATATATCCTCTATTGACTTGCTGCAATATGATATTATTATCATTCTTCAGCATATTATTGGTAAAAAAGATGTTGATTTTATTTTTTATCCTCAGTTCCATTTTCAAAATTGGCAAATAATTGTATATTCTAATGTGAGATAGGCTTTGCAATTTAATTCCATTATTGAAAAATATATGAATTTTATAGCTTACAAAAAATGATCCAAATCATTTAAAATTCTCTTAAATATGAGACTTGTTGTTCACTGAGATACTGTTTATGAGTAATTGGGAATATCAAGTTAAGTTAATACTTTTTTTTTCTTTCTAAATTCAACAGGTTGTAAAGCATTTTTTTAAAAATATCAAATGCTTTGCAATATTAAATGGATTGCTTTTTCAACTTTTCCCACAAATGGTTACAAAAGCAATCATATTCTTCCTATATAAATCTATAAACTTTAAAAAAAGATAAACAAAAAACTTATTTCTGACTGGTTCTCATTAAAGAGATTTACTAGCAATCTTACTAAACTTTAAATTGACCTGCAGGTTATTAAGGTTATATAATTCATATTATTTTGGTTTGATGCTTATTGTAAGGGTTTCACTAAAAATTTTATTTCTTTTAGCCATTGCCACCCCAAGAATGGAATGCTCCTGAAATATGGTACAATGTATCCTACAAGCCTGCTGATTCTAATATTAAATTCATAGAGATTTCTCTGAAGAATCGACACAACATTGGATTGCATGTCCTTAATGTAGGAGAAGAAAATTATTACAAACCATATCTAGTGAAAGTTCAGGCAATCAACAAAGTTGGACCCGGGCCATATAGTGATCCAGTTGAAGTCTACTCTGCTGAAAATAGTTAGTAGCTGATTTCATTTATTAACTTATTATTTTTTCCTTGTTTATTTTTTTGTTTATACCATTGATTATGTATAATTACCTGTTTTATAGAATATATACTGTTGTAGTTTTGTTTGCTTTTTAAAATTTATACTTACAGAATGCAAACAAAAATCATGTCCGTGACTTAAAAACAAATATTTGCTTTTTCTGAATTCTATTTGTAGAAATACCCCTCTTTTCTTGCCATTCATCCTTTAAGAATGCAAACAAAAATCATCTCCACAATTTAAAAACAATTATTTATGTATCCTATATTCTTTTTGTAGAAATACCTCTCCTTCTTAGAATGTAAACAAAAACCATGTCAATGACTTGAAAACAAATATTTACTTATTCAGTATTCTTTTTGAAGAAATGAATCTGTTTCTACTATTTAAGGTTCTCTTTTAAGATTTGCGGGCATCTTTTCATTTTTTTTTAAGTCGAAGTTATATTAGGCCAGTCATATTGATATATATTTGCTCTCTAGTGAATGAGGAGACAGACATGTTTTTGACATTATTAGTTTGTGAATGTAATTAAAAAGAGTTGCAAGTTAAACTGGTGAAAATTGGTATGCTGATTTTGTAACAAATTTATAAATTTCTATCAAAATTTGAACAAAATCCAATCTTAGGAAACTTGTCTGCTTAGTCATGTAGAGACAAAACCAGAAGAAATGGATAAATTTGGCAAATATATTTGGCATCGAAAATTCAGTTCTTGTCAAATTTTGAACGAATCTGTCAAAAGGTTGACCATTTATTACTCTGTATTTCTTTGTGCACTTAAGTTAATGAAATTAGGTAATTGATCTTATGATTTCAGTAGTATGTCAAATTTGTTCCGTGTATCAGAAGAAAGCATCCAAAATATATATTTGTACTATAAATTCTGTAAAAATTCTTGATTCACTTCAAACATCTGTATTTCATAACTAATATTTGCATCAAATATCATGCAAGAGTTTTACGAGTCTCTAACCAAGATTCAAAATTTTTTTGAGAAAGTGAGAAAATAGCACCAGTATTAAGGAATGTGCAAGAAAACTTTGGGGAGACTTCTGCTGTTTTATTAACTAACTTTTTTGAGTTTTAGGAAATTTATCATATAAATAGCATTTTATTAAAGCATTTGCTAATTGTTCGAATATTTATATAAAATATTCATTAGGAAATTGTTTTGTTAATTTCTAGTTGATTTGCTTGTGCAAACTATAGAATTTTTTTTATTTTTAGTGCCACAAGTAACTCCATCACAAGTATATGCATTACCATTCAACTCAACTGCTTTGAATGTTACCTGGTCACCACTAGAATTGAATAGAGAAAAGATCCGAGGCAAGCTGATTGGTTACCGAGTAAGCAACTTTTTTATTTTATTTTTACAAACTTATGAAATCATCAGGTTTAGAATGCTAAATATTCTTTAAAAAGAAACATCAGCTATCCCTTCAAGAAAATAGTAACTTGTCTTAAAACATTTTGTTGGATGATTTAATGAAACCTATTCAATTATTTTGTTTATCTTCTTATATTTTTATTTTTTATAATCATTCTGAAATATTCTGTTATTAAATTTTGATGATATTCATGTATATTCCATCAAAAAAGGTTTGTGCCAGTTTTCTTTTATTTGCCTTCAGATTTTTTTGTATTAACATTTAATTTAAAAGAAATTTTCTAAAACAAAGCTTCATAAACTGTAGCTCTTAAAGTACTAATCTATTCTTTTCTTCAATATTTGTGTATAAACTAAATTAAGTATAAAATTATTATTAATTAAAATAGTTTGTCAAAATTTCCCATTTTGATTAAAATTTCTTTAAATTGTTATTAATTGATTGTGCTATGTTTTTTCTTATCAACCTTGGGCTGTAGCCAAATTGATCCTCTCCTGTCCTCTTCTCTTTTAATTCACAGAAAATTTTGTCTTTGGAAATTTATTAGTTTGAAGAAATGTACAGGATTTTTTTTTTTTTTTTCTATTTCATGAATTGCCTTTTGAGTCATTAAAACTTTTTATTATCTGTAATTATTTTGTACAATTTGTTGATTGAATTGATTTTAACTTCTGGTAAAAGAGATTAATTTTACCTGGTCAAAATAAATTTATTTTTAAGTTAACAGTACAACAAATTTACTATGCATCATTGTTATATATTAAATTCCACAATTAATTTATGCTTATGCTTAAATTATTTTGGATACTATTCATTTTCATTTTCTGACTATTATATGTGTGTTTTTATCATCTTTTACTTTTTAGATTAAATATTGGCAAAATGGTAAAGATGCAGAAGCTGATTCCCTTATTTTGTTGAAACGAGGTCTTGAAAACTGGGGTTTAATCGTTGGACTGCAACCTAACACTGAATATTATGTAGCTGTGATGGCATATAATGATGCAGGTAGTGGAGTGGAAAGTGAACCATTTTTAGCTCGAACATTCAAAGCAGGTGAGAATTTTACAATAAATTTCTGCTTATATTATGATTTGTATTAAAACAGGACTGCTATATTTTATCATTAGTTCTATTCTTTTAAATTGGAAATTTTAAATTATAAGTTTATAGAATACCAATAATTATTATTAATGTGTCTGTCTATATATATATATATATATATAAATTTATTATATTCATTCTGTAAAAATCAGTTTTACAATTTTTTCCTGTGTATTATTTGTTACAAAAAAAAAATATTATAAACAGTGGAATCGTTATGTTATTTTCTGCCCATCAATTTTTCATTTTCTATTAATATCAAAATTTTCAATTTATTTACATTAGTCTTTTTTCTATGCCTTCCTGAAGTAAAATGCGAAGAATATTTCAACAGAGAGAGAAAAAAAATCTATTTCGTGTAATTTATCTTACTCATTAAATAAGAACGCTTTTGTAGTTAAATTCTCAAAAAAAAAAAAAATCCATAAATAGGTAATAAATATTTATGTACTTATATAACTTTTATTTAAAACATGTCTGCTTTTAGAATGCAGGGACTAGCATAAAATTACATTAATTTTGTTTAAATATTGTGAGAAGCTAATCTTGCTTAGATTTCATAAATAACATATTTCACTCAGTGTTTTTTTTTTTTTTTTTTTTTTTTTAAGAAACTTTGTTTTTTATACAGTCAAACCTTTATTACAATAAAAACTGTCTTATTCTTTTTTTTTTTTTTTGCTATTTTACCACTTTTTCCCATTAATTGAAATAGATTTTTTTTTATCCATTGCATTTATTTAAACAATCCCTGGTCAGATTTTTGAAATTTATTGGTTATTTATTCTTTTAGCTCCTCTACGGCCGCCTACTAATGTTGAAATACGAACAATTGGGCCTTACAGTATACAGGTATCTTGGAGAGGAGTATTACCATCTACAGAAGAAGAACCTATTAAAGGTTATAAGGTAAGATTAAGAAAAGGTTTGTAAAGTTTTAGGCTTTATTTTTTATTGAAAATTGTTTGAATTATTTTTAGGCTAATTTTCACCTTATCTACTTACGAGTTTGCATCATATCCCAAATCATAAATTTTTTAAATTAATTATTTGTAGTACTTTTTTTTTTTTTTGGAATAAAAAGAAATTCTGAATATTATTTTGACAAACTGTTTAATCTGGTAGCATTTTTACCCGCTATTAAGCTAGTTTCGGCTCCTGCTTTTTAAAAACCTCAGATGTTTCCCCTTTGGAGCTCATTGTTTATTACATTATTGTTAAGTGCATTAATAATTATAAATAAATTTAGAATGAATATAACTTTGTAAATATTAATAATAGTTATAAAGCATACAACCAATTTTATAACTTTGAAAACAAAACATCTTGAGAATATTTACCTCTAATTAAGTCTGATGATAAAAATGTATCTTTCAGCATTGTTTTTAGAACAGTTACTGCACTGTATATATATATATATATATATATATATATATATATATATATATATATATATATATATATATATATATATATTGAAATTCTATTTGAACAATTCTGTAAATTTTTACAGTAGTCTTTATTTCCTTTGAGGCCTATTTGTTTTTGTGAAGCTAAAAGGAAAAGAAATATGTTTGCAACATAAAATTAACCTAAGTTCAATTGTCTCAGTTCTTAAAATATATTTACTATGACTATATTGCCTTCATGGCTTGTATCACACATATTTTGTATAATTGGTCAAAGACTTTTCAATCTTATATATTTTTTGTAGGTTCGATACTGGGAATCTGATCAAGATATGACATCTGCTAAAGAAGTAGAAAGATATTTGGATGGAAATGATTTGGAAGTAGTTGTGCCAGGCCTACAATATGGAAAAGCATATAAACTTAGGGTTCTAGCCTTCAGTAATGGGGGTGATGGGAAGATGTCTTCACCAGTTTTAGAATTTAGAATAGGTTTGTAAATTATTTAGTTGTATATATATTTATATGAACTGATCAATTAATTAGATTTGTTACTCTAGGTATTAAAAAACATACAGGAAATAATGTAATTGAATAAATTACATAATATATATAATTAATTTAATTGCCTAAAATAAAGATAAATTTTATTTTTGTTGATACTGTTTTATTCCAATAATATTGGCTATTTATTAATCTAATTTTTAGTGCAAAATAGTTCTCAGAAAGAAAGAAAAAAAAAGCTTTATTTTTTTTCCTTGTTTCTTATATATTTTATTACATAATAACAAAATGTTAAATGTAAAGATTATAATTATGTATAAGAGAAAATTCTATGATTTCTTTCCATGACTAAATTTCATAGCAACAATGTTGTTGAAATCTATACAAACATTTCCACAATTATTATGTTGATATAATTAAAAAGACAATTCTTTAATTTTGAAATGGCAATAATATTTTTGAAAGTTATCACTAAAAAGTGCTAACAATCAGCTTAATTTTTAATTAATTTAAGTTTCAAAAAAAAATCTCCCTGAGGTACATTTTTCTTGGCATCCTTGGTTATTATAAGTCTGATTTGTTTGGTCCAGTAAACAGAGTTAGATACGCATTCATATATTCATTATTTGTAGAGATTGTATGTGTCTGCGGCCAGTAATGCAAATAACAAAATTAAATTCTATAAAAATGAGTGAACGAATCTTTTTGAGGAGAGAAAAAATTACCAGTCATAGATACTTATTACTCCAATGGTGAAACACTTTCCTATTAAATAATACTCATATCAAAAAACTGTATTTTAATATTCACTTTCTCATACTACCATAAAGTGCACTCCGAAATAAGCATAATGATATACACCAATGATTTTTTTATTGGTATCTCTCCAATTTTCATAATTTAAAAGATTGATGTATAAAAAGGGGGAGGGGTGGATTTGGTAGTAATTTTTGTTAAGATTTTATTTTCTCACAAATAATTAGCTATTAGCATCGCTTTCCTTTCTATTTGTGCTTATCTTGCAAAATAGTTTTACAATTATTATGTATTATCTATAAACTGTTTGTAGGTGAAGAAACAGCATCATACCTCAAAACAAGTGCAGCATCAGGTATTCATCTTTCTTTTGTGCCTTTAAATGCAGCAGTGATCCTATTTCTTGTCTTTCTAAAGCATCGATCATTTTGGTTAGTGTTTTTTTTTTATTTGATATCTCAATAAGAAACTTACTGTCACATATTTTTAAATCTTTTTTTTCTCCCATTTTCAAATGTATTAATTATGATATTTCTTTTATTTATAGGTTTGATTAAAAGATTTCATTCTTATAACTCTCACTGTTAGTGCCTTTGTAATGAATCTCATTCATTTTTTCACAAATATCATTTATATATCTATTTGTATTACATCTCATGATCTGCCAGAATTGTTGATTCATATCATTTATATTTTCAGTAGTTAAAATTATCTTAATATTTAAAATTTATTATTTATTTAAAAGTTTAAAATCATTATTTTGTAGTTTATTTTGAGAAGAATCTCATTTTATTAATTTGTGATAAATGCAATATTTAAAATACTGCAATATATATATTGTATGTGAAAAAAAATTGAAATTTTATCTTTTTAAAAAAATTCAAATTTGTATTTCATTATTATTTTTTTTCATTACATTTTATTAACAGCATTTATTTCCGAAGTATTTTTCCCCCTTGTTGTATCATGTATATATATATAATGCATGTCTTTATATTTTTTTTATTTATATAAATACATAATTATTATGCATAGATTTATTATTACATTATTTTTCTTCTTAATATGAGTGTAGGAAAGTGTTTCTACTTTTAGTGGGATTTTTGTGATTTTTATATATATGAATTCTTTAATTTTCTTGTTTGGTATTTGATAATGATATTTTAGACATAGTAGGTATGGAAGTACTGACTTTCATATGTGTTACTGCAAAGATAATTTTATATTTTAAGATCATTCTGTTTTTTAGATCTGATATTTCCAATTTAACAACTTATATTTTATTAAGGAGGGTTTATAACGACAGTGAGCTTCTTAGTTGAGTTGTTTATTATAGCTTAAATGTTTAAAATAGCTAAATTTAATCCCATGTATGCAAAGTTTTCTCTGTATAAATATATCCATTGAAAATTCATCACTGTTAAACTTATGAAATTCTTTGTAATATAAAAAATATGAGTTAAATAATAAGCTTTAATCAACTTTGTCTTGCATATAACATGCTTTTTACAAGTTAATTATATGAACTATACTATATATTATTATACTAATTATATGAACTATATGAAGGAAGAAATTGTAATTTAATATTCCATTTTTACAAATTGTTTGCAAAAAATCTGAAATAATTTTGATTTTAGTTCAAATTGTATGGCAAACTTTTGTTTCATATATATATATTCTTTATCTTTTGGGTATTTTTTATTCTTAAAATATCTCCTGTTTATATCTTTGATGCTTATGAAATGAATATATTTCATTATACAGGTTGTAATATTCAATATTTTTTTGTTCTCTCATATTAAGTTTAATAATGAAGAGAATGAGGCAAAGTAAAAGAGTTTGTTTAATAAAAGGTAACAAATAAAAAGATGACCTCAGTATGTAGGTAATTATTTATATTGCAGTCATTTTAGATGAAAAGTGTTTCCTTATTTTGTTAATCAAAATTTTCTTTTATTCT
This sequence comes from Argiope argentata, assembly GCA_026289955.1. Taxonomy (NCBI): domain Eukaryota; kingdom Metazoa; phylum Arthropoda; class Arachnida; order Araneae; family Araneidae; genus Argiope; species Argiope argentata. Next base: position 1,767,604 of record JAOUZG010031484.1, on the reverse strand, counting down.
TTCATAACGTTATGTCTAGTCTTGTTTTTATTTGGGGGTTTAACTTGGTTATAGAGGTTGCTAAAAAAATTGGGTATTTTTTTATTCTTATATGTTTTACTAAAAATATGTATGTTATTTTATTCTAATTAATTACATTCCATTTATTGCATGCAATGATTGTTTTTGTTATTATTATTATTATTGTCTTTTCAAATATGAATGATTATTATTCTATTTTGAAATTTTAATATTGGTGAAAGTAACAGTCCATAAATTAGACCTCTTTTATGGTTTCGTGTTCATTTTGACTTTTTGTTTTTTCATCTAAATTGGTGCATATATTGATCTAATTATGTTTTCATGATAGTTGTATTTTTCATTATTGTTTTTTTATTTTATTTAAAAGATATTTTACAATCATGGATTTCAAGTTTAAATTTGGAATATTTATAAATAATCAATTTCCTTGAATACATTCCAATTAATGAAACAACATATATGTCCATGTTGGTTTTGCTTTGAAATTATGCAGTAAACACTAGCAATTTTGTCCTAAAATTTAAATATGAAGAATACTGCATATAACTGATGTACAAAGTTAGAAACTGTTGAGTTTCTCCCAGTTTCATGCACAAACATTTAAGTGATAAGGTTAAATGCAACACTGAAATCCGTCCATTATATGCATTCTATTTTTGTAATGAAACTAAAATTATGGGAATACTTTGTTTCTCTTAATATGTTTATAAAAAGTATATAATTAGTCAAGAAGAATATGTAGATATTTTACTTCCGAGTGAAAGGTGTGTTTTATTTTCCATAAATTTGTTTGTATGTGCATTTGTATATTTTTATTGAAGCTCAACATCTGTGAAATGTATTCACATGTTTTCTTATGATATGGTTGATTACAATTTATTAATAAACACCAATTATGAAAAAAGTGTGTTTTAATGATTGATTGTACTTTTTCGATTCTAAATATATATGTGTGATATTCTATTTTAACATGAACTTCAGTGTAATTTAATGTGATGGTTTTAATTTAAATCTTCAAAATTAAAGTGTGCATATTATTGTCCTATTATCTTTGGCTGATAACTTAGCATTGCTTTTTTGTTTGCATTCTCTTGTTCTTTTCTTTTCTTTTACCAACCAGTCCCAATAGAAAAAACTTTTTTATTGGGACTGGTTGGAAAGATTTGAAACAGTTAAAAAGGAAAGATTTGAAACAGTTAATATATTTAAATTAAGGTACTCATTTGTTTTGAATGCTAAAAATTGGTGATTTATTCCATAGTATGTATGTAAAACTGTTATAGAGCACACATAGAAAAAAATGGGACAGAAATACAAAAGAATATCAAACAAAATTGATAAGAAAAAAAATTTAAAAAATAGTTATTTTAGATAATTTTTTAATTGCGAAATCACTAAAATAGATCAACAAAAACGAAGTTATTAGAAATCAAGTAAAAATTAAAAGATGTATCAGTAATTCACTAAGTTAATATTTAAATATATAAAAATGATTATATGCTAAATTTATAGTTTAAAAAATGAAAATGTGTTAAAAAAATTAAATAATAAAAAAATTTTTAATTTATTTTATAAAATATGACTAGTGCAATTATATCACATTTGCTGCAAATATGAAATATTTACATGCTGAACTCCATTGTTGTCTTTCGTACATATCGAAAAAAACATAATTATTATGAAAAGTTTTAAAACTTTAACTACATTTGTTTTTAACGGAATAGCTATTTTTTGAAAGGTTTATCTCTAACAGCTGGAAAAGGAAGAATGAAAAATTACTCTGGCAACAGAACCAAATGAAAACATGATTAGAGAATTCCTCTTATGCTGTCTTTACGTAAAAGAAATATAATTAATAAATGCATGAATATTTTTGTTGATATTACATTTTTTAAATGAAACACCACAATTTTTATTTGATTACATCTTAAATATAAAAAGCTCTTAATATTATTGTTGTTGTTAACAGCTCTAAACATAAGTTTTCTTTAAAAATCTGAAAATTGTAAATAATAATCTGGAAATTTCATAACTTTATCAAAAATCATAACTTTAAATTTATCTTTATTTCAAGAAGTAAACTGAATTTTTCTACATCTGGATAAAAAGATGAAATCTTCAATCAAATATGTTGTTAAAGAATTGAAAATAATGACGTCAGAAGAAAAAAAATTCATAGTAAATTTCACTTCATGAATTCATTCATAACAGAATATTACCAAATTCATTAGCTAAGCCAAATCTAATATTTTTTGCCTCAGAGTACTACTTTAAGATGTTTATAAATTTATTGCATAATAATATTCCTTTTTTGACAAAACATTTGCAATTAAAAATTACTATGACCATACATGAGATTAAAATCACACAGATATCTTTCATTATTATCATTTATTAGTAATCTAATTACCAGTTAAATTATGGAATATATTTAAGAGGTCATGTTTAAAGAGAAAAGATTTCTTTAATCATAACTTTTAAAATAATCTACAAATCAATTAATTGCAACAGATGATATATAAGATGGAATTTAATAAAATTAGAGAAAAAATTGTATGGAAATAAAATTGGGATTTTTTATCGAATCTATTTAATTCAAGACACATTATTCCATTAAACTTCATGTAGTTTCTTGCTAGACAATTGCTGCAACAAAATGAATCAAATCTATTCAATTTACTACTCTATATACACACAAACAAAAACTTGCGGTTATGACGATACTTTATATTCAAAGTGTTGTAGTATTATGGTTTAGTCATTTTCAATAAACTCAGTGTCTAATCAATATTTTACTAAAACTTTTTTGACTTTTTCTCTATCCTATCTCAATTGGATACATCGACTGAAAATTTTACTCATGTTTGTAAAAAAAAAATCATAAAATTGTCGTTTAAACAATATTTTATTTTGCATTAATGTCACTCGGATTTTATTTAATCAATTAATGTTCCATTTTGAAGCAATAGGTAGGGAACATTAGTATAAATCCAACAGAGATTAAATGATGAGGACGATATTTGAAACTCCATTTTTTTTTTCCATTAAACTTTCCACACCTAAATAAGATTGGATTAACCGGTTTTCTGGCACAGAGTTAGGGCATCTTCCTCGTGTTCTGGGAGTCCCGGTTAGGTCATGGTTGTTCTGCATGCTATCTGTGAGATGTGTGAATGTGTTCCCCTGTAAAAAAGGGCTGTGCAAGCGAATGTGTGTGATAGAGCTAAGTCGGTGCTCTGGTGCTTATGACCAACAGAGGCTGCAATCTTTCCCCATCCAGTCGTGGACCTGGTCTAGTACTGCTGGTCAGTGGGGGCACGCAACACAATAGATTGGATTAAGTCCTCTTGGGGCCTTCAGATATTGAATAAGGAACTTTTTTTTTCTTTTCAACATTCCAATCAGATATTTTTTAATGAGTTTAATTTAATTTCTGCATTATCAATTTTAGGTAACAAACCGAACTGCTAAAACATGAAGTTGTTGGCCCTAAAAAAGTTGGTTTCAGCAAATTGCGCATTAAAAATTGATGAATTAGTTTAAAATTTGTTTTTGTTATTAGTGGCTCTTGCCAAGGATAAGCTTCGCAGAGGCATCAGCGAATTTTAAGTCCAAAAGAGCTCTCTTGTTTTGAAGTAGCGCCAACTAGGGTGAAGAGTACGACTTAGCTACTCACTCGTCACAGTTGCTAGCACAGCCCCTTTTTACAGGGGTGGGGGTGGGAAGTAAACCTTACAGATAGTACACGGAAGGACAACCATGCTCGAGCTCGGGGAAGACTCACTTCCCCAATGCCAGGATGCCGGCAAAGTTTAAAAGTTATACATAATTATAAAAAATAACAAAATTGTTAACAAAATTTAAATATTATTTAATTATAAAATTGGGAATTTTTTTAAATTTATTGAGTAATATATATTTTTTAGAATTATAAAGCATCTTAATATAAAACATACAAAAATTAATTGATTAAGAATACTACCGTAATATAAAACTTACAAAAAAAAGTAATAAAAAATGTTGGTGTAATATTCCAAAATTTAAGCAATATTTAATTGTAACCTGAATTTAACAGATTAAACTAGAATTTAACAACTTTCTAAAATTCAATAAAAGCACAAAATTAAATTACTCTGAAAATACCACGAAACAATTTTGATACTTTGGGTCCTCCTAAAGTTTTAGGCTCCTAGACAGCTACTTTCTTTGCCTGTTTAATAATTTTAAAGATTTTACATGCAGTCAGTCTATTTTCCGCAACATAGGGATCTAACTTGTGACCCACAACAGACTTTTCCAAAAATCTACAACTATATTTTACATCTATCTACAGCTTACCTTTTACTTAAATACTAGCCATGATTTTTTTCTGTACATATATCACATTTATTTATTTTTTTTTAATATGACGCCTAAACATATACTTTCTATAAATAACTATATCTAAGATGTTTAAACGCACAACTATTAACATAGATATAGAAATTATTAATTTTATAAATTTTACCAATACTGAGAAAATAAAAATAATAAATCGATCGGATATATTTATATTTCTTAGATGAATAATACATATGTGAATAAGATTAGCTGATATTCACTTTCTGATAATTAGTCATGATAGCCAAATTGCTTTTGCATTAGCAGCATTTGAATGAAGTAACAAAAAAGAAATCTGAACTAAACTGTTAAGAGTGCGCGTTTTTGATGAGGAGCCTGTATAAATAAATAACTGCTGCGCTAATACTACACCAAGAGACAAGTCGATGCAGCGTTTAGTTGATGTTGAATGAAGTAAAATATTCTGACTTTTATAAATGCAGCTTTCAGCTGTGTTGTTTTGTACGCTACAGAAAATATTCCGTAGATTTTATCGAGAAAATTTTCCAGTGGTATTGGAATTATTCATGTGACATCGCAGTCACGAGTAAAGCAACTATGCATTAGTGACGTCGCGACGAAAAGTGACTCCCGGTGCATAAAAAAATTTTTTTTTGCCCACCCCTCATCTTCAGCGACTTAAAAAGTGCAAATAGAACCCTAGATGCAGTATCTCCCCCCTCCCCCTCCAAACATTTGGTTTTCAATAAGTGGCTTTATATCCATAATGTTTTTCTCCCTGGCATCCATAAAACCAGGGTCAAGGACATTTATACCCCCCTTCCGTTTCGGTTGCTACGCCACTACAGCGCAAGTTTTCTAAAATTTAACTGCGTGGTGACTTATGTGGATTTTTCTATAGTGGGCAAAAAAAAAGGCACTATTTCTCTCCGTTTCATATGCAAATCAGCAAAAGCTCCTGAACAGTTTTGAAGAGAATGATTATCAAATAGACAAAAAAAGCAATTGCTCAGAAAACAAAATGTCAAAGATATTTTTTTTCTCCCATATTTTCAGAGTGATCCTTTCTGCCTCCATTTTATTTACAAGGGCTATTTATCCAAACATATACAAATTAAGATATATATATATATATAATTTCTGCATATTAAGGATATTTTTAGTAGTCTTACTGATCTGAAAGTTAACACTTTAAAAAACATTATATTTCAATTTTTAGAATTCGCTGTTGTTACGTATGTAACTTGCCATTGATAGCTATTTTGAGCTGAGTTCGTACAGTAACTTCTGAGGGGAAAAGTATCTGAGCACCCGATAGCAGAAGACTGACTTCTAGCTCATATGAAGATGGCACTCACACACTCGCTTACACAAACCCTTTTTGAAGGTGCCGGAGGTTCTTTCACATATAGAACTCAGGGTAAAGAACACCCAAAACGAACCAGGATTCGAGCCCGGAACGCCCAGATCTTAGGGAAGACGCATTACCCCTAGGCCAGGACAACGGCTTAAAATTTGCTAAAATGTTTTGCAATTTATGTATTTATTTACAATTGAGTTTGCCAGCTTTCTGGCACAGAGGTAGCACGTCTTCCTCGTGTTCTGGGAGTCCCAGGTTTGAGTCCCGGTTCGGGCATGGTTATTCTTCTGTGTGCTATCTGTGAGATGTGTGAATGTGCGTCCCTGTAAAAAACGGGCAATGCAAGCAAATTTGTAGTAAGTGTGTAGCTAAGTTGTACTCTTGGCCTTAGTTGGCGCTACTTGAAAAACAAGAGACGCTCCTTTCGGCTTAACTCTGCTACTGTATCAGCAGGAGGCTTGCCCAAGGCAAGTTCCATAAATAACAACAACAACAATTCAGTTCAGTACTTTTTAACACGCAAGATCCCATCTTCTCCGCCGATAATCGGGTTGAGGACACCTCGAATACTTGAATGAGAAGTTGCCGGGTGAGTAAACAAGTTCTCGCTTTTCTAGAGGATGCAATAATGATGTGAGGTTGAGTTACTGCCATTCCTTTGATTGCAGAAGGAAGTGGGCAATCCAGAGATTTCTGCTAGAACTCCAATTTTAATTTCCATGTAAATGTCGAGATGATGATTATACATTTAAACTTTGAAAAATAGACAAGGCGGGGTTGACATATTTACACCAATACAATTTACACCAGTTACAATTATGCGCAAAATACTGAATTAACTACTTTGAACATGATTCATTATTAAATATTATGCTTTTTCAATTTGTTGTGATATTTGTTTCTTAAAAGATGCCCTATAGATATGAAAAAAAAAAATCAATTGGTTTGAAAGATGGAAGGAGAAAGGGAGGGACGAAATCTGTATTGTCTAAAAAATTCATACGAATTGTAATTCTGCCTTGCTTAGCAATAAATATCTGTAAAATTTAGGCATCCTGCCTTCACTGGCTTATAATATCAATCCAGAATTTCCCTAATATCTATAGGTTTCATTTGTCAAAAGTCAACACGTATATTTTGGAGAGTGGGAATGTGCACATCAAAACAGCATTTTTTAAAAAAAATTCATTCATTAAAAAAAAGAATTGAATTTTGGCGTTTTTCGTTAAATTATTAAAGTACCCCGCCTTGCCTAAAGGTGTTAAATTATTAAAGTACAAATAAAAATTTTCGCATCAGCTTAAAATTTAAAATATTTCCTTTTCAATGATGCCAATTTTTTAGCATATAAATTAAGTTCTATTATGTTGTTGTTGTTGTTACTTATGGCATTTCCCATGGACAGCACATACTGACGGCCGTCAGCGCTTTTAAGTCGAATGAGCGCCTGTTATTTTTGAAGTAGCGCCAACTAGGGTCAAGAGTAAGACTTAGCTACACACTCATTACATTCGCTTGCACAGCCCCTTTTTACGGGGGGAGGGGGTACACATTCACACTCTTTACAAACAGAACACAGAAGAACAACCATGCCCTAACCGTGAATCGAACCCGGGACGCCCAGATCACGAGGAAAACACGCTACCTCTGTACCAGGAAGCCGGCACGTTCTATTATTAATCAATAAAAAAATATTTAAACACATTTTCCAATAGTTTATTCCACAAAAAATTAAAATGACAGGACGAGCACATTATGCGCATATAGGAGTGGGGGAGGGGGTTAGCTTTTGACAAAAAATCAGACTCTTATTGCAAACTAAATCTAGAAAAGAGTAATTTTCAACAGGCGTCTGTAATATATGAAATATGATATATTCTGGAATGAAAAGTAGGGGAAAAGAAGGTTTCTATGAAATTAAATAATCTATATTAGTAATTCAATAATTGACTTCCAGTTAAGTTAAACGTAGTTCATTATGCATAGTTTATTGACTCTGATCAAGTAACAATAGATAATTTCTAAAATTTAAATAAAAGATATATGTATCTATAAACAGATGGTCTAAATAAAGTGAATAATTGTTTTTTGCAGTTTGGATTAATAAAAGTTCAAATGAATTATTATTATTTTTAGTTTTTATACATATATAAATATATATGAAGTATTTTCACTCTAACATAGTGTTAGAGAGTAAAAGTAGGTATGAGCAGGACATCTAATAAGAAAAATGGTCTAGTTGAAATAAGGAATACTATCTTACACAATTGGAGTTAATAAATGTTTAAATGAATTGCGAATTTAATATTTTTACACAGAACCTCCTCCTATGAATCATAGTAAAATATTCTTTAGACAATGGCATCTTAAATTTTGAAGAAAAAAAATCCAACTCTATTGCGATTATAACTGAGTGAGTAATGAGAATTTGAATATAGCTATTTCATAAATAGGCACGACTTCAGGCTACTCCATTCACAATCTTGAAGGAGATAGAAGAAATAAATAAAGAGAAAGAGTTTACCGAAGGCTTTTTAGCCTAAAATTATGAAATTTCTGATAGTTTTAAAATGCAGGGATGCGATGGACCAAAAGATAAAAGGATGAAATCTAAAAATGCATCAAGAAACAGAGCAGAAAAGAAAAAAAATTAAAAAAAAATAAGATTTAAATCAGGGATTCTCAACCTTTTCAGGATGAAGGGCCAAAATATGAAAAGGGATCATGACGAGGGCCAAAACAGCACATGAATGTTAAAACATATAAAAAACGTGAAAACACTTGTGTTTCTTTTTTGGGGTAATACGCATGAATTACAATTATTACTTTACTTATTTTACTCATGTACACATTTTGCAATAAATAAATGAATAAAACACAAATATCATAGCTATGATTAAAATACTTTGCCTCCAAAAAAAGATTCCTGCTAAAAAGGGAGCAAACTTGAAATAGAATAACAGAGGAAAACTTATGAAAAATTATACTCAATTTAAATTTTGAGAAAAAAAATTAATAATCAAAATTTGTAAAAATTAATAAGATGGCTAGGATTGAATATTTGAAGTTATTGATTTTTTGTTGGGCTTTATATTAGTTGTGGTAATGCGTAGAACAAAAGAAACGTTTCTCATATACTATTCTATTTCTTATTTTTGATTTGTTAAATTCATTAGTGAGAAAGTTTGCTCACAAATGAGAGTGCTGCCAAAGAAACTTGTATATGCAGCTGCATTTTGCTTTAAGCACAAAAATTCCTCTGGTGAATCGTTATAAAATTATAATATCAGTTTTTCTTTGAATTGATTTTTGAAAAAATCAGAATTCTGTAAATCAATTAAGGCTAATTGCATACTCTCATCCACTAGATTTACATCAACAGAAATTGGAGAAGAAAATACATCAATTTTTGTATGGCACTTTTCAAAATCTGAAAACCGGTCATCAAATGCTTTGAGCAAGATTTGAATTTGATCCTCAAACTGCATTTTCATTTGTGGAAATTTTTCACGTCCTCGAGCTTCTCCTCTACGAAAATCGTACTCGCAGGTAGCCGTGAAGGGGACAAACTGAAAAGCCGCGTAATAAAAAGTAAATAAACTTGATGAACAACTGTAAATTATTCATTCTGATGAAGAATCGTTTTTGTATCAGAGTTTTATCCTGTTTATTTGAAAAAGTCTCATTTCATTTTAAAATTAGTTTTATTTTATTAGCAACATTCGCGGGCCATCTTCGAAGGGTACGCGGGCCAATTTTGGCCCGCTGGTCATATGTTGTGCACCCCTGATTTAAATTATCAATGCCCAGAAAAAAAAATCGAAATTGCTTTGATATTTATTCCCAAATATTTATAAGAATAAGAAATCAATAGCATATGATTTTCTCAAAAATATCTTGCTAGAATCAATGTAAATGTATATGGAAACAACAAATATAACGGGATTGGTAATATTTTAATATAAATGTAGCTAAATATTAAAGATTATATTCCAGTATACATTTCCTCAATACTCAGTGGACCTTTGTAGCAGATCTCCAACACATAATCGGCATTTGGGGGGGGGGGGGGGTGCAGGTTTTTGCAGTTCAATGAATCAGATGGTACATAGTGCATTTTTGAGCATCAGTCACATTGAAACAACAAGCAATTTTATTTTGTCTGCAAGATTCAGATGTGGAAGACATTTTTTTGAGTTACTGGGTCCACATATTTTTCTAATGAATATTTCCTTTCAATTTGATATTTTGACAAATAAGGTGTGAAGGGATGTGCGGCAAGCGCGAAAGAACTTCCAAAGGGTGTCCCAGAATTAACGCAAGATTTGAATTGCCACCATCCATGCAGTAATGACGTCAACCCTATTTTAAAAAAATTGAAACTTATAGTTTAGGGTTAAAAAAATAGAGCAGTAAACGATACAACGCTTTGATGTTTTTGTTGTCGAATAATATTTCACAAATAATGAAAGTTTGGTGGTCACAATTCGGAAATTTGAGAATTGGCCACCTAAATCAGGTAATTTGATTCGTTTTTTTTTAATATATAAAAGAATTATTGGAAGTTAAAAGGTTGATGATAACAAGTCCACTAACACACATACTTTGAAGATGGAAATTCGAAGTGGCCTCCACGATATTCAGCCACATTTATGCAAAATTGTCATGAAAAATTTCGACAAAAGAGTGCGTATATGCCAGAAAAACCGTGGAGGCCATTTGTCCTAAGGGCTATACCATACGTAACTTATCCTGTGTCCTTTACAATTCAATAAAAATATAATAATTTAAAGAGATTTAGGGCACTTTTTACTTTATCTCCGCTGTAGAAAATTCCAATCATAAGATAAATTTCTGGAAAAAAAGAATTTATTAAAAAAGCGAGAAAAAAAGACGAGGAATCTGCAACCCAAAAGTGGAAAATTGCAATTCAGCAGAAGAATCACGTCACCGAAAATAGAGATGTTTGGTAAGATTTAATCACAATTTTTTTCCCTTTATTTAAAAATTAGAATCTCAAAAGTATTACACTCAATACGATTTCTTAGGACTAAAGGTACTGTATAAAATTTAGACTTCATAATTTTTCAAAACTATATAAGGTGAAATAAAATTAAATAAAGTGAAAATAAAGCTAAAATGAAATATTATTTACATCATTTAAATCTTTTTGAAAATAAAACAAATAGCTGAGTTTTATAACAAATCAGGGAAAATTTTTATTGAATAATTATATATATTCAATAAAATTTGAATAATTATTATATATATATTACAAAATATATTTTGTAGTCCACGTAAGTTTCCTATGTTGAACAATCCTGTTTTCTGTACTCATATTTTTAAAAGGCATGGCTAATCAGGGAAACGTTTATTGAATAATCATTCATCAAAAAGTCAGGGAAATATTTATTAAATAATCATTTGAAATATTATATAATCCTTCATCAAAAAATCAGGGAAATGTTTATTGAATAATCATTTGAGATATTATATATATTACAGAATATTTTTGTAGTCCACATAAGTTTCCTATGTTGAACAATCCTGTTTTCTGTACTCATATTTTTAAAAGGCGAGGCATAAAATAAAAGGCATTTCAATAAAAAAGGTTTTTGCCGGATTTTCCCCCCTTATTTTAAATTTAATATAAATATAATATAATATAATATTAAATAAAAAATGTGGGAAATTTGTTGAGTTCGGCCTAGTTGTTTAAGAGATGTCGAATGAACAGGCATAACTGTAATGATATTTTTTTTCATGTTACGATTAAAAATGACTTTTCTGGCACATTTTTTTGAAGTTCATATTATAACAAAAATAATAGCTTTTCTGGAATTATTCTTAAAGAGTATTCGGCATTAGAAGTAATTTCACTCAAATAACTTAAAACATACAAATATCAATTTTTTTCAACCTTTATTTACATGCAATAAAATCAGCGTCAGTAACCATTTATCCATACCCCCTTAGTTCAAAGTAGTTTTAATGATAATAATTCTTATGTAAGGTATAATTTTGTTATTTAAATTACAATATAAAAATATTCATATAACTTATGCTAAATTTTACATATTTTTAATCCATTGTATACTTATTAGATTTCAATTTTTTCCAGTAATCCAGATAAATCAAATTTCTCTTAATAATCTTCGCTTTTCTCTTATTTTAAAACCTTAAAATGAACTTATTAAGTTAGACGTTTCTTAGAATAAAAAGTTTCTAAAATTAAATTACTAGCTTATCAATTAAAAAAAGGTTCACTGTGTTAACATAATTATATTTAAAATTACGGTAAAATTTTTCAAAAAACATTTTTTTTAAAAAAATTTTGACAAAAAATATTACAAATTTCCATAAACTAGGTAAAGCACACTTATGAAAAATTATAATTGTTGCAATTTTTGCTCATTAAAATTAAACTTTTATTATATCAAACATGCATTATATTATTCATTTAAGCAATAGCTGCAGTTTTTAAGTAATAAATTAATTATTTAATAACTATGTTAATTAATATTTAAATCAAACAGATTGTTAAAAAAAATGTAGCATTTCTTCAAAAAAATTAAAAATCCCACAAAAATTTCTTTTAATAAATTCTATTTTATTTAAGAGTAGATTTTGGAAAATTATTTTCAGAAACAAGAACTACAATGCAAAATTGTAAGAAAAGCCAAAAAGTTTTTGTTTTTTTAAAAAAAAATACCAGAATCAATTATCTTCAAGATCTCTTCGGAATCACAATTGGGAATTTCATATCCTACGGCTGACGCATGCGTTATCGCAACTTTGATCTTAACGAATTTACAAACCATTTACATTTTCTAATAGGTCATCTGGGCATCGAAAGCAAACCGATGATCGTGACTATTACGATAGAGTTTGAAAACAAGCGTATTTGAAGATGCCCAATTAATGCTATCTAGTTCCTAATTACTATGGATTCCTTGTTGACACAGATTAAACCAACTGAAATCAACAGTACTATCAATGCAATTGCAATTATGGGAGATTTTAGTATAAATACCGATCGGTGCAACATTGGCATCGCATTCTTGCAGATATCCTGATTTGTTGCTTGCTGGAATACATTCCATCAAGACACAGCAGATCATAGCTTTACGATGCAGCGAAGCACCATGTTGCTTCGCATTCTTTTTTGCCTGACTTTTGTCGTGGGTAAGTTATTAATCCATTTTTTAAATATGCTTTTGATATATACGCTAGTTTTATAATATTAATAATTCCAGTTAAAATTATTTTTGATATCAGTTATGAAGATTTTATGTGTATTTCTGTATTTCTACAAACTTTCAGTAACTACCAGTCGAATTTTATCAGTTCATTGCATGAATTGTAGCCATTCGTATTTAATAGATGAATATTTTAAGCAAGGAATGACGAATGCTATCAAATAATCATGAGAAATTTGCAATGCGATATTATTTGAACTGGAACTTCTAAAAACAGATGAGGAAAAAATGTCGAGTCATTTAATGTAAGAACATATCTTTTAACTTTTTTTGCAGAGAAACATATATATATACATACATTATAAAATAAGCTCAAAAAAAGAAAATTCATTTTGTTAAAAATTAAAATTAGTTGATGCGCTGTGGATAGCTAGTAATTCTACAAAGGTTTATAACACTGAAATAAATGAGAATAAATCAAGACCAAAGAGAAATAATAAAAAAAAATTCAGAGATTTTTCCAAGAAGTTTTTCTTCTGTTTTCTGATACTAAATCACTATCTAGAAGGTGAATAGGTAATGCACAATACAATACCAACGACTCTACAATTATTTTTTTAAATACTGAAATTGAAATAACCACACCTAATTCAAAATGATGAAGAAAAGATTTAGAGATTTCCAAAAGAATTTCAATGTATTTTAATACTAAATTTGTTCTTCTATAGAACCCTAATAGATCTTTACGAAATATAAAAATTGTTTTTTCAAAGAATGTTCTCCTTTCAATGGTTGTAAGAGTTTCATTTAAAGTTATAACTTTTAACGAGCAATCAAAGCCGACTCTAAATATTTACTATGCAATCAAACGCTCAGTATTGGCACTAATAAAATTCTTTAAACAATAGCCAAATAACTTTTCTGTGGATGATCTTCCGCTGTGGTTTTTTTATTTAATAATTTTGATATTTTTTGAAGATAATTTCAGAAAAGTAAGCATATTTTAACGTGATCTTAAAATTAAAACATTTGTCTATTCAAAGATGCCAGATTTATTCTTATAGTATTTCTCTATATGGTTCATGCAATGTGCGAAAGTTTTATTCAAAATTATCTTTACTCAAATTGCTAATAGTACTTTTATTTTGATTCAAAGTGAGCATAATTTAAAATAACAAGATCCTTCAAAATATTGAAGCTGTACTTGGGTGCTTGCAATATTTTCACTTCTTTTTCTATAAATGAAATAAATGATGTGTTAAAATCTACTAAAATTTCTTTCTTTAGCAAGCAAACAATAAAGAACGGCGTTTAGAATAAAAAATTAACTTTTCCAATTGTTTAGTAAATTCCATCAAAACAAATTCAATGTTTGAAAGTTTTTTTTTAGTTATTATTATTATTATGTGAGAATATGATGTGGTTTTGGTTAGGAGGTGTTTGATGCCTCCGAACTTTAGAATAATAAATTAACTTTTCCAATTGTTCAGTAAATTCCATCAAAAATCTTTTAAATGTTTGAAAGTTTTTTTTAATTATTATTGTTAATGTTATTATTGTGTTAGAACGTGATGTTGTTTTGGTTAGGAGGTTTTTGATGTCTCCGCACTTTAGAATAATAAATTAACTTTTCCAATTGTTTAGTAAATTCCAACAAAAAATTTTTAACTTTTGAAAGTTTTTTCAATTTATTATTATGTGAGAACATAATGTTGTTTTGGTTAGGAGTTTTTTTAGCTTGAAATTTAAGAGCAAAAAAATAAAGATTATGGGCTGCCGGGAATTATCGGTTGAAGAAATTTTTACTTGCTTTTACCAGAATTGCATTATTATTATTATTATGTAGGCCTCTTTGAAAGCAGATGCGTTTTTAGAAGTTTGTCCAGCTTTTATTAGTGTTGCTTAATTATTACGTACGCTTCTTCACAACAGATGGCTTTTTAAAAGGTTCACGTAGAGCTATGACATCATAGCTGTTATTTCATTTCAAAATCGATCGAGCTCCGAAATTTTGTTTACCAGCTAGAATATATACATGTATTATAGAGGGATAGATGTCGATAGAGAAGTCTCTAGTTCGTTTCAAAATAGTTTAAACTGGTTAATGACTTCAATTAATTAAGAAAAATAATAAAATATAATAACGTTCTCACATGATAACTTGAAATTTGAGATCGTAGATTTCATTTTTTTAATTTTTTATTTATTTATTTATTTATTTATTTATTATTATTATTATTTTCAAAAAAAAGTTTTCTGAATATTTGTATTTCACAATTTGTCATCAGTATATAAAAACATACAACAAATTTTCATAAAAATATCTTTCATGACCTTCAATATATGCATTGAAATTTGTATATTTCTGAGACAGCTAATTATTTCTACTGTTTTAATGATAATTGATTGTTATTAATTAATTAATTAATTAATAATAAATAAATGTTCAGAATAATTAAAAACGATTTATTTTTTATTCTTGCTACTGTTATTTATTTTTAGTTCTTGCCGATACCGATCTAATATATTCGCATCTGCTTTAAAACTTCAAAGCTTTTCAATTATATAAACAATATAAAATAATATAAAAAAATTAACTTACTTTAATTTTATAACATCTTACAGGAAATAGTTTCACAAATCTTTAAGATTGTGAATTTTATACAATCAGTTGATTTATATAAAATGAGCCGCAATATTTATCATATTATTGTTTACAAAATACATAAAAAAAATTACAATTGTCTAAAAATATGAATTCGAAATTTTGACGATTTTCGACGTTTCAAATTTCCTTGAATCAGAAAAATGCATTTTGCAATTATATTAGTTGAATTATGAACATGATAATTCAAAACCATTTTGATCTAGAAGAATTAAAATTATTCTTCGATCTCTATAATAAATTTCTCTCAAATTTTGTATACAATGCAATCGCAGAAAGTGTGTTTGTCTGGCTATATGAAGAGCAAGTAAATAAGACAATTGCAAAATATGTAGAGCTAGATTGATAAAATATGATAACACATAAAAATGTAGATTCGTATCCAGTTTTGAACCAAATTTGTAACGAGATTACCGTCTATCTAGAAAATTGATTGCAAACCAATGGCATGCGGGCCATTGATGGGACGCGACATAATATTTTGGGCATACCACCGATCAAAACGGTTTGCATTTTAAAGTCTTCAAACGGTTTGTATGCGACAATTTTTATTCCGATTGAAAAATTTGAAATGCAACGGAATGATTTCCAGTCAAATTCGATATGGATTCAAAAATTTATTGAAATAAGGAAAAGTTAGAATTGATTGAAACAGAATGATTAACAAGCAATATTAGTAAACATGCCAGTAACGAAATTTTAAAAACATAGAATTCGATTCCAAATACTTTTAACTGTTTCAAGAAGCTCGCGCTTGCTATTCAAACCATATTTTTCTCTACAAATGTCTGAGTGTCATTATTTTCAGAAATGAATAACAATAAAGACTCACTTAGAAACCGTTTGGTGGAGAACTCCAATTAAAAATGCATTTTGCTAAAAATAACATCTTACAATTCTTTATATATTAGTCATCTAATCTGCAACAACAAAAGTCAAACTAATGTTAATTTACTTTAATTTTAATTATACGTAAAACTAAAACATTTACTGCTATAGACTAAAAATGTAATTTTTCATAGTAAATAAAGAGTTTTGAATTTTTTAGTATAATTATTTTCCTAATAATCACAAGTCAAAATTATTTGACGGCACGTCTATACCTCATTAAACATTTTAGAAGATAAAAAATGGCACGTTGATCATAAAAGTTCGCCAATTCTGGTCCATTCCCACCAGGCAAGATGGGGGGAGGCATCTCGAATTGAGGTTGGGAAGCTTTTGGTATGGTAATTGGTTCTCGCCACCCTTGTGAATATACAAAAAGGTGAGGTGTATGTCTCCTCCCATCGAAGACGATACATACTTCCTTAGGGAAGGGTTGTACTGTGGTCGGTAATAGCCCTAAAAACTCAACTATAGTTCCCTTGAGTGTTGCTGTTGCAATTGTACGGTCATTTAAGAGGGGTTTTTTTTGTTTTTGTTTTTTAATACCTTCCAGGGGGTCGGAGTAGCCAATTTGTAGTTGTCGTTACCGTCTATCTATTTTTATATTCGTGCGCAGGTAAACGCTATAATTAAAAATTGCAACGCTCAAGTAAAGGAGATTTTGTAACTAAAATTGTAACTCTGTGCCAAATTTTGATTGCAATTAGTTGGGAAAAAAGTAATATAAAAACAATTTCTTAAAATCAATTCCCACTTCGGTTAAAAAAGAAAAACTTTATTTTATTACTTTTTATTAAATAATTACAATTGTATTTGATGTTCTCCTGTTCCACTTTATAACAGAAGAAAGGGTGCAGTAGCTTCTGAGGGCATGGAACTTGAGCACTCGAGGGCAAAAATCTGACTTCTAGCTCACACATGTCACAAACCCTTTTTACGGGGTGGACTTCATTCGTGCATGCACAGATCGTAATTTATATCTGAAACATAGGACGTAATTTATATCTAACCCAATACACCCAGTGGTATTACTCTCCACAAGGGAAACTTTGTGACCACGAAAGATTTAACGTCTTCAGCTGGTAGGTTCGAACTCGTAGCCCAAGGGATGCGAATCCAGCGCCCTATCAACCAGGATATTTCGTTCGAAAGATTACAATTACTTTAAATAAAGTATCGAAAAATTATATTAGCATCGAATTTTCAAAGCCAGTTGAGGATTCAAAGCCAATTGTAGCAACGTAAAATGCATGAATTTTCTACGCACAATAGAAATTAGAAATTTCTAATTTTCTTTATTCTGTATTATTTTAATTCGAAAGCACTTCAAAATGAATCTGAAAAATCGATTAATTAGAAACTTTTGATTTTAGATGCATCAAACATTAAGAAAATAAACAGTAAGCGGTTGAAAACATGTTATATAAGTCTAACCTCATTAGCGTGTGGAAAAAACAAACCAAATTGATTACTAATTTAGCGGCGGGGAAATGAAGATTTTTTTGGCAAGAAATTAAGTTTTTGATTAATG
The DNA here is from genome assembly GCA_026289955.1 of Argiope argentata. NCBI lineage: Eukaryota > Metazoa > Arthropoda > Arachnida > Araneae > Araneidae > Argiope > Argiope argentata. The sequence goes on along the minus strand of JAOUZG010031484.1, from coordinate 1,749,599 downwards.
AATAAAAAATTAAATTAATATTTGAAAAAACTGTATTGACATCAATTGTCATCCGCTACAAGTTTTAAAAAATTTACTTGATCTCGATTGGACAAAAAAAAAGTATTTTATTAACGATTGAAAATTTGAACAAATTATATAAATATATATAGGAAGAATGTGAGTTAATAGAAGGAATTGAAAAAAAAATATCCAAAATACATATTTAGTTTTCTTTTCCATGTGCCATGCATGTTGCACATAGTACACATGCACCGAACTCAGAAAATAAATTTGAATACTAGTTAAGTTTATTGATTTGACCCTAAAAACTTATGCAGAGGGAGGGAAGTAGACCATTTCATTAGACAGCATAAGACAAAATTTCGAAAATCATACTTCGAATCTTTATTATTATTATTATTATTATTATTATTATTATTATTATTATTATTATTATTATACAGATTGATTTTTAAATTCATATCTCATCATAGCTTGAATGCAGCATTACTATGCTTGGCTTTTGTGCCATTAAAATCTAACTGCAACTTTAAATGAATCTCAGAAAAGCTAAAGCAAGATCTAATCTGAATTGCTCTTGCTAATTCCTTTCGCAGATTTTATTATCAATCAATTCCAATAGCCGGTTTAGAGATTAATTTAACATGAAAGCATTAGCAATAAATCATGATATTCTAAAGGATAATTACAGTGCAACAATGCAAAACAGTATGAAATACAAATATTCAACCCCTAGATTGAATAGAAGTAATAAAACTTTTCTTTTTCTCTTTTTCTTCGTATTTTTTATTTGTTATTATGACAGATGAGCTTGGCTCGTTTCGAATAGACAAAAACAAAATATGAATCCATTTTCTTAAAAAATAAAAATTACTAAAGGAGATAATAAAACTCCTATATCTTTTAACGAGAAATTCTTGCATATATATTTATTCCGCGTAACTTGGAAACGACTGAAACGATTTAGAACAAATTTCATTTTTAGCTGATTTTTTAAGTTTATCTATATAGGTGTCTTTCCTGAAAAAAAAAATGCAATTTTAAAAACAAAAAAAATATTTTTATTAAGTAATTATTAGAATCCTAGAGATAGTGTCACCAGCTCAGAACCTAAATAAACCAAGATAAACATCCGAGCTTCAATAAAAATCTTATAACATTAAGCGAATAATTCTTGTATATATATATATATATATATA
>JAOUZG010031484.1:1719611-1743709 GCA_026289955.1 Argiope argentata | reverse complement strand
GTCATCCAAAGGATGGTGACAAAACAAGACCGAAACCAGGTAAACCTAGTAAAGATTCAAACGCACCTGGGGAAGGCGATCACCCCAAAGGGGAACCAAAAGATGATGACAGGCCTGGACAAGGTGTAAAGAAACCTCATGGTGCAAAGAATAAACCTAGCCAGGAAGATAGCAGTAAACCTACAAACAATAAAGATAAAAATAATGGAGGATCCAATGAAATTGATGAACGCAGTGGTAAAAATTACAAATGCAGGTATCTTGGCAGAGGAGATTCTCCCGAGGAAGGAAAAAAACATCCTCAGAAAGGTAAAAATAATCCTAAAAGGAAAAGACCCGAAACTGAAAAAGATACACCAAATGACATTGACATTATTTATTTTTATAGCGATTCTGAAGAAGATGATAGTTTCGAATCATCTGAAACCAGTAGAAAGCAAACACATTATTATCACAAATCATCAGAAACATCTGGGCGATCTGGAGGTGAGAAACCTAAGCGTAAGGCTGGAAACAAACCATCTGATGATGATGATAATGATGATGACAACGATAATGATGATTATGATCATGATAATAATCATAATCATCCTGACTATCCGACAAATGATGATAGAAAAACGAAAAAATCAGATAAGTCTGGTAAGAATTCAGATGATTCTGACGAAGACGTTGATTCCAAAAGGAATCTAGGTAACAAAAAGAAAGGTGGGAAACCTAAACATGATGGGAAGAAATATCGTGATTCCAAAGATAAGCCTAAAGAAGGCAAAAAGAAACGAACAGATAAAACTGGCAAGAATAAGAAACCTAATGAGCCTAATGAGTCAGATACTGAATATAATTCGGAAGAAGTTTATAGTTCTGAATTATCTGAAACCAATGGTGAACAGACACACCGTCACCATAAAGCATACGATAAATATGGACGCCGAGGAAAATATGGAGATAGGAAACCTAAGCGGAAGCCAGGAGATGAGGGACCGTCCGATGATGTTGACGACGATGATGATGTTGATGAAGCGCCAGGCGAAAGGCCAACAAAAACTTCCAGGGGCACCAAAAAGTCTCAAAAGAAATCTGGTCATCCAAAGAATGGTAGTAAAAAGAAACCAAAACCGAATGAGTCAGATTCCAATGAGTCTGAAGATGATAATTCAAAAGAGAAATCAGGCGGCAAAGACAAAGGTCGTAAACCTAAACATGGTCAAAAGAAACCTCGTGGTCACAAGAATAAGAAACCATCGGACAAAAATTCCCAGAAGTCTGATGATACATCTACCGAAAATAGTTCAGAAGAGAATGGCAGATCTGAATTATCTGAAACCCATCGTCAGCACAGACATCGGCAGCAAAAGTCATCAAATAAACCTGGACGTGGAGTCAAACCTGGTGATAAATATCCTAAGAAGAAACCAGGAAATGAAGAATCTTCAGATGAAGATGAAGATGATATGAACAATAGTCCAGGAAAGAAGCCTTCAAAACCTACTAAGGAGAAAAAGCGTCCTAAACATCGCAAACCCAACAAAAAACAAGATCATCCGAAAGACAAAAACTCAAAACATAAGAAAGGCAAAGATCTCAAACACCAAAATAAACCTCATGGACATAAGCCAGATGATAATAAAAACAAAAATTATCCTGGTGATGAGAAATCTAAATCCAAAGATAAAAGGCCAACAAAGGGTAATAAAAATCATTCAACAAGACAAGTAGAAAAAGGCAATTATTCATATAACAGTTCAGAGGAAGATGACAGTACTGATGATAATTCAGTGAATACCAAAAAGAATCGTCACCATAGACATAAATCATCTATACAGAAAGGTAAAGATGATGACAAATACTCTAAACACAAACATGGAACTAAAAAATCATCAGAAGAAGAAGACGACTACAATACTAAGAAACGAGGAAGAAGACCTTCAAAAGATCGTAAAAATAATAAACCAGACAAACATAAGGATTCTGAGAAGAAAGGGAAAGGTTTCAAAGACAAAAACACGCATGATATAAAAGGAAAGCATGACAAAACCAATAAAAAGGGGAAAAAAGTGTATCATAACAAAAAGCACGGAAACAAAATTTCTAAGGATGAACAAGATAGACATAGAACTGAACACAAACCATCAAAACATGGTAAAGTTCCAAGTCGAAAACACGAACATCCAAAACATAAGAAGCACATAAGAGGGAAAGAAGAAAATGATAGCGACGAGTCAAATGATGAACATAAAGGAAAAAGAGGAAAAGACTTAGCGCACAGAAAGCATCACAAAAACTCTGGTAAGGATAAAAAAATGTCGAACAAGGATAAGAGTAAACACAGACCCTCAAAGGATGGAAAGAAGCCAAAGAAATATCACCACCACTCGCAAAAAACAGGCGCTAATTCTTATCACAGTTCAGAAGAATTGGACACTTCTGACGAATCAGATAATAATGTTCGAAGAAAACATCATGAACGTAGGTCTTATGATATACGAGGAGCTAAGGGCGATAAAAAGCCTCATGGGCACCCTAAACATAAAGATATTTCGAAGAAAAGACATAAAGACGATGATGATAAAATAAAACCCAACCATAAGCATGGCCATAAGGGGAAGAAAGGCAAACATGGGAATAAAAAAGGAAATGGTTCTAATTCAGAAGAAGTAGATAATAAAAAGGGTAAACACATAAAACATCATAAAGATCATAAACGGGACAAAAAAGGAGGTAAGCATCATCATCCTGGAGGCGATAAGAAAAGGACACACAAAAATAAGCCATCCAAACATGATAAAAATCATCGAGGATCCAGACATGACCATAAGGATCACAGACATAAGTCACATCCTAAGAAAACAGAAGTAAATTATGGTAAAAAATATAACGAAATTAAAAAATTCTTGGAAAACTTGACGTTTGAAGATCTGCGAAGTGATGAAAATTTAGAAGAGAAATTTTATAGACATTTCAATTTCCACGTAAAATCTAAGAGCGTGTTTAAATTTATCAAATTCTGCTTTCAATATTCCAAAGCACCCACCAATTTTCACAAGCATTTCTCGTCCATCTTAAAGATAATTTTGGAGAAGAAATATGATGAAGTCCCTGATGACTATTATATAAAATTCATCACTAAAGTGTCCGGTAAAAATAAGAAAGATTTCGGAAAGAAGTACAAAAAGATCCAACAATTTTTGAAGGACTTAACCTTCGATGATCTACAAACTGAGGAGAATATGGAAAGATTTTACAGGTATTTCAACTTCAGAGTGAAATCTGAGATAGTGTTCAAATTTGTAAAGGAATGCTTCCGAAGTCCTAAGAAACCGGTGGAATTTAGTACTAAATTCTCATCGATATGGCATTTAATAATCAATACAAATTCCAGGCAACAAGTTATTGAAAAGCACTACACAACACTTGAAAAAATTTTATTCGGTAAAAACCATAAAGGTAGTCCAAACAATAATAAAGATAATGGTGACAGTAATAGTAATAATAAAAATGATGTTGATTTTGAGTCAAAATACGAAGAGATACATCAGTTTTTGGACGATTTAACATTTGAAAAACTACAAAAAAATAAAAAGTTACAAAAGACTATTTACAGATATTTCAGATTCAATATCAAAACAAAGAGCATGTTTAGATTTATTAAATTCTGCTTCAAATACTCTAAAAAACCTACCGGCTTTGGAAAAAAATTCTCTTCTTTCTTAAAAATTATTTTGAATAAGAAGTTGAAAGATATTCCTGATGATTACTATACAAAATTCATCACTAAAGTGTTTGGTAAAAATAAGAAAGACTTCGGAAGGAAGTATAAAAAGATCCAACAATTTTTGAAGGACTTGACCTTTGAAGATCTACAAACTGAGGAGAATATGGAAACATTTTACAGTTATTTCAACTTTTATGTGGAATCTGAGAATGTGTTCAAATTCATTAGGAAATGTTTCCGAAGTCCTAAGAAACCGGCGGGTTTCGATGCTAAATTCTCAACGATTTATAGCATGATGATTCATACTGATTTCAGTCAAATTATTGATGAATACTACTCAACATTTATAAACATTATAATCGGAAACACTGGTAAAGATGATCAAAATAACAAAGAAAACAATAAAGATAATGGTGGAGATAAGAGTGATGAGAGCAATGACAATAATAATAATAATGATTTCGAGAAAAATTATAAGGAAATTCAAGAGTTTGTACAAGATTTATCTTTTGAGGAACTTCAAAGTAATGAGGATATGCAAAGGGAATTTTATGAACACTTTCACTTCTACGTAAAGTCGAAAAGTGTGTTTAGATTTATTAAATTCTGCTACCAGTATTCTAAAAAGCCAAAGAACTTCGGTAAAAATTTCTCCTCCACCTTAAAAACTATTTTGAATAAAAATCTAGATGAAATTCCTGATGACTATTATATAAAATTCATAAATAAAGTGTCCGGAAAAAATAAAAAAGACTTTGGAAAGAAGTACAAGCAGATCCAACAATTTTTGCAAGGTTTAACCTTTGAAGATCTTCAAACTGAGGAGAATATGGAAACTTTTTACAGCTACTTCAACTTTTATGTAAAGTCTCAGGAAGTGTTCAAATTTATTCAGCAATGTTTCCAAAGTCCTAAGAAGCCGGCGGGTTTCGATGCTAAATTCTCTTCAATATACAATTTAATAAGTAAGACAGATTTCAGTCAAACTATTCAGAAATATTATACAACATTTATCAGTATTATCTTCGGCAAAAACAGCAACAATAAGGGCGGTAATAAAAACAATGGAACAGATAATGACAAACCTACGAATCAAAACAATGGTGATAATGATTACAATGCAAATTACCAGCAAATTAACCAATTCTTATCCGATATGTCTTTTGAAGAAGTACAGAATGAAGAAAATATGCAGATTTTCTATAACTTTTTTAACTTCTACGTGGAATCTGAAAGTGTATATAACTTCGTGAAGTTCTGTTTCCAAGAATCAGAACAACCTGCTAACTTTGACATACATTTTACTGCATTCTTAAAAATGATTTTGAATTCCAATTTGGATGAAATTCCCGAAGAATATTACACAATGTTCACCAATAATTTGTCTATCTTTAAGAAGGGATATAAATTTAATTCTGGAGCAGATTATGAGAGCATATATGAATTTTTAATTGATATGGATTTCGCAAAGTTACAAACTAAAGCGAATTGGGAAAAATTCTATTCGTTCTTCAATTTTTATCCAGTGTCAGAAAATATGATAGATTTCATTAAATATTGCTTCCAGTACTCAGAAAAACCAGCTAACTTAGAAACCAATTTCCAGGCAGTTATAGAGGCGATTTTCAAATCAAATTTTGATATCACCCTGTCGTTCTACATTCAATTTGCGAAATTTTTGTTCGGTGAAAGTCAATTGAATTATAAAGATAATTACGATGCAGTCTTCCAATTTATGAAAGATTTAACTTTTGAAGACTCACAAGCAGGTGATGGTTGGGATACTTTCTATTACTATTTCCAGTTTTATCCAACATCAGAAAGCTTGTTCAATCTTATGAAATTCTGTTACCAATATGAACAAAAGCCGAAAAATTTCGGTGTAAATTTTGCAGCTGTACTGAAAGCAATCTTCAGTGCCACTTCAGATGAAGTCTCTGAGGACTTGTATAATTTGTTCAAGAAGAATCTGTTCGGTGATGACGACAACAACAACAAACCGCAGGATTTTGGGAAAAACTACGCAGACATTTATAAGTTTTTAGTCAACCTGAAATTTGATGACGTACAAACGGACGAAAACAGCCAAAAGTTCTACAGTATCTTTAATTTTAAACCGGAATCTGAGAGCATCTTCGATTTCATTAAATATTGCTACCAGTACGCTGACAAACCTGCCAATTTTGAAGCGAATTTTGATAGGGCTATGAAAGCAATCCTCGGCTCAGACATGGACGAAGTCCCAACTCACTTCTATACACAGTTTGCAAAGAATTTGTTCGGCGGCAAAAATCAGTTTTACAAAGGAAAGTATGCTGAAGTGCATAAGTTTTTGAAAGACCTAAAATTTGAAGACATGGATAAACCAGATAATTGGGACTTTTTCTATTATTATTTTGAGTGTTATCCGGTATCGGCCAGTTTATTCGAATTCTTCAAGTTCTGCTTCCGATATGAAGTCGAGCCAGTTAACTTCCAAACGAATTTCCAGAACTGCTTAAATTTGATTTTTAATTCAGATGCTGACGAAGTGGCAGATGATTTATATATTACCTATATTAAGAATTTGTTTAATGGAAATATTTATAAAGCAATATATCATTACATGAGAACTTTCACTTTTGAGGAAGCAACGACCGACTCCCTTAAAGAAGTCTTCCATTATTACTTCCAGTTTTATCCTCAATCCAAAAGTTTGTATAACTTCATGAAATACTGCTTCCAATATGCTGACAAGCCGGTAAACTTCGACAAGAATTTCCAATCAACTTTAGGCGCTTATATGGATTCAGGTAAAGAAGAGGTTTCAGAGGATTTATATAAAAAATTTAAAGTAAACTTATTCGGCGGAGAGGAACAAAATGAGTGGTATGATTTTGGTTTCAACAAGATGTTTAATAAAGATGACGAGGAAAATGAACAAGGAGGCAACAGTGGTGGGGATAGTGGTAGTGATAGTGGAAATTCTGGTCAAAATGACCAAGGAGGCAGCAGTGGTGGGGATAGTGGAAGTAATAACGGAAATTCTTGGTCTTATTCTTGGACTAGCGGTGATCAAGGTGGAAGTTCCAATGATAATTCAGGCAATGATCAAAATAATAATCAATACAGTGAATGGTATTATAGTTATAATTAAGAAACAACTTCTGCATACAATTATGTAAAAAAACAAGAATTTTTAAAAAGTGAATTGATTTTCTTTTTACTTTTAATTCAACTTTTATAATCTTCTTATTTTTTTGAAAAAACTGTGTAGGTGAAGGATTTGTGTTCAGTTTTATGACAATCTACGGAATATTCAATTTGTAATATATTGTATGCATTTAATAAAAGAAATTTTTAAAAAATGCCTGACTATTTTTTCCTTCTTTGCACGTAAAAATAAAATAATCTGTTCTTTCTCAAACAAGTAGTAACAATCTAGACTACTTTAAAAGTATCCCAGTGTTTTTTTTTTTTTGTTAACAATTTAGGTAAGAGGTAAATTTTAAATTATATACATCATTTTCAGTGTTATGACGATAAACAAATCAAGTTTAAGTTTGAATGTATTTTTCTTTTTAATTTAAATAGCATTTATAAACAATTATTATATTATAAATTAATAAGAAAAATCATTTATTCTATATTTTTGCAATGCAGAATTACACTTTATTGTTACTGAAATAAATAAACTGATAATAATTAATAAATTATTAATATAGCAATAAACTAAAGCTGAGTTATTTGAAATTTCTTTTATCAAAAAAAGAAAGAGTATGAAGTTGGAACGTTACAATAGTCATGACAAATATGTGTTACTTTTTTAACTCAATTTTTTCTACAATAGAGATAATTCAGAATATTATAAAAAAATTTACATTAAAAAATAACTTACAGTATCAGGAAAAATAAAGGATTCGATTGAATGGCAATGGAATAGTTCAGCAATTACAACAACGACTAACGGGTGTTTCAGAACATTAAAAATTCAGAAAGCTCTTCGAAATTAAGATTATTAAATTACGATCAAGTAGTGCCTTTTTTTTAAAAATTTAAATAAATGAATTTAAAATATGCTTTGTCTTTTATTCAAAGATACAGAATTTTTCCGTAACTTAATTTTTGTTTGTTAGTTTAATAAAATTATTGTTTCAAAACTAATGCTGATATCCCTTGTCTGTAAACCCTTTAAGTGAATTATTAGAAAGCAATGTTGAATTTTTTAAATAATTTTTTTGAAAATGAAATTTTACATTGAAAATATTTTATTTCCATGAACATTTGCTTTAAATTCTTGTTAAAATCATTATAAATGAAACAGTAGTTTTCTTACCGTGTAGAAACTTCACAAATCACAAACTAATTAATTAATCACAAATTTTAACTAAACATTGGGATGAAACTGTGGGCTGATAGTAGCTTCACTTCCAGCTTCAACAAAGGTTATTGCAGAAGGAATGGAAACCCTTATTTTTCATAGATTTGATATTTATACTTCTGAACTATTTTGGAGTGAGCAGTAAGAAATTGCAGCAAAAATTAGGTTCTCATGCATTTTTATGCATTTTCTAAAAAATAAATTTAAATATGTATTCTTAAAATTTAATTATTTATTTCTGTATTTGCATAACGTAATCTACTGGGGGTTTTTTACTTTTGCAAAAAATATAAAAATAAGTAAACTAACAATACCCAAAACTTAAGTCCGTTTTCATAATAAGATTAATTATAAAGATTTTTTTATCATTTCTCAAAGTCAGGAAATAAGTAGTTTATTCAGATTGATACATCATTTCTGAATATATCGATAGTCATATAATAGTGATAGCAAAACAAAAATACGTGATAGAATAGAATAAACGATAGAACAGAATAATAGAATAAACAATAGAATAGAATAATAGAATAAACGATAGAATAGAATAATAGAATAAACGATAGAATAGAATAATAGAATAAACGATAGAACAGAATAATAGAATAAACAATAGAATAGAATAATAGAATAAACGATAGAATAGAATAATAGAATAAACGATAGAATAGAATAATAGAATAAACGATAGAATAGAATAATAGAATAAACGATAGAATAGAATAATAGAATAAACGATAGTGATAGCAAAACAAAAATTGTATTTGATATTTATAGAGGCAACAAAAAAATAAAACTCGACTTGGTTGGGATGAAAGAGAGAATTTACACCTGAATTAACACACTCTATTCAGTAATTTTATTTGCAGCTTTCGAAAAGTAAAAGCTGAAACATTCTGTAATGGATATCATCAAAAGGATTGGCAAAAATATTTCAGCCTTATAAAATTAAGAACTAAAGTATTCAGGGATGGCTATCCTCAAAGGGCTGCCAAAAATAAAAATACTTCAGCCTTATAAAACTAAGAACTTAATTATTCTGGAATGGCTATCATTAAAAGGCTGGCAAAAAATTTTAGGTCATTTTTTATTTACATAAAGGAATTAGAATATTCAGAAATAGTAAATTAAAAAAAACTGTTTTATTGTTTCTTTCCAAAGTTTAGTAAAGGCCTTTGCCTGACATCTAAAACAATGAAAAACTTTAGTTAAACATTTTTTAGATTCGTAACAAGAATTATTCAGTAGTATTTAGTACAGACTTTTCAAGATAATTATTCCAGTAATTTAATTAACGGAAATATTTATTTCAAATTTTATTTTAGTATAATTTAATTAACGGCATATTGTTGAAACATGGGGGGGGGGACTCATTAAGTGTTATCACATGCTGAACTATTAGCTTCTTCCCTGAATTGTTCCTAGATTTCTTCTTCGAATCTAGAACTATTCTTCCCTTTTAAACTATTCCTTTTTCCTTTTTGAACTATTTCTTCTTACCTTTTGTTGGTTTCGGTTAATAAATAAACTTAACCCCGCCATAGAATTATACTATCCAATAGGTGGAGAAAAAAAAAACAAGTAATATAAAAAACATTTTTAAAAAATCAATTCCTACTTACGTTAATTAAGAAAATTTTATGTTTGTTACTTTTTATTAAATAATTACAATTATTATAAATATGTATAGAAATATGACAGAATCAAAATATTAAGCGGAAAAATGGAGAGCGAATTTCCTGGCAATTCGAATTCTCCTTTCTATAAATGGTGTTCAAATTCACAGACCAAGGGATCCAACGCCATACCAACCAGACTACCCCGGCCAGATAATTACAATCACTATAAATAATTGATCAAAATAATACTGGCGTTGAATTTTTACCGTCAATCACAGAAAATGCGTGATTTTTCTACACCAGTTGGAGAATGCCATACAGATTAGAAATTTCTGATTTTCTTTATTCTGAATTATTTTAATCTGAAAGTACTTCAAAATGAATCGAAAAAATCGATTAATTAACAATATTTAATTTTAAATTCATAAAACATTATGAAAATAAACAGAATCGTTTAAAATAATCAGCCAAAAACCTGTTAAGCCGAACTTTATTAGTGTGCGGGAAAAAACAAACAGAATTCGTTACTTATTTGGCGGTGGGGAAATAAAGATTTTTCGGCGAGGAAGTTAGTTTTTAATTAATCAATAAAAAACTAAAAAATTAATATTTGAAAAAACTATATTAACATCAAATCTCATCCATTACAAGCTTTAAAAAAATTTCTTGAACTTGATTGGATGAATAAAAGTATTTTATTAACGATTGAAAATTTGAACAAGATATAAATAAATATAAGGAGAACATGAGCTAATAGTAGGAACTGAAAAACAAAAGTGTATCTTTGATATTTTAGAGAAACTCAAGCACTTTTTAAAGGTCTTTCATTAAAATTAAAACACATTTAAGGTGCTTAAAAACAGGTTTTCAAATTTAAGCACTTTTTATAACGCTATGCGCCTCACATTTGCATCAAAGCTCGTGAAGAATCTATTATTTTCAGTTCCACGCAGTGTTTTTTTAATCATTTTAATACCTCAAGTGGTTTTATTTACAAATAATAAAAATGAATCGAAGAAAAATGCCAAAATATTCAGTAGGAATTTTTGTTAAAAAAATTGATGTAAAAAAAAGTAAAACCGAAAAGCCACATTTAATAATTGGTTCACAATACAAGAGCAAATAATAGAGTGCTTATCAACGGAGGCTTGTCCACGGCAAGTGCCATTAGTCAGAACAACACAACAACTAAATTTTAAAAAATAACGTTAAATAAAGTTGATGCGAAAAAAAATAGTTTAACAAATACATATTTTTTCTTCTGTGTTCAGAAACGACATCAATATTTTGAAAATGGATTAAGGCTTCTCCGGATACTTCAAGATGGATCAGGATATTTCTTTGATATTTATTATAGTCCAGGTTTGTTACATTATAATAAAATTAATTCCGTTTTTATTAAAATATCATTTTATTCCGCGGTTACGTTTCAATTGTCCTAATACTGAAACTCCGGATCCATGCCGAAGATTCAGAAAAGTTCAATGTTAAATACTGCTTCGTTTGGAAATTTTAAAGTGTTTATTAGAATTTAAATCTAGAAATAGGAGATTACATAAAATTCTTTAAATATAGTGTAATAAATACCCGGGTAGCACATCCTGTAGCATAATATCGCATCATATTATGTGATATTAAACAATATTCCACAATATTAAACAATGTTGCGAATATTGATCAATACTGTACAATATTTGTGTGCTACAAGAGTATAAATATAAAATATAGCATAAATGCTTATATTTTATATTTATACTCTTGTAGCACACAAATATTGTAGATCTAGCCAAACTATATATTTAGTAGATCTAGACTAGAAAATCAGTAGATCTAGCCAAACAAGAGTGTCAACACACACACAAATAAAAAAAAACATTCATCTTTATTATAAGTAAAAATAATAACAAGTGCGTGCGTGCGTGCGCATGTGCGTGTTTTAGAGCACTACAAGCCAAATCATTTAATCATCGATCAAATTTGGAACATATATAATTTAGAAAGTAAAAATGTGCACCTAGATTTTTTTTGAAATTTTAATTATTAAAAATTAAGCTGAATTTATTAGTTTAACTCCCAAAAATATTGCACAAATATAAATTTTACATCGTTTTAAAAAATAAAAAAATGTCTAATTTTTATGATATTAATTTAATAATTGGTAAAATTATTTATAAAATTTATGGTTCAATAAATTGTACTGATTTATTCAAAAAAAGTCTCTAGTCTGCTTATTCTTATTATTTACTAGCCGCCTTGGCGATCAGCAATTTCGTCTGAAGTAAAATTTCATTTGAATCATTTGTATGCAACTTACACTTAATAGAACGCGCAACTATTTTAAAAGCCTTAAAATATTCTATTCATTGTACTAACAACAATTTAATTTTTTGACATATCGGATAAAATTCATATATTCATTGGAAACATGCTAAGATTAAACTTCAACTAATTCTGTAGCAAGCTTGTTGATGCAGAACCGTTCGTAAAAAATATAAGAACAGAAAGAAAAGTTATTTTTCGTTTTCGTAGTTTTGTATGTTCTGTGAATTAATTTCATGATTAGCATAATATATTTAAAGACTGAGCAACAATAGTGTTTGTAAATTTATTTTAAAGAATTCAGTGTATTACAATAAGAAAACAAAACGACAAGCTATAAAAGTGGCCTATGTAAAGGCGTTTAAAAAACATGCGATTAATATAAGTTTATTGTTGCTTATTTCCAAAATTAAAGCTTTACTGTAATTGATACACAATTCAAAATTTTTATTAAAAACACGTCACGTATTGAAACCCATTCAGCAAAATGGTGAATCTTCAAACCTTTATTATCAGCAATGGAAAAAATGTCAGGATGAAACATTAGAAACAACAATGGAAACGATATGGATTTCATTCATAATAATAAAAATATTCTTTAAAATATTTTTAAGTTAATTAAATCCAAACTAAAGAATTTCATAGCAGTTATTGTTATCATCAGATTTTTTTTTTTACTTTAAAGTGGTGTAAAAATCATTTTTGAGTAGGAAAAGTTTTAAAAGCTATGGCAAAAAAAATCCAAATATTAATTAAATAGAATTCTAATAAAAAAATTTAAAATAATGGCTCCGAGATGCAGATATATGAATCAAAGTTGTAGTTCTGGTTCAAAAATTCTGATATGTTGAAAGCCAATGCACACATTCTCCTTCAGTATTAGAAGAGATAAACTAAACTTTGGGAATTTTTAGCGATAGCATTCGAAGCTATTCCAGCTGCTCAAAAATGTTTTTATATCACTTTTAAAGTTTAAAAAAATACGTTAAAAGTTTAATTTCAATTAATTAGAATTCTAGTTAAAATTTCAAAATAAATCGCGCCGAGATGCACATCACCATCTTTCAATATATACATGTATAAAATTTGTAGTTCTATCTCAACCGGTCTAATCTATTAAAGCTCAATACACACATTCTCTTTTAATATGAGGAGAGATAGATATAGAGTATCTCTGTCTCTATGGGTGGAATTAATAGATTGAAACGGGAGCCGAGTCTTGGAATTAGATAATACAACAGCATACACATTTCTATTTGGCTGCTTTCCATAGTAGAACACAAATATTGTACAATATTGTTTAATATCATATAATATATCACAATATTGTACAATATTAAGCAACAGGATGTGCTACCTGTGTGTGTGTCGTGTCGATTAGGTTGTTTACTACCAATTAACCATTTGTGGAATGCTGTTTATTGCAAATGCTACAGTTTATTTCTTGAATACTTCTAATAGTGTGTTTGTTGTCAATGTTTCGTGCCTTTGTTAACAAACGCGTTATCCGTTATTGAGCCCGATTTGATTGTGTCACCTATTAATTTTAGGAAGTTTGTGGTATTTTTTTCCTATAAAAATACGATTAATTCTTTAGTGATTTGAATTTGAGAACAGAAAATGTCTACGTTCAGTTTGTAAATGTATGATTAATTTATTTGACTTAAAGTTCAAGATGGACAAGGAATGAAATTTCTGACAGGTTCTACTATGTCTAAGTAATCCTAATATACCCAGGTAGCATAATATTGTACAATATAGTGCGATATTATATATTAAACTATATTCAACAATATTAAACAATATTGCAAATATTGATCAATATTGTACAATATTTGTGTGCTACTAGGATATTTTTCAACGATGCAATTCTAGGGTATTTTATACGATGCAATTTTAATTCATGAAATAAGTTTTTTTAAGCGGGAAATGGGGTAAATGTTGAAAAAAAAATAATAGCCATTTTTTACGAGTATTCAATAAATTCATTATCTGTGCTAAAAGTATGAGTTGCCGCTCAAAATGGGCCAATCAACTTGTTTTATTGAAAATATATCTTGTTTAATATTGATGTCAAATTTGAATTTAAAATCTACATTCCACGGAAGTCAAACTATTAATAAAAATACCGATACTAATTTCACTTTCAAAAGCCAGACTGGTGGTCGATATTGATTGCTGCCAATACGGCATGACATATAACTTGTGGCGCTAGCTTCACAAGACAGGTAACATCTACAACATCGAAGTCGACTTTTGTATTATAGTCCTGTTACTCGGCTACTGGACCTAACGTCGCAGTTTCGTACCTCGACCTTCAATCGGTAAATTGGTGACCTTGCAACGTAGCCTTTCGCAACAGTCGTGGCGCCATCTACCAGTAACAAAAGTCGTCAAACTCACTTAACACAAAGCAAGCAAACAAAGCCGCCAATTTCACTTCAAGCAAGCAAAAGCAAAAGTCGTCAGACACACTTGACGCAAACAAGCAGCAACTCGCCATAACGCTTGGCGATATAAAAAAAATCGTTCGTCCCTCCGCCGACTCACTGGTGAGGAAGTACTGTGGCGCTATCTTCATAAGTCAGATAACATCTACGATACCGAAGTCGACTTTTGTATTATGGTCATGTTACTCGGGTACTGGCCCTAGCGTAGCAGGTTTGTATCGCGACTTTCAATCGCTAGAAACTAAAATATTTTATATATAGTATTGTAGATATAGGAAAAAATGGAAAATTTAGCGCCTATTAAGAAGTTTTGTAATAATAAATTAAGTGAGGATTTTTCATTTACCGAGTTTCAATATTAGTACAACAATTACATGCTAAGTTTATCCAAGAGATGTACTTTTTTTTAAAATAATCCATTTTCTAAATAAGCATCAACGCTCAGTATTACTTCTTAGAGCGGGTAATTTCGCACTTATGGTTTTGAACTGAAATATTGTGAATAAGAAATAAAATAAAATCCTTATTTTTCATAAGTTGTATAAACATAATTGTAATTATGAATCCAATTTAATATAAAATTCTTATACTTTAATGATATATAGAACACATAATTAAAAAAAATATCTTTCCATCTTGATCTGAAGCATTCATTAGTTTTGATGCGGTAGTGACAATTCAATCAAATATAACAACAACAATAATAATATAAAGATTAAAATGAAATCTGCTATGCATATTTCAATGTATCATGCCAGAACATATATATCTTGAACAGCCAAGCATCACGTGCTCGAGCGAGTTAAATTATATTTTTTATTCATTTTAATTGTTTCACTGAATGAGTCACTTTAGTATTGCGAACGATGCAAAAAAACTTTGTCTCGCATTTATTGTTTAAAAAAATATCCCATTTCCGATTTATTTCATTTCATATAATCACGTACTCAAAATGATATTTTTCTAGTTTTTATTTACTGCAGTCATTAACTTATTTTTTTTTAATCACAGCTTTTGTAAATGCAAGGGCAACGCATTATTTAAAGCTGATTTTTTGAGATGCTCGTGCAGATAAAAAAAACTTTTATTTTTGGCCTACAATTTTTTGTTGACGCCAAAAACCTCATCTCAAAAATAACATCACGTTCTGACATGATAAAAATGATTTTCAAGCATATTTTTGTCATAAAATGATATTTTAAGTACAAATCATCATCAACTTTGAAATTTTCCATTTATATCTCAGTATTTATCTTAATCTCTGTTTCTTACATAAAGTAAATCAAATATAACCATTAAATATTTGGTATCGAAAAATTCCTTAAACCCAAAATTCCCTTCTCTTAACTAATATTTCATTTTTATTTCTTGTGCATGAATATATCATGTTGTCCAAACAAATAGTAACATACAATAACTTTATTTTTTAAGTTATTGGGTTAGCTTAGAGCGGATTATTAAATTAGCCAAATAGACAATTTCCACAAAGAGTTCCCTTTAATTTAGTGTCCCGAACTTTCAATGTTTTTTTGGAGGGGGGGGGTATTTTAAATATTATTTAAGTTTGCGTTTTCATGTAATTATAATTCAGATTAAAATCAGCTATTGTTTTAGTTAATTTTGGAGCATTATTCTAGTAACATTCCAATTTAATTACAATTTGCAAATTTTATATTATTTATTTAGTTTAATTTCTGTTTCTTAAGTAATACTAAAAAAATATATATAGTGCCTTCTCACAAAAAAAAATAACGTTTTACATTTTTTAAGAATGTTCGATATTATATTAAATATTATTCGGATTGAGCAAAGAAAAGTTTTTTACAATTTTTTTTCCTTATTATTTTGTTTAAAATTATTTTTAAATTCCTGTTTATAAACAATATACTGAAAATAACTTTTAAGAATATTCTGAAAAGAACATTTCTCTTTCAGCTTGCCAATATTTACAATTATAACTTTATTTGTATGAAGAATAAATCAAGATAAATAAAAAATATATATGTACTGGTACTTTGAAAAGCCCTCGCGACGCCTCCCCAAATCAATGAACCTTCGTGCACCTCTTCTGCTTCGCCACAGCCCCTTAAAAGTGAAAATTTCAATAGATATAGAAAATTGTATTACCTAAGACAGTTGTATTACCTAAGGACTCTAAGAATTTATACAAATATAATCCTTTCCTATTCCTAAATAATCCTTTTCAAATACATTAGCCTATGTCTAGAAACTGTTATTCTAAGCTCTTACAAATGCAGCAAAAATCCTTTAATTGCCTATTTTATTCTCAAATGATGAAAATTTGTACATAATAAAATATCTAATTTGATCTAATGTCAAATAACTAGCTTCCTTATACACCATAATTTACACAATTAACCACAGATAATAAAATCCTTAAAAAAATTTCACTGCGCCATAAAATTTACGGTACTGGTCCATTTCGTATACCATATACATGTGGTTATCAAAATAATGGCAACATCCTAGATTCATGAAGAATCCATAATTAGTATGGTGTAGGACCGCTTTTGGCATGTAATACAGTTTGGATTCGCCTAGGATCGCCTAGGTCAGAGGTGATCGTTCTCTGTTCCAGGTCTAAATTACGATGCGAGATGAATGAATAAATGTGCATGAATGAAGTCTGCTCCATAAAAAGGGTTGTGACGTTTGTGAGTAGCAAAGTCGTACTTTTGGTCCTAGTTGGCGCTCATGACGCTCTATCGGTTTAAATTGCTGACAGTCAGCGAGCTTTAAAAAAGTGCCATAAACAACAACGAGTTTGAAGCAGTCAAAACGCAAGAGTTTGACAGTTTGAACTCCACCTATTTTGCAAGAGAACAGATCAGTGTCCGGTAATCTAAATTTCTTTCGATACTAGTTGAAATTACAGTCACCAGTAAGAAATTTTTTAAGTGAAAGTCCTTGAAAAAATGCTTATTTAATTTTTGAGAAATTGTAGGGTAAAATGATTTAATTAAAGTGGCAATTGAGGAATTCTGGTACAGCTAATTACTTGAGAGGGTGGTCTTTTTGTGATTCTCATTTCGAATGTAAAATTTGGGGATGCTCACAGGATTAACGATGTTTAACTTTGTAACTTACTTTGCAAGCCAATTTGCTCTTTCATTCCCTATAATGCCAGAACGACCTTGGATGTGTGAAAAACAGACACTAATTCCTATAGCTGTAAACTCGTAAAGAGCGATTTGAAAATTCACCACAATTTTGTTGCAAGAAGAAATATTTCTAAGTAAAAACAAGGATGAAAGAGAATCAGCACAAATAAGAAACCTGGACGTACAATATAGTGGTTCAACGTTGTGATATCATTTTTTCTTGTTTAAATAAAAGGTTATAAATCTAACATAAAAAGCTTATATATAACAGTTAAGTATTACAAAGATTAAGCATTAATTTCAGTAAGAGGTAATTTTTTAAGATAGGGTTAAATCTTGAAAAATAGTTTTGATTTAATTTAATTTTTTATCTCAGCAAAATTTAAAAAAAAATCTAAAGTTCGTATTATACAGACAGCTGATAAAAATTTCTTTTTGGACATTAATTTTAGACAAAATGAAGACAATGTAGACTTGGTTTTAAAAAAATCTTTTCGTTATTCATAGCCATTAAAGGTTAGAGCAGGAAGTGTGCTGCATACTGAGGTAACTCAATTAAAAATCAATTAATTATATCTATTTTTGAGCAATTTAACTTTAAAATTTTTTAACTAACATACCTTAGAACTTAATTTGTTCATAAATGTGCTTGTATAACGTTGTTTGGGGTAATTTATTCACTTAAGGTCTATTCCAAGGGACAGCTATAACATAGGCAATCAATTCAAGTCTAAGTTTGGAAACTTAATAAAATCCTGTTGAGCATTTATTTCATTGACAATTTAATGAGCAAGCTTGATATGAAAATGAAAATGCGATGTCTACAAACAGAGAAAGGTAAAAATATTTCAAGATAACGTTTCAAGAATATTTTTCAGCGGATTTAAGATCTTGTCAATTATAAATTTACATTATTTTTCTCTAATTGAATGAATGTTTTTAATCAAATAAATTACACTGTTTTTGTCCTCAAATGTTCAGGACTGACAGAGTAAAGATTTTCCTTCAAAACTTTTCTTTCTAACTTCTTTTCTCAAACAAAATACGAATTTTTCTCAGCCTGAAGCACCTTTTGATTAAATAAAATATTCTGTGCTTCTTAAATATTCTTGGAGCAAATCTTAACACCATCTATGAATGCTAATTCAATCACACGAAACACGAAAAAAATCTGATAAAGAACAATTTCACGGAAATAAACAAAACAGAACATTCTTAAACATAAATTATAAATAATTAAATAAAAAATAATATTACTGTTCTTAACGATCAATATGCAACTCAAAAAAGCAAGAAAAAAATTTATTTCGGCGAGTGAGTGACATTTGTTTTTATCGCAGGTCGAAAGCAAATTCATTAAGAGTTAATGGGTTTATCCAGCTGTTGGCTGCTGCTACGAGAATAACCAAATGGAACCTTTCAAAAATATTTTGTTTCTCGCGGTAAGGAAATGAGTGATCTAAAATATAAAGATTTGATTTGAAAAGAAGAAAAAATATTTACACAGCAGCCATTGTTACTCTAATTTGCTTGTTTAAATATATTTCAAAACGTGGTTAAAGAACATAATAAAATAATCGGCCATTGTGAACTACAAGATGGGTTCTGTGCTTCAGTTTGCGGTTTTCCTTTATATATGTAAGTATGATATTCATCACTTTTTGCATATAATGTATTTTTAAGCTAATATTTAAATCCAATTTTCGTTTTAATGTATGTAAAACTGAATATCTCGAACCTTTATATCTTTTCAGTATCATTATGAAGTAATATTTTTTATCAGCACCTACATTATTATTGATACTACATATAAAATGATAATCTAGGTAAGAAAGTTATTAAATAAACGTAACAAATTTCCTTTTTTAACTTAGAAAATAAATAATTTTTAAGTTAAAAGATGATGAATATGATCATGTATTAAATATATGTTTAATTTTAATACTCATGCCTATTACCATAGAAATCTGATCGTAATATCGTTCACATCATTAGCAATGTCGGATTTTCAAGTAGCTATGCTGAAAGAGGATTAGAGTAAAGTATTAGTAGATAAATTGAATATTTTTATTTCCCTATTACCAAAATAAATAAGTTTATGAAAAATACAATTTCTATTAATGATAAAATATTGAAATAAACTTAAAACTTTATGAAATATTAGTGATGGTCTTATAATTTTCATTATGTTCGCTTTGATATTGGAAGATTTATAAAAGTTGAACATTAACTTCAATAATATTGTTCCTGTAAACAAATATGGGTGCCGAGCAGATAGAAAATATAAGATTATATATATATATATATTCACAAAGTTAATAAAACAAAAAATGTTACCCTAAAATAAATTATTATTATGTTACAATTGATGCTGAAATGTGAACGTTCGCTTTGTTATTAGAAGATTTATAAACAGATTTTCAATAATATTGTATACAAATAAGGGTGCCTAACAGATAGAAAGTAACAGATAAATAAATAAAAGCAAAGCAGGTTAAAAGTTAATAAAATAAAAACTATTACCCTAAAATAAATCTATTATGTTACAATTTGTGCTCAAATGTGAAACCTGATTTTAAAATATTGGTGCTTCATAATGTGCACTGCATGGATTGCAAAATTCATAAATCCATCGCTGATGGTCAGGGGAAAAAATATTATTATTTGCATCTATGAGATTATTTCTTATTTAAATATAAACTTTAAAAGTACGAATATACAAGTCAGTTTTAGATCCAATTTCGAATTATGATTACTCAGATGATTATTTCTTATACAGTTATAAAGGAAATCTCTTTCGTTGTACATAGTTTCATTGTAATTAAACGTACATTAAAATATTTACAAAATTTCTCAATATTTTACATTTTTTTTCATATTTTCTCATTTTGCTAATCATTCGTGCTAAATCTTATAGTCTCATAAGATTCAGCGTGGAGAAAAGGTTGTCTATGACTTTTAGTTCGTATTTTATATTGCTTTAATTTTCGATTGATTTAAAGTTGAAAAAACAAATCTTATCTTTGTATTATTTAAATATGCTTTTGATTTAGAAAAATAATTTTTCGATATTTATAATAAGTTATCAGAATATTTATATATGTATGTATGTTTGTGCATTTATACTTAAATTTTTACAAATATATAATATTTTAACTTGTTATAAATATATTAAAGAACAAATTATTTTAGTCATATGTAGTCATATCATATGTCATTAAGTAGAAAGGGAAAAACTCGAGTTAAATATCGTTTTTTAGATTTTTTATTTATGACTTTTTAATTTTAGTTCATATTATTTTTACATTTTACTCTCAATTCAAGTATTTATATTGATGATGACATAATGACAATTATGACGATTATATGCTTTGATTTTGAGGTTGATGTATATTATGAAACGCCTTAATAACTTAATGAAGTTTTAAAAATTATATTTTTTTAATTTATAAGTTATAGACGAATTATATATTTTGGATTTTACTTTTTTATAACAACAAAAATTTATCTTTTATAGTTTCTTTATTTTATCATTTTTGATCCACTTAAATTTCATTTAACAGAGTTTCATCCTGTATATGGCAAAAAAAATTCAAATTAATTTTATAAAATTAACACTTTTAAAAAATTAATAAAGAATTGCTATTATGATTCAACTAAATGAAAAAATTGTATTTTAAATCAATCTCAAATGAAATTATACCTACATTTAAAATTTAAGCCATTATTGTTTTGAGTATGCTTTCAGTCTTAACCTTAGATTTTGAAAGTATAAATTTATGGTATAATTCTGACGAGTAGAGAGCTGAGCTTTGACCATAAATAAAGGACTAAATTTAATGAGAAATAAATGATGATCTATAATCGAGGAGAAATAACAATCTTAATAAAAATAGAAGTCATTATAGCTGTATAAATATATATGCATATTATACATCTTGCTCTAATCACAATTCAACAAAACTTTATTTACTTACTATGTAAGGAATACTATACTTTCTATTACAGTATTACTCTGAAACTACAAAATATAATTATGATCTTTAAGTTAATTGATTATCTTTAAGTAACTTCAGTGCAAATTATTCCACAAGAAATAATTTTTATTATCCTTTTAATCGTACCAATTTCATTTAATTTTTTTTAATATTTTGCAATTTTTATTTATTTTTTTGGTTAAACAATAACTGAATAGATGCAAACGACTTTGAAATATGAAAAATGGATTAGATTAGAAAGTAATAGATATTCCATTGACATACAGTGAAACTTTGAACTATTCTATCTTTATTTTTTAATATTTTTATAATATTTTTTAAATATACTTTTCCTGGTTCTTTTAAAAGAATTCTTGAGATTTCTTAACCAAATTATTAGCTATCTGCTGTTTTTAAAATGGTTCAAATGATATTCAAATTTTAATTAAATACTTTTCAGAAAATTTACAAATTTTGTGCATTATAATATTTTATACAAAATAAATTTTATATTAAAAATAATGTTGATATATCTCTAAATGCTAATTATGAAAAGTGAACTGTAACCAGAATATCAAAACTATAACTGAAAAATTACTCAAATTTGTTTCATGCTTTATCTTTATACATAATAAAATACCTGTGAAAATATTGAGATTAATGTTTGTTATTTTAATAATGTGTTGTTTGTATCAGGAATATATAGGAATTTTAGATTAAATTGGATTAATATTTACATTTATTTTTATACAGCTTATAAAAAATATGAGTTTTATTACATTTTAAATTCACAATATTTCAGTTCAAAGCCATAAGTGTTAAATTACCCGCCCTAGAAAATAATACTGAGTAATGATACTTCTTTGAAAATGAATTTTTTGAATGAAACCATTTTGAAAAAAGTACATTTCCTGGATTAGCTCTCAATTGAAACTCAACGAATATTGAAACTTTGTCAGTGAAAAATCCTCACTAAATTTACTATTACAAAACTTTCTTGCTAAACATGCGCTACATTTTCCTTCTTTCCCCTATATCTTTTATTTCGGGCATTACACGGGAAATTATAATACATTAATTTTGAATCGCGGTCAGATAACGAGGCCAATACCTGACTTCATCCTCGGGTTCATCAAACCGTGATTGGACAAATCTCGTTGCATGGATAAGTACATTTTCATCCTGTAACATTCCATCTCTTGCAGGAAATAAAATTTGCATTATAGGATGGATCTGGTCAGCTAAAAATTCTCTATACTTCTCCTAGTAATCTTTTCTTTCAGGGTTATGATTGGTCCCACAGAAACATACGGCATGGCTCCCTGTAAGATGGCAAACCCATCTCCATGCTAGACAGATGGAAGGAAATAATCACGATCATACGCTTTGCAGATATCCTCCAAACGGGCACCCGTCCTATTGTGGGGGGAAAGTGTGAAACGCGATTCGTCTGATCATATTTTTTTTCTTCCTCTTATCAATCGACTAGATTTTGTAAATGTGACATCACTGTAGACAACGTTTACCATTAACTTCAGTGACAAATGGTTTGGGAATTGCTACTCCATAAATGAATGTGTCTGATGAATGCCATAAATGAATGTGCCTCATAAATGAATGTTAATGAATGTGCTTTCTAACTGTAATCACTGAAGCTGGAGAATTCATATAGATATTGTTATCTGCGGTCACTTTTTCTGCAGTTATTCGCTTTTTAATTATTACAATCAGCTTCCATATCCGTAGG
This sequence comes from Argiope argentata, assembly GCA_026289955.1. NCBI lineage: Eukaryota > Metazoa > Arthropoda > Arachnida > Araneae > Araneidae > Argiope > Argiope argentata. The sequence goes on along the minus strand of JAOUZG010031484.1, from coordinate 1,720,403 downwards.
TTTCTTTCACTGAATTATACTCCGTCCACTGTTTTGCTTTGTCGAGCTTGTCTTGCCGCGTTGTGTATATTTTGTCATGACTTTAGACACTGCCTCTAGTTGGATGCTTTGCCTAAAAGTTGGGATGCTTTGTTCACCCTTGCTCCAGTCAGACAAGATAAAGCAACTGGACCTCTTTAAAAATCTGAGAGGTTTCACATTTTACGCTTTTTAAAAAATTCAAAAATTACAGACCTTTAATAAAACTAACATATACTAAAAGAATATATACATTGCTATTTATTTTTTTTAAGTAGTTATTACTATATTTTAATGTTTACAAAGCGAATTCAAAAATGTCACTTTTATCCTCAGGTATTTCCAATATCTTGATAACCACCTGTATTTGTAATTCCAAAACATATCTTTATATATAAAATTCTTCTGTGCGTGTGTATGTGACTGAACTCCTCCAAAACGGTTGGACTGATTTTCATGAAATGTTATGGGTGTGTTCAAGGAGATTCGAGAATGGTTTAGATTCACAATTCGGTCCACTACAAGATGTAGAATTTTAATTATTAATTAAAAACTAACTTTCCCGCCAAAATATCTCCCTCCCCATTGCGAAATGAATAAGGCTTTAATTATTTTTTTTTCTAACACCTATGAGGTTAGGCTTAACATATTTCCGGCCGATTATTTCAAACGATTCTGCTTGTGTGTGTGTGTGTGTGTGTGTGTGTGTGTGTGTGTGTGTGTGTGGGTGTGTGTGTGTGTGTGTGTGTGTGTGTGTGTGTGTGTGTGTGTGTG
>JAOUZG010031484.1:1699206-1719601 GCA_026289955.1 Argiope argentata | reverse complement strand
TGTGTGTGTGTGTGTGTGTGTGTGTGTGTGTGTGTGTGTGTGTGTGTAACACTGCTTTTTAATAAAGAAGTACCATTTTAAAATCATCTGATCTGTTAAAAATTGTATACTATTTACGATTTTATAATCATCTTTAAATTAATCCTTCAGGGTAGATTAGTGAATGCAAACAAATAACAGGGAGAATAATCTCCCCAAACCACACAAAATTTTTGAGCAGTAGTTAATTGTTGAAAATTAGGTAAAAGAAATTTTAACTACCGAAATTCCCGAAAACTTTATACGCGAGTATTAAATTTGTGTCATTAAAAAGACTTTTTAAAAAAAATTTTTGAAGCGTAAAATTCATTGCTGTGCAATAATATTAACAGAAGTTATTGCGGGAAAATTCCGCTTAGGTTTTGGTTAATTAACAAATCAAAAAGTTTGCTCGGAGATGCACATCCTCCCCCTTACAGATGTGTGTCAAATTTGGTAATTGTAAATTGAACTTGGTGGCCCTTAGCAGTGGCGGATTTGGAATTTCAGAGGCCCGAGGCGCAATTCAATTTGAGGCTCCCCTTCACTTCAGTTACATTTATAGTATGCACTCTTTACACATATTTTTCACTCTTTTAATCTCTGTATCTAATTTTTTTTGTGTTAAAAAAGGGGGAGGGGGAGACCTAGGTACATAATAATGAAAATTAAAATAAATTTCTACATACTTCTTGGCAGTATTTAAAAGGATGATGAAGTTCAGGGTGTGTTAAGGCTGTTCTTAAAAAAAAATAAAGGAGCTATTTTGTATCATGGCTGTGCAATGTTTTTCAGAGATACATGCCTAAAGTTTCATTATACACTAAATCAATTATTATAGAATGGAGCTGTTTTTCTCTTTTAGGAATAAAAATATTTTAGTTTGGTTTTAAAACGTTATCAAAGTTGAGAATTTTAATCAATTTATGTGTTTTCGACTTTCTGAACAGTCATTTTCTAACTATTTCCTTTGAATTAAACTGTTTTAATAAACAAACAATGCCTTTATTGAAAAACTTAGAAAACTAGTCGATTAATTCGCATCTTATTAGTAATCTCTGAAAGTTTAGAGCTTTTAGGTGTGTACATTATTTCGTAGGTATAGTACAAAGTTTTTTCAATTTTTTTTTTAACTTTTAGGAACAGCCTTAATTATAAAAACTGAAACTTGGGGTTACGAAGATTACTAAATTTCAATAGATAAAATTGTTTTTAAAAAACGAATAATCAAATATAATTTTTTTGGAAATATAATGACCACCTAGTGTCACTTATTCTTTTTAAATTTGGAGATTGATTTTCTATACTATTATTAAGCATATTCCATCGTCGAGTAGATACCGAGAAATATACAATTAAATTCTGAATAAAATCAAAGTAATTAATGGGTCAGAACATTATTTTGCTGCACAATTTCCTATTAAATTTAGAATATGGTTTGAGCATTGTACTAAGACGGCTGTATTGATATGCTGTTTTAGTCTTGCTTGCAGTCCACTGTATTTCCCTGCCATATTTACAGCGTTATCGTAGGTTTGACCCCCATAAGTTTTAATATCTATAGACTAATCTTTTAAAAATTCAAGAACTGTTTTTTTCTAAATATTAAGAATTTTAGTTTTGAATATTAATAAAACCGAAAAAAAAATCTTTCTTTTATGTCTCCTTTTATAATAGCAAATCTCAAAATACAAGTAAGTTGGTCTACGTGGGATATATCCGGAGTAGAGTCCACAATTATCGGATAGTAAATTACTTCTTGAAGTTCAGCTATTAGATGTTTCTTAATTTCATCACCGATTAAATTTATGAATTCGTCACATATCGTGTAAGATAAATAATTGACATTTCCTCTACCTGGATTGATAAATTTTTCCAAATGCTATTTCAGAAAGCTGTCAAATTCTGCCAAATATTCTATGCGACTCAAGAAATTTCCTTTTCGATTGGAAGTTGTACCTTCTCTGTTGCCACAAATGCTCTCCCTAAACTCGTCAACAATTTTACAGTGGCAATGACTCGCTGTAAAACAGCTCGCCAATATTTTTGTTCCGTATCAAACTGCTGTTCTAAATGAGTGTTTATACATCCAAAAAAAAGTTTTTGTAGAGGCACCATAGATTTGATATGGACCTGTGAAGCTTCGTGACCTCTTAATTATCTTATTAAATTTTCCCAATCCCTAAATCCTATTGAAAATTTCGTGGGCGCATTAGAACACATTTTACAAACGTAACAATGAATACATTTACTTGTCGTTGAATATACTCACCATTGACAAAATTCTTTTGTGACATTTGCTTTCATGCAAAGAAAATTCGATTCAGAAACATTTCTATAATAGGCTCGATATCTTTCTCAGCATTTTACTTTTAAGCTTGTAATATTCTCAATATTACAAGGCTTATTTATCAAATAATGTGCAATTATTTTATCTGATAAGTTTGCTGGCCCCAATATTTTATTTTGTTTCTTAAACTTACAAGTTGTTGATTCTTCTGTTCCATTCTCATATCATTCATTAATTTCTTCGAATTCGCATTCTGCTTCGACTCGCTCTAATTTTTCGCACATTATTTTTTTCTCTGCTCATCGGTCTTTTCAGGTTTGCATTCTGTTTCAACTTGCTCATCAATTTTTTGCTGTGATTTCATTTTCTGCTTCAGCTTTCTCAACGGTTTTCTTTTGTGCGCATTCTGTTTCACTTCGTCCATCGGTATCTTGAAGCTCACATTCTCTTTCAATTCGCTCATTAATTTCTTCGAATTCGCATTTTGCTTCGTTCGCTCTTTGACTTTTTCTTGGGCATATTCTGTTTTAGTTTGTTCATTTGTCTTTTTAGGTTTGCATTCTATTGTGTTTCACTCGCCAATTTCTTCGAATTCATTTCCAACTTCAGCTTGCTCAGAGATTTTTCTGGTGCACATTTTGTTTCAGTGTGCTCATCGGTGTTTTCAAATTCTATTCACATGCACATTCTAGTCACATTCTATTTCAACATGCTCATTAATTTGTTTGAATCATATTCTACTTCAACTTGCTCAACTTTTTTTTTTCATGTGCATATTCAATTTGAATTTGCTCATTGGTTCTTCTAGGTACACATTCTGTATCTAGTTGCTCAACTGCCTTTTTAGTTCGTTTTTCAAACGCTATAATAAATTTATTGAATGAATTTTTGTTGTTCTGCATATTCACTTTTTTTGCCTTTTACTTTTTGCGTTTCGAAGATCCCGATTCAAACTTTCTTTCCAGTGGCAGTGCCAAAACATTTTTAAAAAATTAGTCTCATAAAAAATATTAACTCGACTTAAGAAGATAAAGTAACCAGTTTATTTTATATTTTTGAGCAGTGCAATGACTAACGATATGTATTGTAAATTCAAAAGCATTATACGTATTGTAATTTCAAAAGAACGAAAATAGAAACGAAAATTTATTTAAAATTATATTCTTACCAATCTTCACATCGGTTAAAGGTAAAATACAGTAATGAATTCCTTTCCACAACACAAATCAAAGTCAATATTTTTAAAACGTGAAATGTTGTCACTACCAACAGTATGTTTTGGAGAAACTAACTAACGTCTTTGAGCAAAGAATTTCTAACCAAGGTCTCTAACTAAAATGCGCCCTATGTTCTGTTATACAAACACGTTGCCTTGAGATCTTGAGAGCCATTCGTATATATCATAGGGTCCGAGTGTGCAGGAGGATGTAATATGACATCTATCGCTTTAGTTTAAGAAGTTAAAAGATGTCGTAAAATGCCCCCCCCCCCCCCCGGGTGGGTTTTTTATCTTTCATTCTCAGAATAGTTCGTTTTTCAAGAGTACTGATATTGCATGATTCTTGTTGAGATACATGAAGAATTGGGAGTGGGAATAGTAGAGTGTAAAAATGAAAGGTTTTATTAAAAATTATCCTTTAAAAATTTAAATTTAATATTATATTTATAATTATTTACATTATTATTTAATTTATGAGGCCCGAGGCGCACGCCTCATGCGCCTGTTTGCAAATCCGCCTCTGGCCCTTAGGACGCAATATAACTAAACAGACCCACATTCACATACATTCATCTTCATTATTAGTAGAAACAAAGGTAGATTTATCGGATTTAACCACTAGCAATTTATATAATTTAATTAGATAAAAAATAATTGAATTAAATAATCACAAAATTCAATTAAATAATTAAATTTGACTTTGTAATTATCTCTTTAATTAATGAAATGAAAAAAAAATCCTGATTTTTTTCGGTTACAAGAAATTGTGTAATATTAGCGGTAGCAATAATAATAAAGTTAAAATAGCGCTCCAAATTTGCAAATTTATTATTTCAGTCAATTTAGTTTATAACTACGTACTTCTAATTCTCAAAAATGCAGCCATGCTTAACAATCTTCAATTAATACAGGTATGTTCATATTGATAAGATTTATAATATTACTTTCAGTGACAGAATGCTTTTATAGTAATTTCAGTATTATTTCAAATTCATTTTCTAACAATACATATATTACAAAATGAGAAAAACGCATATTTCTGAGTATATCATTTATATAATGAAAGTATTTTCTTGATAATGATTGGTTTCTCGATTTTTTTTCAATGTGAATTATTTTCATGAACAAAATATGAAATATTACAAAGCGAGAAAAGTACATATTTCTGAGAGTATCATTTTTTTATGAAAACCATTTCCTTGATAATGACAGATTTCCGTTTTTTTCAATATGAATTATTGTCATGTATAAAATAAACAGTCTAACCTAACTATTTTTCAGTATTTCACACATATATTTACTCTGAATTAAATGAGATTATTTAAACATGAAAAACTTTTAGAATATAGATTTAATATTAAGAAAATAAGATAAAGATACCGCGAGAATAGTTGACTCTGCATCCTTTTTGATTTATGGAACTTTACAAGCCCGCTGGCAGTTATCTATCAAACATTTAAACCGAGCGAGCGTCTCTTTTTTTTTTGTCCGGTAGCGCCATAATACTTAGCTTCATGCGTCACATTTGCTTACAAAACCAATTTTTTCAAGGGAGCACATTCACGTCTCTCACAAATAGAGAACAGAAGAACAACCATGACCGAATCGGGACTCGATTCCGGGACGCACAGATCACGGGAAGACGCGGTATCCCTATGGCAGGAAGCCGGCACGCATGCTTTAAAAAATAAAATAAACCAATATTATTGATAGAAAACATTGTGGGAACAGTTGCTTAAGTATATAATTACAAATTAGAATGTCCATACCTTGAAGACTAGTTTCAGTGTTGCACTTCGCATTAAAAAAGACCTTTCAATAAAATTAACTATATTTTACTATTCAGATTTTAAATTTATTATCATGTTAGAACATGATTTTGTTTTGGGGATGAGGTTTTTTTCGGCAACAGAAATCCATACGCGAAAAATTGAAATTCTATTATGTGCACGAGAATCACAAAAAAATCAGCTTTCAATAATGTATTGCCATCACATTTACAATAGCTCTGATTTAAAAAAAATAGTTAAGGACTACGGCAAATAAAACCTAGAAAAATGTCATTTTGAGTACGTGTTTATATGAAATGAAATAAATAGGAAATGTGATATTTTTTTTAAACAATAAATGCGAGACAAAGTTTCTTGGATCGTTTGCAATACTAAAGTGACTCATTTAATGAAAAAATTAAAATGAATGAAAATATGATTTAACTTGCACGAGCACGGGGTGCTTAGCCGTTCAAGAAATTATGATATGGCATGATGCATTGAAATACGCATAGCAGATTTCATTTTAATCTTTTATTATTAATATTATTTTTGTTCCAGTTATTTTAGTATTTTTATTATGGGAACTAGTTGTATCAATAATTACAAAAAAAAATTGTTTCTAATTTATAACTGCTTTTTTAACAATATCATTCGCCATATGTAACAAAAATGCAATCCTAATGATTTTAGTACAATAAATATTTTTCAAAACAAATCAACTATCTCTGTTCCAGGAGTTAGTTGCATCAATAACAGCAACAATATTCAAGAGTATTTTTTAACATTCCTTTTCTAATTGGAATATAAAAAGATATCTGCTAATTACTACTTGGTATAGAGACAATAATGATATCAAGTAGTTAAGAGCAAAAAAAGTTAAAAAGTTATTTAAATAAACAACATAGAAATCGATTTTTAACAGAATGCAATCGATGCAAACAACTGACGAATTATTATCTCTTATAGACACGAAGATTAAAAATTACAAAATTCTTCATCATTGGTGTTGATCAGCCATTTTGTTTACATTCCAGGAAAAAGATATATACTGAATTCTAATACTTACAGCACTCCGATAAGCCTATTGTCTTTCTTCCAGTGAAAGCAATCCGACGTTAAATCCACATTAAATCCACAAATAAAGAAGATATTTTTTTCTTCTTCCGTAGATGTAAATACTAATCTTAGTAGAACATGTCATAAAGAAAGATTAGTTTTGCTTCTTTTTTCTATACAGCTATTAAGATGAGCATTAATATTTCTATACAGACACAACAAATATTGAATAACTCAACTGCATTTGTAATTCTTCATTATTTTTTTAAGATTTAGATTGTAGCTAATTCATATGCATCTGAACTTTTCGAATTACCTTCAAAATTCATTTTATAGTTTCTTATTCTAACACAAGAAAATGATTAGAATAGTTTAGATTTATATAATGTTCTATAATCACTTTCATTTCCTCTTTTACTTTCCCCGACGTGTAGTTAATGCAACTAGTACATTCTTAGGTTTGGCGCGTTTTAATATGATTGGCTAATATCTGCTTGCTACGTATGTATATGTGTGTTTCCTTTCCCCACTCCCGTCTCTGTGTAAATAATAATTTATTTTTTTTTCTTTCTTTATGTTCAGCAACTGTTCGCGGATTATTTTAAAAAGAATAAATCTGTTGGCATGGTGCCAATTAAAAAAGGAAATCTAACCACACAAATCAAAACAGAAGAAAATGTTTATTGTGACTTGCTCCACTCTTTAGTTGCAATTTACACCAATGGCTTCGAGCATTTATACAGATCCAAAAACTGATATTGCATTTATTGAAAAATTTAAAACTGTATATTATAATTGATACATAAACTAAATAAATAAGTATAAACTTTAGTAAATAGATTTAATTTACCTTAAATCAAAACTTACGAAATATGTTTGTTTGTTTTTTCATTACCGAGCTAAAATGGTGCAGGTTGACACAATTTTCAGTATTCGTTTCGGTGGGGCACTAACTGTGCTTATTTAATAGTTACAGTCATAAAACTGATATTTAATTAAATTTCTCTGTAAAACTTTTAATAATCACTTCATAAGTGTTACAATTTATTTTTGTTATAACGAATCCACAGCTACCCAGCATTAAAAAAATTAAACAAGGAAGTGTTCTATTTTTTATAAAAATATATGTATACAGATACAGATTAATTTTTACAATCTATAGATTTTTTCACTTTAATAAATATTTCATTGCTTTTTAGTGTCATTAATCTAAATACTCAATTTTACGTACTTCTCTTTTTAAATTACTTAAAAAGAGAAGTGCATAGTTTTGTATTTGCTCAAAATGTAACAATCGAAGTTGTAAGTAATTTGTAAACAAAACGGTAGTTAAATTAGAACAATTTTAGAGTATGTATTCTGGTTACAAAATATTCTTAAGAAAATTATGATGGCGGTGATGTTTCTAATTCTTTTATTCTTGAGTGATTCAAGTAAAATCGATTCAAAGAAATACACTGTGAACCTTCTGCTGTTGAATGTGAATCTTGTTACAAAATATTCTTAAGAAAATTATGATGGCAATGTTATTTCTAATTCTTTTATTCTTGCCTGATTCAAGTTAAATGGATTCAAAGAAATGGAATGTGAACCTTCTACTGTTGAATGTGAATTTTGTTACAAAATATTCTTTAAAAAATTATGATTACAATGATGTTTCTAATTCTTTTATTCTTGCGAGATTCAAGCAAAATGGATTCAAAGAAATGGACTGTGAACCTTCTGCTGTCGAATGTGAGTCATCTCAGGCAGATGCCTGGCTTGACAATGAGTAGAATTTTAAGAGAAAACTGCTCGAATTTAAGTTTTTTTAAGAAAAAAACCTCCAACAACCTTATGATAGATTATTATTTATTTATTTATTTCGTTTTATTGTTTCCATCACAAATGCGAATTCTTAAACTTTTCTACAAGTAAATACATTTTTTTTACATCAGCCGTATTATTCGCTTTTTTATCCCGAAACTACTCAAATCCGACGATTCTACTTCGCTAAGAGGTGAGACGTGGAAGGATGAGTGTATTTATGGAATTCTTCTCCATTCTTTGACTTAAATCAGATAATAAAATTAAGCAATAATCAGGTCAATCAGATAATTTTTTCAACAAGATAGTTTTAGGTTAGGTACTTATTCGTTCAGTTTTTCCTCATATATGTGCGATAATCATGTCGTTTTTAACCATAATATTTTAAATCAAAATTGCATATTAATTTCTTGTATTGTTGGTTCAAATGGAAAAAAGTTTTTTCAGGAGAATATTTTTAAACAATACATTTAATTGTGGCCAAGATTATATATCTTTGTTAATCTCAAAATGTTATTTAAAAATACAATAACATATGAAAAAAGGTTTAAAATAAAAGTTTCTTATTTTGTAAAAAAGGGAAATACCAAATTTTAAAAACTGAAATCTTAAACTTCCATTTATTCCCCATAATGTAATTTTTAGACGCCTTAAAATTTTAAAAAAATTGCTTTGAGGTAATTTATAGTTAATTAATATTTTTTTCCAAAATAATTAAGAGTTATCGGCAGTTTTTACGCTTCTTAATACAAGTTCAACAATATAAACATCTACTCCTTTCTCTTTTCCTCCCGCTGTCATTTTGACTAAATAAACACATCTTCTCTCAAAAGAATGGAGGATTTCAGATTTCAGGAATGGACAATGTAACATAGATGTAACAAAACAAGCAACAACAATGGTAGCATCAATTTAAAAATGTGAATAAATTATTTAAATTCAAGACAGATTTATAATGTACAATCTTACAGAACATACCTTTTTAAATTCTTTCTTGGTCGTAGTGGAAGTCGACATTCACAATTTAAGAAGTTTTTGTATGAATTAACTTTATTTCATATATATCCAACACATTGATTGTTTTGTATTTATTTTTGACAGGTTGGCTGATAAGAGGCGTAGTAACTCAACCAAATCAGGATGACAACAAGAGATTGACTGACAAGCCTCCAAATCAAAATGACCCAGGCGAAAGAGACTTTTATTTTGAAGAACAAAGAACAAATGATGATAATATAAAAACTGGGAGAGTAATTCCTCAGTCAGCTTGGTCAAAAGAAGAAAAGGAACAAACTGAAACAGTTGTGAGTAAAAATGGTACTCAATCAAATGATGAATTTAGCTTAACAAATTTTCTATCCTATATGCTAAATATGGTTCAAGAATTGAAAAAAGACATATTTGGTATAAAAGAAATGGCTTCATCTAAAAATAAAGAAGAGTTGGTAAATTCTCAAGATAATTTTGCAGACAAGAATAAACAAAACAAGATGGAAATAAGAAATGATGCTCCAAAATCTGGTGACTCACCAGAATACAAAGAGTTAAAAAGCAAAAATCAGCAGCGCAGATCAAATTATTTAACAGGTTATTATCAGAAGAACGGTATTAAATTTGATGATGATGAAGAAGATGATGATCTTGAAAGTTCTAGCGATCAGAGTGATGATTCTTCTCATCAGCCTAATGAAGAAGTCAACATACAAGAAATTAATACAAATAACCAGAATCGGAATCACAATGATGATCCTTCTCATAAACCTAACAGTGGAACCAATAAACAGGGAATTAGTAAAAATAATAAGAACACATATACTTCCAAGTGTGTGAGAATTACAAGAAAACCTGATTTATATTCTTCTGAAGTCGAGAAAATTACAACCATTCCAAGTAGTCAAACCGAAATGACAAAAGCATATGTTAAGAAATACGATGATAACAAAGAAAATAGAAAAAATAATAATTTTGAAGAATCTACCACAAAACCTTTCCCAACGGAACAAAACAATTTTAAATCATCTAAAAAAGAAATTGAAAATATGTCAACAGTATCTTCAAACTCCAAAATAGGAAGATGTGTTAAAAAGAATAATAGGAATTCCTCCAACAATCTAAATGAGAAAAATAATCCTGCTGAAAAGCCTTTAAAATCTGTTGAATATGTAACAACAAACAGTCCTAAAAATAAAAACGCTGGTGAAACAAGCTCTAAAAGATCTAATCAGAATAAAACTCCCGATAATCTTTCGAAAAGTACTTTACCATCAACCAAAAATCCTGGAAAGGATTCAAAAAATAAAGGTGTCTTAAATTTGGATAATAAATCTGGTGTTCACGTACAATCAACAACTTTGCCATCTCAGAATTCTAAAGATTTCATTTATCCTGAAAATGGGGGCAATACAAATGAGCCTTATACTTTAAGCATGTTTTCCGAAAAACCTGCATACAGAAAGCAAAAAGAACAAAACACTTCTCCGAAATCGGCAGATGAAAAACAATTTCAAAATATTGCAAAATCTTTCAAAACTGCTGACAGAACTAATGAACATGCTACAGTTTCAACTACTGATCAAAGAATGAGCACTAAAGCATATACACTTGACAGTGAAATTAATGACCGTCATAAAGAATCTGAAGATAAGAAGTTAAATGTTATTTCTTCTCGCACTACCATAACTTATAACGAAAATGAACCGAATTCGAAATCCGAAGGACAGCAAAATAACTTCGATGATGATAATACTATTCAATCTACTACTTCTGGAACTATAATGAATATGGACAATCTGAATAAAAATTTATCAGACAATTTTACTGACGAAAAAGAAACAAACAAAAACGATGAATCAGAGAAATTGAATATTAATTATCAGGATAAAGATGATTCAGAAAATAAAAAAGATAATGGAACTGAACAACCAAAAGAGCAACAATCAAAAAATGATTCTGAATCAGAAATATCTTTAAAAAATAAAAAGAATAACGATTCGAAACCAGAAAATGACATTAAGGAGGTAGATGATAATTTATCTTCAACAACTCCAAGTTACCTTCAATCTTCACAAGATTCGAAAAGCGAATTCCGAAATCATGATTTTGAAGGGTTTGGTAAACCACAAGAACAACAGGAAAGCAACGAAGATCTAAGTGAAAAAGACTACGTGTATGAAATTTCAGCAGATTACGAATATGAATATGAAGACGATACTGAGGATTTTGATATTTCGGATGAATTGAGGAACTCGGAAGATAATCAAAATCAAGAGAGTGAAGTTAGTATAAATAATGGAAAAGATGAGCACAGTGATGAAGTGTATCCGGGTAATACTACGATTACTTTAATAAGCGAGTCCCAAACTTCTCAACAAACAGGATATGAAATGAAAGAAAAATCTCAGGAACAATATGACACATTGTTAGAGTATATCTATAAAAATTCAAATAATCCTTTTTTTCTATCTTTAAAAGACCAATCTAATGATTCTTCTCATGGTCAAGATTAAAATTTTGAAAAATGCCATCTTTTATTTGTCCATATATTGTGAAGGATAAACATATTTGTCATGATATTTTTGAATTTAAATATAATTTTACTTGTACTCTTCGTGAATGTTATCTTTGGTTTAATATACTGCTTTTTGCACAAAATTTAAATTCAAATCCTATCAATTTTTATAGGCATAGCCACCTTAAGATTATAATTTCCATCTATTCCAGTATTAGTCTTCTACTAAGAGTACTTTAAAATAACGTTTAATAATGAAAAAATTTTAAATAATGTTGTTTTTTGCATAAATAGATAATATTTTATGAGATAAAAATGTAACTCTAATGATAACTATACTGTTAATTAATATGCCTTTATATGTATCTGAAAGAAATAAACTCAAAGAATGTCAAAATATTCTTTAATATATTTATATTCTGGATTGAAAAAAATAATTGGTTCTGAAATAAATCTCAATATCAAAAGACATAATTTTTCTCCGACTCAATTTTTTAAAAGTACAGTGGCTACTGTTTAGATCAGAAAATAAAAATTTATGTGTTAAATTCAAAGATAAAAATTCAGAAAATAATTTAAAAAATATTTCTGAAATATACATTCCTATTAATTTTAAACGTAATAAAGTATTTTCACATATTTTATTCAAAAATAGAACTTAATATTTCTTTCAGTAAAAAGTGAAAAAGAAAATGTAAGAATTAAATGAAGCTTCACCCTCCCTCAAATAGATTTTCAAAACTGATTATTTGCTATTTCAAAAAGTAATTTAAGAAAGCTTGTTCTTAAAGAATTTTTGATATTTTTAAGCAAATTTTCACAAGAATTCGATCAAACAGTTTATTTATTTAATGTGAGAGTTCTTTCAATTTTTTAAATACAGAATATTGTAATCAATTACTCAATTCCTGAGACATTATATACTTTTGAAATTTTGTACAACTGTGCATTTTTCTGATTCAATACAATAACTTTTCATATTCATAACTTAATTATCAATTAATTACGTCATTTAAATTTAATTCTTGTCAGAGATATGCCATTTGGCAATAACTTCGGGAGAAATAATAGATTTTAGAAAACGTTTTTCTTGAGGGACGTTTTTATTACAGTACCAAAATGTAGATATTTTTTTATAAAATATCTGAAAGGTAAAAAAAAACAACTTTATATGCTGCAAACAATATGATAAGAAAATTGTACCACAATTGATATCATATGGAAAAAATTCCGAAACATAGAATAAAAATTAAAATATTTTACAGATGTGTGTAAAATTTCTTTTTAACTCAGAGTTTTTAATATCACACTTAAACGATTTTTTATTTTATCTCTACATTTTTTTTACTTTTCTGTATTATAATAAAAATATTAAAATTTTTAATATTATTTTACTGGCCACTTTTGTTGAGTAGCAGGTCAGCCGTGATTAATACTAGCAAAAATGTTCATGCCGGCTTTCTGGCACAGAGGTAGCGCGTCTTCCTCGTTGTTTTGGGAGTCCCGGTTTGGGCATGGTTGTTCTTCTGTGTGCTATCTGTGTGATTGTGCCCCCCCCCTCTAAAACGGGTCTGTGAGAGCGACTGTGATGAGTGTGTAGCTAAAGTCGTACTCTCGGTCCTAGTTAGCTCTACTTGAAGCAAGAGACGCTTAAAATCTGCTGATGTATCAGCGGGGCTTGTCCTTGGCAAGTCCATAAGTAACAACATAACAACAACAATTTTCTTTTAAGTATTTTATGTTACTTGGTATCTTAATAACTTCCATGTCAAAGCATTTTTTAACTTAAAATTTTAATGGACATGTAATTCATAATATTATAGAAACCTCAATCCATTTTGTTCATTGTGCTAAATATAGCTTTAATTTTATATCGGCTCCTGTAAAATTTAAGCTTTTAAATTGAAGGGAAGTGATTAAATTTCAACATATACAAAAACAGTTTTGCTGAAACCAAAAATCTTTTCTTAAATATGAGTAAAGAAAATCAAATCGTTCAGCACTGAAGTCTAATGTGCATTAAAGAATATTTTTTTTTATAATTTAAGCAGTATTTAATACAAATTACTCTGATTCATCAAAAGTTTCAATTTTATGTATTACTTTCCTAAGGATTTAAATGACATAAACTTTAATTTTATTTTGCACTTCTGAAAAAATAATGAATTATGAATTTGATACAGTTCTAAAGAATTATATTCAAAGAAATATTCATGACACAATTAATACTACACCAGGTCACATCCATGTACATAAAGAATAAATCACTCCTGACTAGTTTGAGATGGATTTAGGGGGAAAGGGAAGATTAAAAGCATTTCCTTTTTTAATTTTGATTTGGAAATGAGAGATATCTTTAAAATTATATGAAATAACATTTAGAAGTTTGGAATAATATTGATAGCAAATAAGTTCTGAAATTTTCAACGGTTAAATTAATAGTGAACCTGCATAGTTCGTTTTTTCTTTCAACCTCTTAATTGTTTTGACAGTATGCAAAATATGCATCGATTTATTCAATTTTGATAATTGTGAGCAAAAAATAAGCCATTCAATATTAAAATTTCTTCGAATGCATAGATAAGTCAAGCATTCAATAGATTTCCATTTGAATCAAAATAAGAAAGTAGTCCTAAAATAAAAGGTGCCGTCTTTTCAGATAGTAAAGAAAATAAATAGTTAAGTGGTTGAAGCACTAATGCTTAGTATTTAGAGGAGAGTGATTATAGCGTTTTTAATTTGATCTTATAAATAAAATATTAAGTACAAAGTCGAGAGGAGAAGGAAGAAAAGTACATATGTGTATAAAAGCAAAATCTTCACTCACTGATACAAAACGTTTTCTAGGATAGCATGAAATGTATATTGAAAAATCAAATGTCAAAAAAGAGAGAAAGAAAAGAAAAGAAATACAAAGTATAAAAAAATAGAAAAAGTGACTATCTTTATTCAGACCACTTATAAATATATATACAGGTTAACAGGAGGCAAAAGGCATATATTTAAAATAACGAAACGAATTATATATATATATATTGGTCAACAAAAAATTATTAATTTAATTACTTTTTATTAAATAATTACAGTTAATATGAATAATTTATCAAAAAATGATTGTTTTTCGCAAGAATTGAACTGGCATTCTTCACCTTCAAGAGAAAAATACTGAAATCCATGCAGTTTACCGATTTAGCTACTGCCTGTTGATTTCAAATTTCATTACAAACTGCTATCATTACAAACTCTATTTAAAGTATTAGAAATAAATTAAAATTAATAAATGAATTAATATTGGGAAAAAATTGTATTAATACCAGGTGTCATTCACTACAAGTTTAAAAAAATGTATTTAAAATTGAGCGGATAAATAAAAAGTACTTTATTAACTTATAGTGAACTTATATTAGGAAGTGAAAAAAATTCTTGAAAAAGAGGAAATGGAAAAGAAAAAATATTACTTATAAATATGTACCCTTGGAA
Source organism: Argiope argentata (assembly GCA_026289955.1). Classification (NCBI taxonomy): domain Eukaryota; kingdom Metazoa; phylum Arthropoda; class Arachnida; order Araneae; family Araneidae; genus Argiope; species Argiope argentata. The sequence goes on along the minus strand of JAOUZG010031484.1, from coordinate 1,704,452 downwards.
TTTTAAAAATACTTTAAAGAAGTATAATACCCCAAAGTAACATATGAAAATAGACCAAATTATGTCTGAAAATTTCAAAAAAAAAAATTGAGAGTTTCTCATTTTTAACCTCCAAAGCATATATGTGCCATATTTTATTGCTCTGAATTAAACAAACTGACCAGTAAATTGCCGCCACACATTTTCATTTTTATTAGTGGTATTGAAGATAAAGGATGAATAATTTGAAATGCTTACTTTTGATTTTAGATCATATTTAGTCATATACCTTTTTAATTTATTTTTATTCTTTTGCATTGGAATAGATAGAAAAAACCAGTGTGTATATCTGAGAAAAGTATTGTGAGAATGAACAAACTAAAAATCATTTTCTCCTTCTTGATTAACTGAAAGAAGCATCTTCCTGTAAACTAAAGATGTGTATTCCACATAGCTTAAACTTCATAATATTAAAATTAATGTAAGCCTTTTCGAATTCCTAAACATTATTAAGAGAAATTTATATTACTTTCAAAAAATTATACTCTAATTTTTCATGATTTTAATACTCTAATTTTCATTATTTTTATTTAGCTATTAATTTTCTTACTTTTTAATATAATAAAGATGAAATTAGAAACAAATAAAAATAACTGATAATAAGTATAAAAATATCATTAAATTGTAATACATTTTTAAGTAATAATTATTGCTTTTCCTATTAAGATATGACGAATAAAAGTAAAATATTTAACTTATTGCATGTGAAAATAAATATCATAAACTCTCTCTTAATATTTGTATAGATAATGCTGCATGCATAAGGAGGAAAATGAAAAATATTTGGAAATTTCAAATAATGGAATATTTTACATCACTCACACACTTAACAATACATTGATTGAAATTAATTAACCCTATAATTGCGGGGGGGGGGGTCCTTCCCGTGATCTATGAAAATGCATATACTGGTTTCAAAAAAGTCAAATTCATTCCATCAAGTTTTTTTTCTGAGTTGGGATATATAGAGTTGTAGAAAAAAAATTAATTTTTGAGTATAAATATAAATATTAGTTATTACGATTTCTTATTTATTTGCAATATTTAATCAGTATTTATTTTTAAAAAACAGCTTTGCTTAACAATCGATCACAGCCAACGAACATGCACATAAAAACAGAAATCTTCAGTGAACAATATTTTTGGCGGGAAAATGGACACGCCGTCTTGGGGTTAAAATAAATAAAATTATACTTCCGTCTTGTTTCTTGGAGCCCGACAATTTCAAGAGAACCCCGAGTCCACGATAGTTTTGTTGTTGTTGTTATTGTACTTTGAAAGTTATTTAATATTGTGCTTTAAATTAAAAGGATCGTAAGTTTTTAAACTAGACTTGACGAAATCAGTTTTATAACACTATTTAATAACATTCTAAATCATTCATCATTTGCAAATACTATGCACTTTTTAAAATAATGTGATTTGTGATTTTTAAAAAAAGTGTCCGATTCCATTATTAGATATTAGGTTGAGTTAAAAAAAAGTTCTGCCAATTTTCTTAGCTATTTTGTTTAAAATTATTTTCAATTTCCAAATGCTCATCTACGGCATATGGAATTTACTGACGGACAGACTTCTGTGAATAGATTTTACTCAAAATTTGACCAATATATTTTCAAAAATATCATAAGGATATTTTTTAACTCAGGGAGTTCTAAAATGGAAAGATTTCTTTCGACATTTCGTGCTCGAATTTTATGACGCTTACTATGCTTTCTGTGTAAAAAAAAAGGGCAACAACAACTACAAAAGAAGGGATTTTGCTTCTATGAAAATTATGTAAAATTAGCTCAAATAATTCCCTCTGTTCTTGTTGTTGTTGTTGTTACTAATGGCACTTGCCATGGACAAGCCTTATTGATGCATCAGAGAATTGAAGACGGAATAAGTTTCTCTAGCTTGAAGTAGCGCCAACTAGGGCCAAGAGTACGACTTTAGCAACAATCTCTTACGCAGTCCCTTTTTAACAGGGGTGACACATTCACACGCCTCACAGATAGAACACAGAAGAACAACGAAGCCCGAACCCGGGATACCCTGATCATCAGAAAGACGCGCTACCTCTGTGCCAGGAAGTCGGCTTGAGAAGTTATATCTATGAATTAAAGGTGATTAATCAGTTTCATGATAAAGTAGTCAGATTGGGATTCATTTTGTTAAGTTATAGCGTTAGTCTTATAAGCCAGATAATATCCTTCAAGCTGAAGGGTCCCTTTTGTTTGATCGGTATGTTACTCGGCTACAGACCCAAACGTCGCAGGTTCGTACCACGACCTTTAATCACAACATTGGTGACCTTGACAACGCAACCTTCCGCTACATTCATGGTAGCATCTACCCGCAGCAAAATCGTCAGACTCATTTGACGAAAGTTAAAAAAAAGCAACAAACAAAAATCGCCAGACCCACTTGACGAGCAATCAGCAACTCGCCATAACACTTGGCACAATACAAAAATCGTTCGATTCTTCGCCGACTCACTGCTGGGGAAGTACTGTAGCGTTAGCCTATAAGCCAGATAATATCCTTCAAGCTGAAGGGTCCCTTTTGCTTGATCGGTATGTTACTCGGCTACAGGCCCAAACGTTGCAGGTTCATACCACGACCTTCAATCGCTACAAAGTCCTTAGTAAAAAGAAGTGCAGAAGGATATGAAATTTCAAAAGAGAGACGGCTGGATTTCCTTGTAAAAAATTATTTTCATTTTTAAGTTTACTTCGAATTGTTAGTTACATGATCTTTATAAAATGATACGATCTTACACTTGAAGAGTTTCTAGCTATTATTTTAATTGTAATTAAAAATATATTTGAATAATAAACTTGGAGTTAACCTTTAGGTAGCGGGAACCGAAATTCGGAATGTTACTTTGAATGCGGGCATTTAGTGAAGAAAGATAGCAGTTGCTTTCCCCTTCTTTAGCTCCTTAATTTCTACCTTCTGTGGTGTTAAGTGGTCATCTGTCCTCACCGTTTTAACCAGGTTGCTTTTTTGTGGTTTTACTGCTTCCAACCCTCTAGAAAAAGCTTTTTATAGAAGGGTTTTTTTTCCCCTGAAACATTTGTTTATTTATTCTGCATGAAAAAGTAATGACTTAAATTTTATGATATTAACTAACTTGTAAATAGGATAACTGAGGATACAGTTATTTAGCGCATTAAACAAATTTTTTTCAATTTTTCAATCATACTTATGATTAAATAAATTTCTCAAGCCTTACTGAAGCTATAAATCTAATTCTTTTAAAGCACGAATGCATCGCTGTGAACTTTATTTTGTTATTCTTCAAACTCATTTATCTTTATTAAAAGTAACGATTTATATATCACGTATAAATATCATAATTGGGGGGGTGAAGATATTTTCATTTCTTTGCGCAAAATAGAGATAACATTCCTTAGCTATTTTGTAAATTAAATGTATCAGCAAAATAGCAGATAATTGTCTGCTATTTTGTAGATTCAAATTTTTGAATATTAGTATATTGAGCTCATAAAATATCAAATATAATTTTTATTCCTAACATATTTCGGACGGTTTTTAATATAAATTACTAGTAACATTTCTTTGTTTTTTGTAGATTCTTATAATTTACAGTGATATTTTTCCGAGAATTTCAATTACTCATAACAGTATAATATTTCTGAAAAGTACGCTCTATTTTCTAAACAATCAATAACAGATTGATAACAAAATATTTTTCTACATAAAAATTTATTAATTTGTAGGCTACAGGTAGTAGATAATTAATTTATTAATTGTTATTTATTTGGTTTCAGTACAAATATTTCTGGAAAAGTTTTAATATCTAGTAACTTTTCAATGAATTAAAATGAAGGAATAAGGATTTTAATATTTCTCTTCTGATTTTGAAATGCTTAAAAAGCTACTAATTATTATTTTTGATAGGTTTTAAGAGCCTCTTCCAATTTTTGAAAATTAGAATTATAACTTTTAATGAATGATTAATTATAAATAATTAAAGCAGCCGTTTTCATAAATCATGAAAAATAATGATGAAAATCACAGCTTTCTTAAAAATCAAAACCCAAATGTATTTTCAGCATGGATATATCGTTCAAGCATTACACTTTAAAACTAAAAAATTGTAAGTTGTCAATTCTTTAATTATTTTTAAAGTTCCACATTTTACAAGACAAAACAAACACGAGCACGAAAATACAAGGCACTCAGAACACAATCCGATAATGACTCCCACGTGAGATAACATCATCTTTTGTATCAAAAAAGAAGGTAGTAGAGTTATTTAATCTCTATAAAGTTATTTTTATACATTTTTTTATTCTTTTGTATAAATTATTGAAGCAGTTTTGAAAATAAGAATCCAATTAATACTCTTCAATATCGATATTAAAATCAAATGCATTTTCATTAGATTTTAAATCGCATGAAACTTCTCTAAAAAGAAATAAAAACTATCTTTATTTCTTGCATATTGATTTAGAAACGAATTGTCAAATTCATAGATTTAGAATGTAGTTTCTATTTATTACAAATTTTTTTTAAATTTTTATTATAAATCTTAGTTTATTTTATTTTCGTTATAAATTAAAACCCAATTTCATCACTTTCCCATTTTCTTTTTTAGTTCTAAATTTTTTATTCAGTACCTGACACTGAAGATTGTAATTTCCACTAATTATTTTTTTTATTTCTTTGTTTCTTGAAAAGCAGTTATACATAAAAAATATATTTCCTCATTACATTTGGGAGATTCGTGTTTCTCGCTTCGTAGTTTAAGTTATTTAACTAAAATAATTTAATTTAGAAATGTATGTTATCCAAGTAATTGAATCAATGTTTAAATATTTTAGACTCAGAGGGAAATATACATGACTTACATTTTCTTAAAAATTTCATCATACCTCATTTGATTAGATTCATTCTGAAAAGTGCTTTTATAATAAAAGAACGTGCAAATAAAAATTAATATCTTTAAATATATTATATATGGCACATTTATACTCTCTTAAAGTATCAAAATTCAATTCAAATCCCTAATTAAATCTAAACAAATCTCTGATATTTAATTCGAATCTCTAAATAAATGTCCTAATAGTTCACTCAAATCTCAAATATTTAATTCAAATCTCTAATTAAATCTAAATAAATCTATAATATATAATTCAAATATCTAATTAAATCTCTAATATTTAATTCAAATCTCTAAATAAATCTCTAATATT